>WBMY01004375.1:281823-327423 GCA_013397315.1 Donacobius atricapilla
AGTCCATGTGTGCGGTGTGTGTAAATGTGTGTGTAAGTGTGTGCGGTGTGTCCCCAGAGTGTGCAAGTGTGTCTGTGTGTGTAAGTGTGTGCAGTGTGTGTGTAAGTGTGTGTGTAAGTGTGTGCAGTGTCCCCGGTGTGTGTAAGTGTGTCCGTGTGTGTGTAAGTGTGTGCAGTGTCCCCGGTGTGTTTAAGTGTGTCCCCGGTGTGTGTAAGTGTGTGCAGTGTGTCCCTGGTGTGTGTAAGTGTGTCCGTGTGTGTGTAAGTGTGTGCAGTGTGTCCCCGGTGTGTGTAAGTGTGTCCGTGTGTGTGTAAGTGTGTGCAGTGTGTCCCCGGTGTGTGTATGTGTGTCCGTGTGTGTGTAAGTGTGTGCAGTGTCCCGGTGTGTGTACATTTTTGCCGTGGGTCCGCAGGGTCTCACCAGAACGGGGCCAGGCCCTGGCTGCCAGCCACTGGCAGAGACATTGCTGCGCTCAGAAGTTTCCGGCTGAAGTTCAGAACTGAGCTTAAAAATCCTTAAGNCTGTCTGTGTGTGCGGTGTGTCCTTGGTGTAAGTGTGTCATTCCGTGTGTTCGTCCCTGTGTGCGGTGTGTGTGTGTGTGNGAAAGGCGTAAAGCGAAGGGAAATCTCACCCTGATGAAAACGAAATAAAGAAGAACGTTTAAAATCAGCGCTAGGTTCCAGTCTCTGTATTCTCTCTTCTTTTCTGTTAGTAGAAACCTGGGGGTTTACCTCATTCTAGTGAGGATGGAAATCAAATGTCCATTTTCTGTCATCAAAACGTACACCTTTGTATTCCTTATTAATACACTTTCATACCCTGATTTTCATCTTCTGATCTTCTGGCCTTGCTCTGCCCTGGGCCAAGTTTATGGCCGTTTATCACATAGTTTACTAGTTTAATTAGTTTGCTAGTTTACCACTTGTTCACGGTGTTAGCAGGCCAGGCTGATGTGACTGCAATGGGCCAGACCGCCGAGGGTCAGTGCTGCTGTGGTCGGTGCTCTGACACATCCCTGCGCTGCTCTCAGGGGAGGGCTCTGCATTCCTCTGCGTTTTCCTGCTGCCCTTAGCTCTGTTGATGTAGTGATTCCTGGAGAAGATAAGCCATAGAAAAATAAATCCTTTTCTTAATTAACAAGTGAGTGCTTATTTGAAAACAAACTTAGGCAAGCCCTAAGGAACTGCGCTGGAAATTAAAGAGATGTGAGAGAAGGAGAAATAAATGAGGTAAGAAAAGGATTACTGTAGGATTTAGGCGTTGGGCTCTTTTGCAAAACTTAAGTGAAGAGTTCTCTAAGTAAATCTGCGTTTGAGTTCAGCACTAACCTGAGATTTATCTTTGTTGTTCAAGCAGGACTATCATGGATATGTTTTAGTTGCAAAACAACACTGTGAGATCTAGTCCTGTGTAGAATGTGCAGGTGGGGAGAATGCTATTAAAATTCTTTAGAAAAGTTTTGAAAGATTTTCCATTTCAGGTATGACGTTGTTGCATGGATCTGTGCCTTATACCCAGCTCCAGTGGCAGGGTTAATATAAGGAAAGACCTCTTGTTCAGTTGTAATTAAGTCACGTAAAGCTGTTACCCCACCCTCTTAATGTCTGAGCTATGGTGCACCTGCTGGGTGTATGTAAGTAGATTCACTTCAGTGTCATGGAGCGCTCGTAGAATCCAAAGCTAGTTTATGAATTAACTAAAAAGAAAAAAAAAATCACATTTTCTTTGTGTATTTGGCTTCCGAATAAACATTCAGTCTGTAGAAGGGCACAGCTGAATGGTTTGAAGAGAGGTGTCAGTTAGCTGAGCTATCGGCTGAGGGATGTCCTAGGGATGCCCAGGGAACAGTTCCCTCTGGCATTCCAGGTTTTTCCTTGGATAGTGGTGTGTGTTGAAGCAGACCTAGTGCACTTCAGGCTGTCCTTGCTTCTCCCTCTCAGTACTGCTTCACTTGTGAGCAGCGCTACTTCAGGGGCCTGTTCTCCCATTGCATCACCTGAGGTTTTTCAGGTGCTTTAGGGTTCTTGCAAACACCCAAACATTGTACAGCTCAGCGCTGTGGCATGGGAAAGCCCACCCTGAAAATTATCCGAAGTTTATTTCATGAATTGGAAAAAAAAATGCAGCTAACTAGAAGTTATCCTTTAGAAAATATGTATTTTCAGCACTTAATATAGATTACAACATTAGTGTAGTTTAAAATTTTTAATACTAGGATGATGTAATTTAATTCTGAGGACTTACAGAATAATTAACATATTAATAATTAACAGGACATATTAATTAAGGACAGTATAAGGAGTTTCATATTACTTGGCCAAACTCATGCCATGGTTGGCTTTAAGAAAAAAGTGTGTGAATAGTAAAAATTACACTGGATAAGGAACAGAACATTTTTTAAGTTCCTCGGACTTTCGCCTCGTGACAGCTCTGTGTGTCTGCCATGATCTAGTAAAATTCTTTTTCCTAATTTAATCAATAAAATAGTTACGTTCTGCCCACAAAACAAAGTTTTATAATGTTAGTGAACACTTGCAGTGTTGCTTTCTGGATCTGCTCAGTTGCCGTGCCGTTCAAAAGACACCTTTTGAATTGCTGCTAAATAATTTGCAATTTCTGCTTTTGTAGCCCGACTGGATCCCACGTGGAATGGTGTAAACAGCTGATAGCTGCAACCATTTCGAGTCAGATTTCAGGGTCTGTCCCATCAGAGGCTGTGTCCAGAGACTACAGGGTAAGTGACCTGAGGAATGCATTGATTTGTTTGAAGCTGCAAGAGTGGAAGATGGGGAAGGTCCTTGCTGTCTTGATTAGCAGGTGGTAAGTACTCGAGTGATCACGGAGTTTTTCAGAACTAGAAACATCTCATTATGCGTAGGAGGCTTTTGAGTTTGCTTCCTGTTTTCCTCCATATTTAGAATAGTGCCGTTGAAGTCTATGGAATAAAAATTAACAGAGAAGTGAAAGGAAATTTTAGAAGTCAATGTTTTGAGTAAAACATCAAAAGTGAGTTTTCTTTTGATTACTGTATAAAATAATTGGTAAAGTAGATTGTAGTTACAGGTTGAAATGGTTTCTAGTGTGTATTATTCAGAGTACATAATTGAGCTCCTCAAATGTCACAAAAAACAAATGAATGTCTTTGTTACTGTGCAGGGAACATAAATGAGTATCATTTTTCATGGGGTTTCTGCAGAGACACAGAATTTAACATCAAACAAGTCACCTTTTTCATTCCCTCCCAGGAACATTTTTGTCCCTGAGGTAATGTCTGCACAGTCGGGTTTCCCTGAGTTCCACTGTGCCCCTGTTCTTTCTCTGGCTCTTCCCTTCATGCAGCCCCTCAGCTCAGCTGTCAAGAATGGAGCAGGGGCAGTTTTTCTCCTCTCACAACGTGACAAAAGTTACCCATGTTTCAATTCCCTTTAAGAAGCCCAACTTGCTGCTGTCTAGATCCCTTTTTCTTCCTAGATCTCTAGGAGTTCTTTTGTCTTCATAGAGAATGGCCAAACGAAGATTTTTATCTCTTTTTCTCATTTTAACTAGATTATAATTCACATATGCTCTGTGATTATAAAGTCTGTTGTCTGGAAACAGTGTGTTTTAGGTTGAGTGACAGCAGGTCAGATTCAGCCTGGGTCTGAGGTGAGTCCACAAAATGTTTTTGACTGTAGTGTATTTAAAAGTTCAGCCTCAACAGAGTTTCACACTGTTGGCACAGTCAGCAGTTTGTAAAGAGTAGCTCTCCCATACTACAGGAGCTGAATTGCAAATGCTTGCTCCAGGTCAAGGCCAATATTTTTGGTAAAACACTCTGGGAAACCTTGCTTTACATCTGTTGATGTTGTATTTGCCAAGGATTTCATTATAATAAAATCCAAGTGTGGAAGCTTGATGTTCAGTTTATCTCTGAGAAGAATGCTTTCCTCTGGAATGTTTAATTTTGAATAACTTCCATCTCCATACCAAACTCATCTCAGATATTATCTAACAGGAATAAATCTTTGAAGGCCTAATTAAAATTCTACTTCATTTTCTTTCTCTGACAAAGAAAAGGATTTAAGCCTGATGGTTTAAATTGAGAATTTTTGTGGATAAATCGTACTTGGCATCATTGCATCGCTGTGATTTGAAATCCCGTATTTGTATATAACATGATGGAATTTTTTATCGTTGCTTCCTCAGTACCACTAACAGGTTGGGTTTGTTCATTATTACTGTGGAATCCACACGTGAAAAGACAATGCCCATATGATAGCTCAGTTTTCTTTTGAGACATCTTTCTCTCTTGATGCACTTTCCTGGGTCCTTCATTACCTTTGGTTAGCCCGAATTGCAGCATTTAGAGATTATCCTTCAACTCGGAGCCTTCAGGTCAGGTCAGATGTGTGTGTTTGCTTCTGGAACTGGTCAGGCAGTTCTGCTACTTTGTGCTGGATTCGCCAGGAACTCACTGCTTTATTCTTTCCTTCATCCCTTTTTTACTGTTTAAATCAATATGCTTGTAAAACGAGGTAAATACTTTGATTCTTGTATCTAACAGCCTCACTCACGTTCCTTTTCTGTGACTTAGCAGGGAGGAGGGAAGCCGAGGGGCAGCTAATGGAGAGTTTTAGGGGAGCTAAACCCAACGTGAGCTCGGTCTGAGTGGGGCTCTGCTCTGTGCCTCCCTGCCGCATGCTCTGCCTGCAGAGTGTTCCTGAATGAGGGGCTCATGCAAATGAAAACGGCTCAGATTGTAGTTGCTGGCTGCAAACACCTTCTGAAGTTGAGAAGAGTTGTCTTTTTCTGAAAGGACCGGTGCCTCTCCCTCATGGTGGTTAGTGCAGGCTTATTGTCTTCCACCTCCAAGGCTTACCAGGCTCTTTCTTCTCTTTTAACAATAGCACAGTGTAGCAGGATGAAAGGGTGATTAGGAATGAATGTTTCCACAGAGCTTGGAATTTGTTCCATCACTAAAATGAAGTGGCTGAGATTTTTTTTTAGACCAAAACAGTTCTGCAAGTGAGAGTTCCTAGTTCTGCATAGTTTTTGTTTTGTTCTTTCAAAATCCAGCTATAATTAAAACGCTTGGGAGTGGAGCTCTTTAGAAAATCTGGTGAAATAAGATACAGTATCTTTAACAAATCAAATCTGTTTCTTTGGATAACGTGTTATATTTTAACTGACAGGTGTACAGGAGGCCAGTTTTACGGGTAAGATTACCTTTGGCTAGCAGTGAACAGCCTCCTACCTGTGTGTCTCTTGTGCTGTGTGAGATCCTGGTGTGTCAAGCGTTCTTTACCTCATTAATGGGTTTTATGAGCCAGTCAGACCATTTTGCTATGCAGTGCAACAGCTTCTTTGCCACAGAAATGCTTTATATACGTTACAATGTTTTCGTGAGCAATAAAAGTCAATGTGGAAGAGAGCAATATTTTAAAATTATGTTATGAATGTGCAATACTAACTTCAGTTTTATTACATTAATTTTGACAAAATGGATGCTTGCAGTTCAGGTTTACATGCTTCAGACTGCAGAGTACTGTGTTAGCAGCTCTAACATGTCTATGCTAAAGAATACCAGTGGTAAAAGCATTGTGTTCGTGTTTGTCCTATTTAAATAAGTTCCAAATTCATGCTTGCCTTTGTACTTGTTTTAAATTAGTTGGTTTCCAAGCTGTAATAGGATTGAAAGTTAGGTTTGAAGTTAGGCACTAGTGCAATGACCTACATCTTTTTAATGATAATTCTGAGACCAGGGCTTGCCCATTGTTCATTGAAGATTATAAAGGGCCTGCCTTGTTTTCTTGCCCCTCTCTCTTAGTAACATTTATGGAGTGAGAAATGATCTGGATAGTGTTCTGACATTGTTCATGAAATGTGTCCAACACTTTTATTCAAACAAAGACCTCTTGTTCGGTCTGAAATCGAGAGATGAAGTCTGAATGATTTCCTTTTCTCCTCTGTTGTTTACATATTTAAAAATGATGTGTGTAGTCCAATCATTCAAATCCACAAGTTGATCTTCTTTTTTTCCTTTTGATTAGATAGTGCTTCAAATAATTGGTCTGAGTTGAGTAACAAAAACTGGTTTTGTTCAGTGGTTCCCAGTTCTGTGTAAAGGCTTTGATATATGAATGGTCTGCTCTGCTTCTTTGTCTTTCATATATTTAAATTTTTTTTGGTGTATTTGCTCATTGTCCTGCTGGTTTTCTTCCAGAGATCACAATGTCTACTTTTCATTGATTTCAGAAACAACATAATTATGATCTGAAATGAAAGTAATTTCTGTATAACAGAATTCTACCCATACCTAAATGTTAGCAGTCCTTTATTAGTTATTAGTTAGTTAGCAGTCCTTCAAGTCCTTTAACTTGAAAAGGTTTTTTAATTACTTATAACTTATGTAGAGTTCAGATTATCTGCAAATACCTGAAGTCTCTCTTCTAAGCTCTTTCTTGAGGGTTCTGTAAAAATACAGTAAAAAGAAAAATTGACCTCTAACAAACACTGAATTTAGACTGAGGCTGATTTTACAGTCTGACCAAGTGAGAAGTTCTTTGCATTTGAACTGGCAGTAATAGTCTGTCATGAGCACAACTTCTGTCCAGTTGTTAAAGAAGGAAAACGGAAGAACATTTTTGGCTGAATGTGTTAAAACAATTCCTTCAGCTGACCCCCTGACATTTGTGCTTCTCTCTGGTGTGCAAAAGGACCTTATATTTATTAAAGAAATCTAATTATTGTTCAGGATTTGCTGCTAATTGATGCAAAAAGAAATTACCATGAACATGTGAATTGTTTGCATATTTTGCTATGAGTAGTAATTTTAGATTCTGTAAAGTTACTGGCCAAGTTTCAAGCAACAACATAGAAGTTGCTGGAAAGATATGGAAAACTGTAAGGTTAGGAGTTCAATTACAACATGTTCTACACAGCAGAGCTTTTTAAAGTGTCTAAGTACTTCTATTTGATGTGGACCTATTTTCTTCTGTGAAATATTGCATGAGTTTTCCCATAATGCTGCCATTGCAAGTTGTACTCAATTTCTTCTATTGATAAGCATGTGGCATACTTGAAATTAACTTTCTTCATCGTGAGGTTATTTGTCTTAAAAAGACAGTGCATACTTTTATGTTCTTATCTACCAGCACTAAATCTTTTGTGAAACAAGGAGTAAATTTTTCATTTTGTGTTGTGCCAAGTAACATTCAAAGGATGGTGCTAATAGCTTGGATTCCCTTCTGTGGAAAGTAGTCTGTGCCAGGAGTGGAAGATTTTGGAAAGCTAAACTGGAGTTAAAGTACATGCTGTCTTTTTAAGGAAATTTTTAAAAAGGGAAACAAAAAAAAAAGATTCTGTCCTTTCACCTGTTGTCTGCAATTTTTTTGCTGTTACTTCTCTCTTGTCCTACTGCTGCCTCATGCAAAGCAGGAGATTCAGGATGGACACAATGGCTATCATTCTGAAGCAGAACCTGATCAGGTGGCAAGTTTTACTCATCTTTCATTCATTAACTATGTAGCAAGGTACTATAAATTAGTTTTCTTGTAAGGTCATGTAGTCTAAAAGGTAATACTGCACATAGGCTCTGTCTAACAGAGCGCATCCACCCTCAGTTTATAAGCACTGGCTATTTGCACTTCATTTGTTGTGATTAGGTGCTGAATGTAAAATTCCAAAAGTTTCCAAGGAAATCTGCAGCTGGAGATCAGCTGAAATATTTTTAGAAATTACCTGTTAGTGAGAGCTTGGGATGGATAGTCTGTTTGGAAGCAGCCAGATCCTACCAATTATTTCTGTGTGGGTCAGAGCTGCAGTACAAGGGTGTTTGTTGTAACGAGTTTGCCCCTTTTATCTATTCAGGATGTAAAAAATGGAAATCTTAATATCTCATCATTTTGACCTGAGGCAGATCACTTTCTTACATGGTCCTTAACAGTCCCACCAACCATTTAATGCTTTATTACAGTCTTTAATACATTGTAAATCTTGGCTGCCAACAAAGGACCTAAAGGATCCATCATTGATCATTCAGCAATGAAGCCATTTACCTCAATGAAAATTTATTAAACTAACTCTTATTTTAAAATTGCTAATTGTTCTTCTATATTTGGTTATTACTTCATTCTTAATCTGGCCATCTGGATCCAAAATTCCTATAGTGAACCTATCCCATAACCTGTGGCACTCTCAGTAAGGTATTGATTGAAACAGAGCATTGTGGGGCGCTTCTTCCTATCAAAATCACAAAGTTAAAATGTTACATAAATAAAGTTTCTCCCACATAATTCTCCCATATGAAAATACTCAAATAAGCAGCAATAGAATTTAAAAAAAAAAGCTTTAAGGTGTTCTCAAGTAGATAAAATAGCCCAAATAATACCTGCATTCAGCAAAACACTAACAAATTACTAATTAGTAATTTGGGCTGATCTTGTTCATATTTTTGTATGCTATATATAGCTAGCATGTGAAACTAATTGTTGCATAAATGCTTCGTTACTAATATGTGACTAACATGTATGTCTGTTATATTTATAACACTAAGTTTTGTGTTTGGTTGCTTTTTTGGTTTTTTTTTTTTCTTTTTCTGTGGTACTATTTAGCACAGTTGTGTGATTTTAAAAAAGACACACTTCTTGTGTTCCAGTAATCTGGTAGTAAAAGCACTTTGCATCAAAATATATCGATGTGGTACAGATGGAGAGTGAGATTTACTCATGGCTTTGGATTTTTGCCAGGCACTGCGGGATGGAAACAAACTGGCACAGATGGAAGAGGCTCCACTTTTTCCTGGAGAATCAATCAAAGTTATTGGTAAGTGCACTGCTGAGTGCTGCACTGAATACTATTAATTCGCTAGTTTATTTAAAAGCAGAATATTACTTCCTTTTGATTTTTTTATTTAGTTTAATGCCACTTAAGATTAGCTGATTAGATGTGGATTTCTTCTCTTTGTCTTTTAAATCCAAGTGTAGGAAGGAGAAATGAGATCCAGAGGATGACTTGCTCCGTATAGATAATTTTTCTTTTCCTAAGGATTTTTTGTTCTTTAGAGGTGTATGTATTGTATTGTTGCTTGGGGGTGCCAAGGATATGCCAGAGATTCAAAATTCTTACAGCAGAAAAGATGAAGTTATGATAGATTTCCTTTCCAGTTCTTAGTGGGATTTATTTCACTTCAGCACACGACAGCAAGCTCTCTGTTAGCAGTGCAGTGCTTGGCTGGGAAAGAATACCAGCAAATAAAAGTGAACACAGAGCTCTGGGCACAGAACTGAATTATTTGGAGGTTGGGTGCCTGTGGGTCAGTAATTTCCCCTTTGGGGTGAGGGTGGGTGCTCTGCAGCCCAGGGCAGGGACCAGAGCTGCCTGCAGGTGCTCAAGAGCTGCTCAGCAATTTGATTCTTTCCTTGTTGAGATAAAGGCAACTCTGCAAGAATAAACTTCCCTAAAGAGGTCGAGCATCAAAATCTTACGGAGCTGCCAAAATCTTGTGAGTTCCAAATGAAAATAGATTTGTTGTGGAACAAATGTCTGTGGTAGTAAAACAAAGCTTTAATTGATGTGTTTTCCAGCTAAGGATGTCATGTATATCTGTCCATTTATGGGAGCAGTCAGCGGTACGCTCACAGTGACGGACTTCCGAATGTTTATCAAAAGTGTTGAGAGGGTAAGACTCCCTTTTTATCTGCCTGCTGATTCAGGTAGGAGTGTTGCTGAAAGAGATTTCAGAAAGTGACCACTTTGGTGAAGTGTGATGTTTTACAGCAGTCTAATAAACAGGAATTAACTGTTGGCTCTAATGAAACACACGTGAATAATATTAATTTGTCTCTCTTCTAATGTAATCAAATCTATTTGTTTTATATCCAAATTTCAGGATCCACCTTTTGTTGTTGATGTTCCCCTTGGAGTTATAAGTAGGGTTGAGAAAATTGGAGTACAGAGCCATGGAGACAATTCATGTGGTATAGAAATAGTTTGCAAGGTAAGGCATGGTAGAGATTTATTAATATTAAAGTATTTTCATTTAATTTTTCCGCAAGAAGAATCTGCCAGCCCATGTGCTGTTTTTCTGATCAGCTCCCTGTATTTGAATTGTGCTTCATTTATTTTCAATTCCTCTATGATACTTGCAGTCTTAAACACTTCTGCATTTTGTCTGCAGAGTGAATTCAAGGGAAAAGTGGTGGTTTTTATATCAAGCATCTCTAGTGCCAGTCCTGGTTCTCTCATATGGATGCTTACAGAACTCTGTTCTCTTGGTGGATAGATGATGTCAGCGACTTAGTGTTCTATACACGCCTTCATTCAATCAGGTGTCTTATAACTGCTTTTTCTTTATTTTAATTTACGATAGAGTAACACTGTCGCTGTTTTTGACAGGATATGAGAAATTTGCGGCTGGCCTATAAACAGGAAGAGCAGAACAGGCTGGAGATCTTTGAAAACCTTGTAACACGTGCATTTCCTGTTTCTAATGGGCTGGTAAGTCTTAAATTGGAGAGGAGGCTGTCACCGCCTCTCCTCTTTTGGGAAAGCATAGGGGAGGAAATACAAGGGCTGCATAACCAGCTTTGAAGTGTAGATTCATAAAATCAGGCCACTGTGACCCTGTGTGCTTTTTGCATTAATTCATCAAACACTGCTGTGTCCTGCTATTGGTGAAGTTAATTTGTACATAACCCTTGAGACCTAGGTTTGCCTAATGTCGCTGATTAAAAATATGTATGTGGTGACTTATTTTCTGCAGTAGATAATTCAATCTAGAAGTTCTGTCTAATGCAACGAATAGGTACAATTAGTCTGGTCATTAGTTAGCTGCAGAATTCTATTTCATTTGCTTGTGTGGGTAAGGAACTGGTTGGGAGGTAAGAAACCAATTTTGTTATCTTGGCATTGCCATTGACGTGGTTTGTGATCAGAGGCAAGTAACTTCAATTTTCTGTTTCCTATCTTGGTTTTGTTAACTTTAAACTCATACTTAAAGGAAAAAACTGTCTTCTTTCTAGCTCAGTGTTTTCCAGGCTTGATTGATGGTGTTATGACTGCTGTTCAAGAGTTTTAGAAGTGTTAGATTTGAAATACTGGAGTACTGACTGTTGTGGACTTATTGTGCATAGAACCTGTCAGTAATTTATCATTTTCTTTCGTTGTTTTTAGCCTCTTTTTGCATTCAGCTACAAGGAAAAGTTTGCTGTTAATGGCTGGAAAGTGTATGATCCAATGGCAGAATATAAGAGGCAGGTAAGTTACAGTATACCTGGTGTATTTTTTTTTTCCTCTATCTCCCCAGGAGCCATTTAAACAAGGAAGAAATGTTCCAGAAAACTCCTCATTTTCAGCTCTTGCTGCATAGACTGACTGTCTACATCTCATGTTTAGATAATAAAATGCAAGTGGCCTGAGTTGGAGTGTGTTGAGCATCTGCTAAAGTTGGTGGAGGAACAGGTGCTGAGTGCTTGAGCAAAGTGGCCTAACCGAACATGGTTCTGAAATCCACGTTTTTCAAGTGCTGTTTCTACAAAACACATGCTCTATAAAAAATTGGATTAGAATAAACATCACTAAACAGAAGAGTAACTGTAGTTTGTAGTTTTAAATCTACATTTTCCACATGGTTATTTTCCTTATCAGTTTAGTAGGAAAGTCTTCCATTGGTTTATGATTCAGTATGAAGATCTGAGTTTATAGCTTATTTAAAAAAAAATGTGGGCATGCCTTTTTTTTTTAAATGTATGCAGCACATAGAACTTTTCCCCAAACTCAGATATGTAAAGATCTAACCTTAAAAATGCAAAACTGCTTTGTTTTCATACAGGGCTTGCCCAATGAGAGTTGGAAAATATCCAAAATTAACAGCACCTATGAGCTTTGTGATACATATCCTGCTGTTCTTGTTGTGCCAACCAGTGTGAAGGACGATGACCTCTCAAAAGTGGCAGCCTTTAGAGCAAAAGGGAGAGTTCCTGTAAGTGAAATTTGTACAAGAGGATATAAGTGTTACAGAAATTTGTAGCTTTTAAGAAATTATTAGTGTTCTTTTTAGGCGTTGTTTTTTAAATAACAGTGGGCTGGGCTCCTTCCTGAGATGGGATGGGGGGCAAAGAAAGAAGAATTAGACTCAATGGGTTTAGAACTGAATGGAGCATCTCAAGTTTGAGTTCAATTCCACAATTACTGTGCTGCCTGGTAAGTTTTTTGTTTGGGTTAGCACTTCCAGGCCACAGTGGTGTCTGATGCTGTGGCATGTATTAGCCTGTGTTCTGAGTGGAGTAGAACGTGTCCTGGCCACAGTGCTTTGCTTGAGAGTAGACAAGGTAGCATCAGAACCCTTTAAAACATGTTAGATGGTGTTGGCTTTCATGCTTAGCTAGGTAGTGTACGGGTCCATAGTTGGAAGCAGGTTTTATTCTTCCATTGCCCTTCTTTTTTTTTCCAGTTAGCATAATACAGGCTTAGTTGCTGTTAGAAATAAAAGCTAAGATGTTTAGGATCACTCTGTATTTCAGGCTGAGACCTGGGATGAGCAGTCAGTGCTGGTGTGCTGTCAGTATGTTTTTGCATCAGCCTGTCCTTAAACTTGCATTTGTCAGTTTGTCAGGAAATAATGCCAAACAGGCAGTGTGATTGTCTAGTTGTTCTCTGAACTGCTGCTTTTGTAGTAGAGTAGTAAATGAAATAGTTTTCTCTTTTTCCAGGTGTTATCCTGGATTCATCCTGAGAGTCAAGCGACAATAACACGATGCAGCCAGCCATCCGTCGGCCCGAATGATAAACGCTGCAAGGAAGATGAAAAATATTTGCAGACTATTATGGATGCCAATGCTCAGTCACATAAACTTATCATCTTTGATGCCAGGCAGAATAGTGTTGCAGATACAAACAAGGTAGGTTTGTGTCATAACTGGCATTAGTTCATCAGCGTTAATGAAAGGCTGAGCCTTGGGACAGATATCAGGATGTGAAGAACATGATGTTGAAAAGAGATAAGAAAGGGTCCCTAAAGAGGGCAGGAGAAGGAAGGTAAGTTGCTTGTATCATTTTGGAAAGGCTGCCAGGAATCAAAGACAACATGAAGATATAGCTGAGAAATTATGCAGTAAAGCTGACAGAAGACCAAAGCTTTTATTAATAAAAAGGGGCAGGTATAAGGATGTATTATCAAATGTAGCCTGTTACAATTAGAGTTTCTTCCACTAGAAAAACCTCCAGGTCGTTTTAGAAAAACAAAGGCCAAAAAAATGTTTTTATTAGCACTAAAATAACCCCTTCTCTCAGAAAATGCTGAAACTTGAGTAAAATATCTCTCTCTGCCTTATACTGAAGTCCTATACATGTTCTTCTTGCTGTCTGTTTTTACCTTTTGAATGACAGGCTAAAGGTGGAGGATATGAAAGTGAAAGTGCCTACCCAAATGCAGAGCTGGTCTTTCTGGAGATCCATAACATCCATGTCATGAGGGAATCCCTGCGGAAACTTAAAGAAATTGTTTATCCTACTATTGATGAGACTCGCTGGCTGTCGAACGTGGACTCCACACACTGGCTGGAATACATAAGGGTGAGATGCTTTTGATGTGAAAAATCAATTGCTTTTTTAAACCATTTGTTTTTAACTTGCACTTCTGAAAATATTGCTAAAATAATGTCAAAACTCAAGCATGTTGCTTTAATCAGAATAATCTTGTGGAAAAGTACAATTTTTAAATAGAGCACAGCATTTTAAGCATTCCGTAATAACTTAGTATTTCTCGTTTTATGTGCTGGCAGATAGTGAGTTAATTCCTGATAACACAGTTTCATATTTACTGCTGTGTTTTGTTTTCTTGAGAAGGAATGTTTGTGGGCAGTCCAGGGTTATCCCTCTTGTTTGGAAGAATGCACTGGGAACTTCAGATTATTTTTGAGCCACTGCCAAAAGGACTTGACTGTGAATTCCTCAGTCTTTCTCATCCTGCCCTCCTTCACTGCAATGTTACAGTTCTTGTGGTGGGCACCTACATTTTCATGAGCTGTTTGTAGCCAGTGATCTATCAGGTTATCATCTGCCCTATTATTTAATACAATATTAAAATAAATCACTACCACACTCAGCTTTACAGTCAGTTTCACTAACCTTTGAAATTATTTTAGAGTAGATTATTTTATTACCACATTCAGTGCCCTGTTTATGAATGATACGGATGGAGTGTAATTTGTTTTATTAGTAGCTGGTTCAAATGTCACTCAGGCAAAACATGTTTGGGATCATTCATTAGTTTGACTCTGTTAAGCAGTGCCTGCTGACAACTGCAGCAGAGCCAGTAGAGGGAGCAAACACGAAATTAAGAGTCAAATTTAATGATATTTTCGGAACAGTTTAATTTTCTTGTTCTCTTGAATTTGATCTGTTTGAAACAGCTTTGGGAATCCAAGTGTCTGGAAACCTTTTCTTGTCAGCCTGGCCTTTTACAGTCGTCTTTGTGCCTGTGGTCACCTTTCACTGCCAGTGACCCTGGTGGGGTTCCTGGATTAGGCAGTGTCAGGAGTGAACTTTGATACCACTGTCAGACAGGTGACAGTAGCATAGCAATTGGAATTTCATTTAAATGATTTTGGAAGAGTTGACACGTGTGTGACATTCCTCACTGATCTGTCCCTTGCATGCCTACTTCCCTTTAATGGTACTGAGAGCAGAAACTGCAGGCCAGTTTCTTAAAAGCTGCCCTTATTGTGTTAACAGTGTTGATAGTATCTCTCTGAGATTTTTCTCCGAGAATTCTTTGTAATAGCACTAACAGTCCACTGCCTTACACATCTGTAATCTGTTTTCTGGGCTCCAACCAGCGTGGCTGTGTCCCAGTTTAATGTCGTGCATTACTGGGAGCTCACAGTGGCACCCACAGTGCTTCAGACGTGGTCTGGGAGTGGCTGTGGGGGCACCAGTAACTCTCTGTGTGTGAAGACAGTAGTAACAGCAGGAGTAGAGGCACTTGGTGCTTATTGTATACCCAGAGTATTTTCTGTCTGAGGGCAGAACTTGTACTATTAACTGTTTTTCAATTCTCATTTGGTGAAGCAATGCAAAGCCAGTTGTTCATTAGGAGCCCTAACTGAAATACTGTGATGGTTACCAAGTTTTAAAAAATCTGTAAAGAATAATAAATGTGTAGAGGAAGCTGTTTTCTAAAGGCTGTTGTCCGAAGTGGAATAAAGTGCTTCACATACCCCACAAGTATTTGCTGAATTAATAGTAAATGTGTTTTCTGTCTCCCATTCTCTGCTCATTTCCTGTACCTGCACTGTTATTTCCAGCTGTTTTCCTTCAGAGGCATCTGTGTTCTCTTTAAAGCAAGCTATTGCAAACCTGTATGTTAAATTGATTAGTTTTCTGCTTTTTTTAAAATATTAATACAGTAGAGCTTTCCAACAGAAATAATTGGCAATAATTAGTTCAGACCACAAACTCTGTCCTCTCATAGACACTTCTGTATTGTTTCTTGATATTTTCCCTCTGGCATCCTTCAGATCTACCATAAAAGATGTGCTCAAGGAAAGACAGGATCAATGGAAACTGTCTCTAAAACATGGCTCTTGAAATAGGTTTGAAGACTGGTCTTGTGCGCAGCAGAACCTGGCTGTCCTACTTCCCAGAAGATGTTTGTGCATGCCTAGGAAGAGAAAAGTGCAAATATTTTGCAAGATTCCATTTTCTGATGTAGGAACGCAGAATAGGAATTCTTCTGTGGTCCCATTTCTAGTGGTGGTTTTTTATTTCTCCACATATTTTTCAGTGCCATGGTAGGTCATGTTAGAGACAAGTATTTGCAGGAGAGAGATTGTTTAAGTATTTTAAAAGCTAGAGGGTGGCATCAGGGAAGCAAAGAGGTGGTTTTCATACAGATTAGCTGGAGGATTTGTCCCTTTCTTTAAACTCCAGTTGAACTGAAAATGGAACAAGAGCGAGTGATTGATTAATGTGAAGTGAACTTTTGCAAACCTGGAAACTTCAGCCTTTGGAATAGATTACAGTGTTTGTGTCTTTTCATCATAATACAGAATATCAATTAATTTGGAGAAGGGATTCCCAGGTTCATTTGTTATGTGCTGCTAGTAATGGACATCTGGTAAGAACCCTGTCCTGGACAGCAGAGTGCGCACAGTCTTTGTACCTCTAGGAATATGTATCCCACTGTTTGGAAGTCTCTAATTTAAAGCATTGTCTTCAGGATGATTATATAATTAATCGGAAATTTTAAAACGTAACGACTTAAAGAGTATAAGATCTTAACTTTTTTTTTTTTTTAACAGAGAGTTTTGTTACTATTTAATATGCTTTTTTCTTCATTTTTGTTTAAGATGCTTCTTGCTGGAGCAGTAAGAATTGCGGATAAAATTGAATCTGGTAAAACCTCTGTAGTGGTGCACTGCAGTGATGGCTGGGACCGAACTGCACAGCTCACCGCCCTGGCCATGCTCATGCTGGACAGCTATTACAGAACCATCAAGGGCTTTGAAGTTCTTGTAGAGAAAGAATGGATAAGTTTTGGCCATCGATTTGCAATGGTAAGCTGGAAAATTTAATGTGCACTTTGTCACCTTCAGGGCTTTTACTTTGACTGGCAGGTTTTTTCACAGTACTCCAGTTAGTGTCTCTGGTGTCCTTTTAATGGTCTGAGTGTGTCAGAGAACTGTGACCCGTTGATTTTTAACAGCAAATCTCTCTGTGATGTATAATGTAAAGTAAATAAAAATGGTTTGAATGCAAGGGTGAGAAAAGGTCATGTGGCTTTTTTATGAGAATGAGGGATTGTAACTTATGTTATGGAGCTTATGAATGGAGAACCAAGGAAAAAACCTAAGGTTTCTAAAGTGTAAAATGGCTGGAGTTATTACTCTGATTTAAGGTTGAAGTGTTTATTTAACACATGGGCTAATGGGGGATTAGAATAAATTGTTATGACATTCCGTGGGCTCTGACTCTTAAGATGATTTAGTAGAAATGGCATGTAGTTATGACAGGTGGATATGGAGTAACCACTTTTCCAGTTCAGTCTTAATAAACTCCTGGCGGTTTCGCCCACTGGTAGAAATCAGTGGCTGTGCAGTAGAAGATGGGGAAGCCGCTGGTGGAGCTTTGCAGCTCTGCGCAGCACTGAAGGCACGGCTGTGTCACGGTAGGACGCGAAATAGATTGACTCCACAGAGCTGTCAGAAGAGAAAGAAGGCTTTATTTACAATCCCAGCAGTTTCTTTTAGAACACGCTGTGTAAAAAGGTCTATTATTGCTCCATGGCACTGACACTGCTCTCCATTGGGTCAGGAATAGGAAACAACCCCTGGGGACAGTTGTTCTGGCAAAGGGAACACTGTTTGCTGAACCTGTGCTGAGAAACGGAGAGAGATGTTTTGAAAAGAGAAACTGTTGGCAGCTTTCCCTTGGGAAAGGAGCTAGGAATGGTCAGCGAGCTGAAATTCAGGCTCAGAAATGTCCAGCCCACATGGCCCTAAGTGAACATTGCGATGTACTTTTAGTAGCTGAAAAATGCAAGTTAATGTTAGGGGATACTTGGGTTGTCCTGTTCACTGCTGGAACACATTTAAGAGCTCCTGGGCTGTGCAGTGCCGGGCTGGTGCTGCAGACACACCAGGCTGAAACGCAGTGTGCTCTGACTTGCAGCGAGTGGGACACGGAGATGATGATCACGCGGATGCCGACAGATCTCCCATTTTCCTGCAGTTCATTGACTGTGTTTGGCAGATGACAAAGCAGGTAAGGTGCTGAGCACTGTGTTTCTAGGAGGTCTCAGTCTTTATCTTGGAAACATAATTTGTGTAGCAGAACACATTCCTTTACGGGGTAGTAGCATGTTTACCTGAAGTTGGTTGCTCTGTGGCTGCACTGTGCACACAGAGGGAAATTCTTGTTCAAAGTGAGGTACAAGGACCTAGAGTAGAGATTTTGTCTTGAAACCAAAGTACCAGCAATTTTTTTCTGTTTAAAATAGGTTTACAAAGGATTTGCTGTTTACATAAATAAGAGTTGTTGATGAAGTAAATTATTTGGGTTTCATGTTCACTGGTGGAGTGAATGTTCATGTGGATTTATATTGTCCTTAAGAAACAGCAAAAACCTGGGCTGATTGTGAACTGAGGGCAGTAGAGAGTTCTTTCATATGTGTCTCAAATGTGAACATTTTCATCCTTATGTATATAGGACAGCATTTATACTGCACAAGCCTGTTCTCTGATAAGTTTTCTTACTTCCATCACTGCTCTTACCTCTAGGTCAGGGGAGATCTCTGAAATCAGTGATTCTTAAGATACCAAAATTCAGCTTCTCATTTTTGTTCTGAAATGTTAAATTATCGAATGGATTTAGTCTTCATTTTCCTTATGTGTGCCTCCATGAGCAAAAACCTAAGATTATTTTGTGCTTTTATATTGCCATTCTTTAATGGAGTTTTTGTCCACACGAAGCCTTTATTTCCAAGTGATTTAGAAGTTCTTGGTTCTTGATTCCTTTGGTTTTTACCTTCCCTTCTATCTTTGTTTTTTTCTTCTTTTCTTTTTTTTGACCTCCTTGAGGCCCAACATGGATCTGTGCTTTTATGGTAGAAGCTGTTCTACTGAAGTCTCTCTAATGTGTGATTTCTTTGGAAGGGAGGAGGGTAACAGTCTGGTCCCATATGATCCCAGCACTCCCAGATCTCCTACTTCTGTCTTCTTGTTCTGAACACAGTTCTTAAAACTTATATCCTAGTTTCCAAAACTTGTATTCAGAACAGTCATCTTTGGTGCTTTATGAAAGTTCCCTGGTGTTAGACTGGGCCCTTGTCCAGGGGGTCTTGCTGACTTTCTCTTTCTGTGTGTCTGTATTTCAGCAATAATGTGCTGTTTAGTATGGCTGGGGAAAATAAATGAGGAATTCAGTCCCTTTCAGAGGAAAGCTAATAACAATGGCAGAGAGGAGCAGTTCTAAACACCTGGTAGGAACAAAAGTTCTCTGGGGAGATCCTTAATTGAGAGCAGCCTCTTCTATTTTTGTGATCTCCCTTGCTGCCTCCTATTTCTTGCTATAAACAGTTTAGTTCCCTCTAGTTTAAAAAACAGAAAGGGATGGGGGCAGAGGGGGAATCTATGAAACATTTTGCCAATAATACATCTGTTCGAAACATGGATCCTGAAATTGTTCTGAAATTCATGAACAGCCGTGACATTGAAAAATCATTAATGTTGCACAGGAAAAAAAATAGAAAAAGTTATTCTTAAACAGTTCTTGCCGACTTATTTTAATTTTTCAGTAGATTTGAATACTTAGAGAAGAGATGTGATGACTGTGATTACCTTGACACAGACCTTTGAAAAACAGGATTCTATTTTATCATTGCATACATCATTTGCTCATAAAACAGTGATAGTTTTGTGCTTTAGAATTCATGGTAAACATATGTGAAATGTTCCAAAGCTCAAGTAAGTGTTAATGACTGCAGGAGGGTGTGAGGACTCTGGTTTGGGCATGGGCTAAAATCAAGGAAATAAGTTCTTTGGGGTCTATGAGGTACATTCTTAAAAGTCACCTTAAAACAGTGAGAGAATCTCTAACCTCCCACTAAGATACAATTTTCCAGATAGCTTCCAACAATGAAATTCTGGCCTTGATAGCCTTATATTTTCCCTTTGGTTTATGGTCTTCATGACACACAAATATAATAACAGAGAACTTGAGAGAAGTACATTGACATCAGATTTTAATTAAAAACCATATGGCGAAGTGATTTCCCTCCTCTGTTAGTAAATCCTGGTGATACTGAGTAGCAGATGTCAAATTGGAAAGGCCACATGTGAGCTGATGAAATACTGATGCCTGGTTAAAAATGAAACAGAACTGGAAAATTTGCATGTAGCACTGCAGTTTAACTTCCTACCTTTCATGCCCAGAACCCTCACAGGAGGAAGGTCTGCCTTAAGTCAGCAGAAAGTTTCATCCTGTTTGTTACTGGGTGTCAGCTGTTGCTGGAGATGCATTTTTCACTGGATTCAGCAGTGTACTGTTCCTCTGTCTAGTGTTCAATTTACAATTATTGCCCATTGCACAGTTGTTCTACCCAGTGTTTCAATGTTAAATGTTACTGTAGTACAGAACGAGTTCACTGATTAAAAAGCAAGTGTATTTTGCATGTCTCTGAATCAAATGCCACTTGTCATCATCAGACTTCTACAAGATAATTTCTTCTTTTAAATGCCACTTTACAAAAACCCCCAACAACTCCAGCAGCAACAAGTGGGAGATTTTAATGACCCGTGTGTTTTCTCATAATTAGTGGATTTGAGAAGAAGTAAATTTCCGTTTGGGGAGTTTTTCCACCTGAATCTTCAAGCAGACACTAATAGGCTTGGAACTACAGAGGAAGGCATTTTTAGGTCACTGATTTTTCAGCAGCAGTAATAGAAGCTCTACAGTCTTGATACATCAGCTCCAACAGTACAACTCTTGTATCCAAAGGCTGCGTTTCAATAAAGTGCTATCACTTATTAATAAACTAGTTGGAGTGCAACCACTGATGTATGGAATTTTGAATGTGCTTCACTGGATTGGAATAGTGGCCACGTCGGCGTCCTTCTGATTAGGATGGACCTGTCACAACCCAGAACCCTGATGCGACAAGGCTCATTAAATGCTTTCAGCTAAAGAGGGTCCCTTTAGGAGACGCTTTGTCTTCAAACTTTTTTCTAAATATCATTTTGATGCTTTGCAAATTATTTTTGCTCCATGTGTCTGATTGCTGCCTTGAGCTGGACACAGCAGGCTGAGATCTGAGACTCGGTGAATTTTCTCCTGGCTTGGTTCAGCACACCTGTTTGTCAAGTTCTGTTCATACTTCCTTCAAGTAATAGCTGTGCTTTTAACATCATTGTTTAGTAATTAAGTTTTGGCGTGATTTCCTAGAGAGAAGGAAGTTCAAAAGTAGTAACTTATGAACGTGACTGAAAAGGAGATTTTGATAATCCTTATTTCCTCTGTGCCCTGTGAAAACGAACGGTGAGGGGGTTGAAAACAGCCCTTGATTTGCTGGAGAAGCCCCAGGGTGAGCACACTGTGCTGGTGAGCAGTGCACAGTCTGCAGCAGAGCCATAAGAAGGCTCCCATTCATTTTGAATGCACTGATGCTGATAACCGCCTTACTCAAATCTTCAGTCAGAAGGTGGTATGTATTAGCTTGAGAAGTCTTGGAAAGAGAATGTTTTCACAGTGCTTGTCTTAGATCAATCTTCTTTTTTATAGAACAGTGTTTAAAACTTAGATCTTTCTGGCTTTAAGACAAGCACACCCATTGTGTGTTAGTCAACTCTTTCAACATGAATAAACATTTGCCCTTCATAAATCACAGCTGACACTGAAGAGGAATTTCTGGATCAGCTAGTTCACCCACAGTCCCAATTGCTGTTATTCCTCCTAACTATAGGAGTCATCTTTATTTTGAGCAGCTCCTGAGTCACTCGCCGAGGTATTCAGTGTTCTTCAGTGGCACAGAACAGAAACCAGTCCTCTGCTTCCTGCACGCCTGAAATACTGACTGAGTATTTCTCCCAACAGCAGGAAATTCTGCTTTATGAATCTGAAACTTTGCCTTTTAGACTGCTGTGAGATGTACTCTTTTAGGAATGCACAAAGTTTGTTTTGTTTGTCCTGAACAGTATTTTCTTATTACATGCTTGTTATTGTTAATGAGAGAAATGCTACCTCTTAAGTTTTCCTTAAGTCTTCTCAATGTTTTATTCTGCTAAGTGTCTCTCATTCCATGTCTGTATTTGCCACCCTTGTCATACGGGCACAAAGTTACTTTGGCACATCAGGCAGTTGCCACATACAGTCTTACCATAACATTGGATTGAGGACGGACTTTTTCCATCTGAATGGGCAGCAGCCCGTGCAGTTTGCAGTAATTTCTTCCTTTATGAATTTTTAGAGCATTACAGGTTAGGAGGAACATTTTTAGATTTCTGACTGTTTGTCTTAGAATATAGCAGGTAACCTCTGCTTGTGAATAAAATACCTAATGGTGCTCCGGGGAATAAGAGCTCTTTCATTTCAGATGTACAGGATTTACTTTCCCATACAGAAGAAGAGGGATTAAAGGCTTATTGTATATAGCTGATGGTAAACTCAGGGTTTAGCAACTTACTTGAGTAGAAAGTGAAAGAAAAGTTTACAATAAATGTTCAGCACAATGTATGTGTAGTAGTTATTACTCAATTCATTGCATGTTGAAATAGGAAATAAAACTCCTAAATGCCATTATCTTTTTTTTCTTCTTTTTTTACCAAATGTTTTCTTTTTTGTAATAAGAGATATAAAGCATATATTTAAGAGGGTTTGGGGTAGAACAGAATACTGTTAGAGCTTCTTAAAATGGATTACTTTGTGTCACCAGTTTCCTATCAGCTAACGTTTATATTCTGGTGTACTTGGATAATGAATGTAAAGTATAGCTGTGAGAAGTATTTGTAAAGAAGTACATAGTGAAATGAATTACTGAAGTGGGAGTTACTGAAACTGCTGAGTATTCCTGAAAATAATCCCTAAATAGGAGAAAAAAATCTTACCAGAATTATTTGCTCACTTCTTACGTCTTTCCTCCTTTCTATGCTGCTTAAAATAATGCTTAAAGTAATTTTTCCTTTTTTTTTTTTTTTAATATCAGTTTCCTGCTGCCTTTGAATTCAACGAGTTATTTTTGATCACCATTCTGGATCACCTTTATAGTTGTCTCTTTGGGACTTTCTTATGCAACTGCGAAAAAGAGAGATTAAAAGAGGTAAATAATGAGTATAATGCATATGCTTGGTTTTCTGATTTTACATAAAAATGCTTCAAAACGACCTTAGAATGTCTGAGCTGCGTTTTTAAATACATTGTCACATAGTCTTAAAAAACAATGCAGACATGAAATTTCGTGGTAAGAGAAATATATACTGAATGCCCTGCCATTAAGTGAGGGGGCACTTAAGTTTCTTGAGCTACCATCTCTTTAGGGGAGTTGAGGATTTTAGTAAGTCCTCTTGCAGGTATTTTTAGCCAAAATACAAAATTTTAAATAATAGTAATTATTAAATTATATTAGCATTTCTTTCGCCATTTCTGAAGGAGTTCCTATGGATGACTTGGCAGGTTACTATAGGACGCAACTGGATGGAATTTGTAGTTGAGGAGTACAGAAATTAAAATTATCTTAATGAATGAAGTCAAGACTCAATAAAATATTATGTGTTTGTGCCCAAAAATTAAAATTTTGTTGATATTCCAAGTACACTTTTGCTTACTTGTGGCTTTGTTGTTTTTACTTTCATTTTTTCGAGCAAGTTACAATTCCATGTTATATTTAGTTCTACTTTTTATTTTTTTGGTTTGTCTCTACTACTTCTGTAGGGGAAAAGTTGCATGTAAATACCACAAGATGGAGCTGAATAACATGTTCTCATCATCAAATGCAGGGTTTCCAGACAGCTTTCTTTCATAAATAAATAGATGCAATTCTCAAGAAAGAAATGCAATTTAAGACACAGCAGTAGTAGAAACACATGCTTTGCAGCACTGAAGGAGTTTAAATTTGCAAGATGAAATCTGATGTAAGTTCAGGTTTCCAGTCTTTGATCTAACCATTATTATGCTGATTAAATTTAGAATAATACAACTTTTAGAAGTGCAAATAAAGGTACAAATAGTCAGTTAAAGGCATAATATCAATTATTTATTAGGAGCAAATAGTGTGAGTGGAAAAATGGAATAATTATTATTCACAGACTCTGTCTTGGATCTTCCAAACTCCATCTCTCTTCACTGATATTCTCGTTAAAGCTGATCTTTAGTTGGTCAGTGTGTAACCATGTATTTAAGTAGCTTTATATTTTGTAAATCATGAGCAGTACAGATTGCTTTTGCTCAACGAGACTTTAGTGTCTCTGAAAATAATATGTCTAAATCTCCTCTCTCTATTAGCCTTGGACCAAAATGAGTGTTCAGATGTTTTGCTAAAGTTTTAAGGCTGTGTAATGATCAGCCACTGGAAGTGTTCTCAGACTGCATGTAATTTTCTGGTAGATCTGGTAAAATTCTGGCAGAATTACTGATACGCAGATATTGACATCATATTTTAAAATGTTACGATCCGCGTCAGCAATTTGTTTTTTATGTTAACTTCTTTTTCCATCAGGAGGTGAGCACAAAGACTGTATCCCTGTGGTCCTATATAAACAGCCAGCTGGAGGAATTCACCAATCCCTTCTACGTGAACTATGAGAACCACGTCCTGTATCCTGTGGCCAGCCTGAGCCATTTGGAGCTGTGGGTGAACTACTACATCAGGTGGAACCCCAGGATGCGCCCTCAGGTACGAGCCTCACTGTCTGCTGTGTTTCACTGAAGGTCGCAGAGATTAAGAGAAATTCTTGTTTTTCCAAGTGTCAAATGCAGCGTTTAAAGTCACCCGCAGGCTAGGGAGGTACAGTGTCACTGTATTGGCTTGTAAAGATTGACAGTCTTTTTTTGCCTTTTATAATACTTTTATAATACTTTGTAACACTTTTTAATGCTTTCATTGCCTTTACCCTCTGTTTTTTGTGTACCTTTGTTTTTTAACCATGCTTTGCCCTTTCCCCAGCATAAAATACTCACATAAATACTCACATAAAATACACCAGCAGTTTCTAAAAGCACTGAGCTATACCAACTCATTTTGCAGGTTCTCTAAACTAAGCATCCCATGGATGCTTGTTTTCCATTGACTTTTACAGTTTTTAGCTGGCGTACTAAAGATTAAACACTCCCCATACATGCTCCTTGATCCATCCAGTGTTTGTTCTTATAAGTAATGTCTGCTATTCAGATAAATCTCTAAAGCTCCTCAGACAAATGCTCCATATGCTCTTATGCATAAGTCTGAAGAAAGAACATTCAGGTTGTGTCACAACTGTAATATATCTGAGTGTGCTGCACCATCTCTTTATTAAGGTAACATTCCAAGGTACCCCCAAGCATATTATGATGAATTACCTGTGTTAAGTGATTGCTCAATAGCTGCTTTCATCTTCCAGCAGTTCGAATGAGATGTGAGTTGCAGATTTATTAGACATCCACAAGTCAGAGGCTGTTGTAAAAGATGGTGTTCCAAGGTAATTTTCAAGGACACTACACTGGTAGAGGTCCAGGCAGCTGAGAAATACTTTTTGAGGTCCTGGAAAAGTCTGGATTGCTTGCTTTTCTCACTGAAGCATTTCCTCTGAGCTGCTTTGTTTCTCGTACTTGTTACAGCTTTGAAAAGTGGTGTATTTTAAGCTACATAATTTTCAAGTGAAATTGTCAGCTGCCTTATAGCAAAACACAATCTTTCCTTCAGCCTGTTTGCTGGATACCTTGTGGGGGTGTTTGCGCTGCAGCGGTGATGGTTTATGACTTGTGTCTGAGATCTCCAGGCTTGGTCAGCCACATAAAGCCTGTCCTGTCCAGCACAGGGAGGGTGGGGAAGAGCTAATGAGGAGATGCAGAGCTGGCATCTCTTGTGAGAGCTCTGCTCAGTGCCTCTGTCATTCACTGAGTGCTCTGCCTGCTTCTCTGGGAGGTGCTCCTCAGCCCCTCTGGCTCCGAGGCTCCTTCCCTGTCTGGGAGCAGGTCCCTCCATCAGCAGCTGGAGGGAACAAAATGTGCTGCTCCTGGTACCTGCCTTAACTCTCCTGCCACCTGCTTTTCCTGAAGTACTTCAAAAAGTGTTTCAGCTCTTTAATCCTAAAGTTTTGTCTAGATACATCATCCCTTTCCTCTTGTCTCTGGCCTGAATTTATGTGATATTTATGACCAACATTTGGGAGTGTTTCACGCTGGATAAATTAGCAGCAGAAATTACAATTTTTTGTTGCAGAATTCACCAGTCTAATTATGAAAGCACAAACTCGTACAAGCAAGTAAATAAACAGCTTCTGCAATCACGATATGCCAGGTTTGCTTTCCTCTGTGTTTGCATTGTCTGGTGTCACACCCTGTTAACCAATTCAGTAACATTCAGATGCGTTCAGTGACAGAAAACAAAGACAATGACCCTTGTGACACCCAGCAGGTCTTCACTTATCTTCAGTGAAAAAATTTCTTAATCAGTGGATTTATTAAAATAATGGGCATCCCTGCCTACTGATAAAAGGTGATTTTGTTGAATGCCTTTTTAAGTGTTCTCTTGATTCCCAACTAAATATAAGAGAAAATGAAATATTTGACATGAATAAGTTCTCTCATGATTAGTTCAAGGCAACCTGGTGCTGTTTTATCAGCTGCAAAAACATCTTTAGAAAACTAAAACATGTTTATTGTTTTTGAGGAGCTCACCAAAAAGGAGGAAAAGCCCAAGAGGTGAATTCAAGGGAAGATGAATAATAGTGCTTTGAATATAATCAGAATGGATCTTTGATACCTGTTTTCAACCAACTTGGTGTTATGGGAGAAAAATCTCGCAGGAGCAGAAGGGCAGCTTTTGGTTGGAGGCAATATTTTAGGTTTTCTCATTTCTGCTTGATTAGTGAGCTTGATTTTTAAATGGACGGAGAGAAGTTTCATTGGACCTCATTGCCTTTTCCATTGGAAATGAGTATATATGACCTGTAATTTTTTTTTAATTTGAAAATTACTGAATGCCAATTTGATATTAATTTGTTTCTGTATTATTGTACTCTGCCTTCAGATATCTGTGTCTTGAGCTGTACCTTTGTGGTATAGTCTGAGCACATTCTTCATTGCTCTAGGACACAGAACACTCAGCATTATTCTTATGTTCTGTAAAGATTGCTTAGAATGGTATAACTTCAGTTCTGTCTAAGCTTTGTGGAAGCCTGAGCGGGTGGTTTTGATCATATTTATTTGCATCAAGAGCCCTGGTTATTTTGTCTTGCAATAGATCTTGTGCCCTTAAGGACACACAGCTTCTTTCCATAGGGTTCAAAGCTCAGGGGTCTGAGAAGTGAACACTGCAAAATTCCAGTATGGGCATCTCCTGTTGCTAAACCGTGCTGCAACAAGGTCATTCTAATTCTTAAGTGAAATAAAATGTTCTTTGGTGTGAGTTTGGAGGCATTACATCATTATTGACTTCTTGTCCCAAGAAAATGAGATAGATTTAAGTTCTGTCTTATTTGAGTTCATTGACTGAGAAGATCTTTTTCAGATTTGCCCTTCTTTGAGCTGTAGAAATGTATATTTGTATGTGGCACATGGGAGAGAAGCTCTTCCATTCTCTCATACAGAGATGTGGGGTCTGTGGGTGCAGCCTCACGGATGACCCTGCTAGTCTGGAATACATTAGATAATAGGATGCTTTTGAATTTTTTCAGCTGATACATATTTTTCCCTTTTCTGTATACCCATCTCATCCTCTTTTTGGTACTGGTTTGAGGATTGCCAGATGTCATTAGGTATCTCCTTGGGCATTGCTGGAAGGTGGGGAGAGCACAGCAGTGATGTTCTTGGGTATGATCTCTGCAGGGGCAGTATTTCTGAGCTAACATACCCCTTCATTCATATGCAGAGCGTGAGTAAAAGTCCCAGTCCTTTCAAGTCAAGCTGTGGGAGACAAGGAAAATAACGCATTTTAGTCACCAAATTTTTGCACAGTACATTAGGATATGTTTAGTTCTTTTTATACTTTCTTGGGAATTGTGTTTTAACCCTTGGAGGATAGGGCTTAGTTTAATTTTGATTTTATGTGGGGTATTTTTTATATTTTTCTATGCCTGGTAAGTTTTCTTCAAGCTTTATTCTGTAAATTTGGCCACAGTGCTCATGTTAATACCACAGAAATCCCTGTAATTTTTCAAATTCGTTCTTTTCTTCCTATGTGTGGACTGTCATCCAGAGTAAAAGGCTAGCACCATCTATCACCTAGAAATTCAATTCAGCTACTCTAATGGAATCGTCTGCTAAAGGCAATCACAAAACTTCTGTGGAAGAGTCAGGGAAATGCTGTTGGCTGGTTAACAGCTCACTTAAAGCCCTGAAAGGGAAAGGTAGGAGTAAGTAAAGCTGTTCAGTATGTACAGAAATGACTGTAAAGTATATAAATAGCTTACAATTGCTGCTTTTATTTGATGCTATTGCCGAAGGATTTGACATGTTGAACAGTCGAACAATCAGATGTTAGCTGAGCTGCAGTGTCAATAAACTCCAAATATTGTATAGCGAAAACAACAAATAAGATGCTGAGTGTCACTGGGAAAATTGCTGACAATAAACTGGAAAACATAATTACTGAAATGCTTTATCCTGCGTGTAACAGGAGAATGTGGAACTTGCTGCACAGAACTTGCTGCCTGGCACATCCTGCGTTCATCCCTGCCTCAGTCACACTGTGTTCCCCTCTGAGCAGGTTGATGTCGGGATATTTCGGAATGTCCACACATTTGATTTACCACCCCTTTGTGGCAGGGCAGAGCTGTCGCATGGCTCTGGAAGTGCTTGGCATTGCTGGTCCTGAGTCCCCTTTTTTGAGTGAAAGAGCGAGGCAGGAGATGTCAGGAGAAGGAATTACCCTGTGGTGTCCGCTTAGCAAAGCAGATTTTCATCCCTGCAGTTAACAAAGAGTTTCTTGTCAGATGAGGCAGGTTTCAGCCAGGACTTGGTAGTTTCTCTCTAGCTGAGTGTCAAGTCAAGATATCCACATCTAATTTACTGCAGATAATTTTTATCTACAGAGAAAAGTCTCAGTATTCAATCAGCACGGAATAAAATAAAACGAACTGCTTATCCTGGATGCTGAAAGAAACTGTAGTTACCCAGGAATACAAAATGACTATCCTCTAGTGAGCATCCGAATGTACACAGAACGGGAGAAGCTAGTGCTGTGCAAATAATCTTCATTTTTGGGAGTTTCTAACACATTTTGAAGGGCAAGCACTCAATTTCTCACGTCTCAGATGTCTAAATCTAAACGGGCTGCAGGTTTTAACAAACAATGACATCAGCTTGTAGCACGTAGAGTTTCCTGAGCCTGGAAATCTATCAGTTGTTCCAGTTCCCACCTGGTAGCATTCATAACTTCTGTCCTTGCTTTTCTGGGAGGCCAGGGGTTTTTCCTTGATTTCTCAGGAGCACACCTCTACAAGAAATGTTGAAGTATTGACTGTTATTGAAAATTGCTGTCTTCATCATTTGAGATTGCCTTTTGCTACAAGTGTCCTGTTAACTAAGCTGTCAGACTCCCAGTTCTTCACAGAGGGGAACAAAAAGCCCAAGTGAAAGATATTCTTGCCTTTGCAATGCACAGGGTAGGCTTTTGGAAAACTGACAGTCTTTAGCTGAGCAATGAATTTGAAACAACCATTTTCTTCCGTGGCTTTTCTTCCCTGTTGCCAAAATAGATAAAGTGTGCTCACTGAACAAGACAAAATGCAGCCACTGCTGAACAATTTTCATGTGAATGACTGTCCTTGAGCTAGCAGAGTAACACACAGTAGATATCCATCCAATTAAGGCTTGGTGGTACTATAAGTGAGTAGCTGTTATAATTTCTCTTACATCTATCCTTGTGTTGACAAATTTTCCGATCCAAAAGCACTTCAGGATCCTGAAGGATTCCTTGGGAATGAAAACCTGAAAATCAATACTGAAAGTGAGCTGTAGCAATTCTGTGAAGAGGAAGGCTTGAATTTTTGAGGAAATGAAGCTGTCTTATGTCTACATGGTTTTTACGTGGGATGTAGTAGGTATAGGGTATAGTGGGCATAGTTTAAAATAAAAAAAAAACACTTTATTTTTCCTCAAATCCTTCCCCAGCAGGAATAATTCATCATAACTGTGGAGTGGCATGTGCTTAGCATTACACTGCACCAAATTCTGCATTTGATGTATGTGGATAATTCAGTTTGACAAACAGTTTCATCTCAATGGTAGTTTTAGCAATAAAGAATGTTTTTAGCAGTGTTCTAAGCTCAGTGTAGGCAGTGGGTCCCTCCGTAGGGTGGAGGAAATTTGAATGCTTTTGAATGACATAGGCAGCAAAGGAAGCTAAATGAGGAAAATAAACACCACCCATTTTAACAGGTGAATTTGCAGAAACCTACGATCAGTTCTTCCTTAGTGAAGGAAGTTTTTCCTGGTTGGGAATGGGGTTTCAGGTATTGCAGGTGTCATTAGCAGTGTGAGAATCATGTCACAGCTTCCAGGGGAGAGAGACTGCGTGTGCCAGGGAGGAGGAACCCGCTGGCAATATCCTGGATAAGGAGGGGAAGGGAGAAAGAAACGAGTAACAGGGAAGAAATGCAGAAGTTGAAGGTAGCTACAGGTGAATGAATAGTTCGTATGAGGAGGGGATCAGGTCCTCTGTTGAATTGGGGCTTGATGGAGAGAAGTTGAACTAGAAACTTGGAGAAGTGTTGAAATGGGAAGAAACAGGAAAAAATGTGAATCTCCCTAAATAAAATATTCCTGATGAGTTGAGTATTCCTTTTTGTTTGTTTGTTTGTTTACAAAAAAAAAGTTAATTTCTTAAGATAACTCCATGAAAGAGAGGTAATGGAATAAAACTAGAGACTTGAATGCGATGGTACAAAATTTGGTTAGAGCTTAAAGCCAAACAGGGAGATGCCAGAATTGTGGACAGCAGGGAGAAATCTATAAAGCTTGTATTTACTGACCTCAAGACAGGTCAAAGGACTCAGGGCACAGGATTTGGGTAAGTGGGGGGGGGAAAAAAGAGTTGTGAGGTAAAGAAGCAGCGTGTAGTCTGACTTCCTGAGTCAATATTACAGTAACCATTGGAGAAAAAAAAAGGGAGGGAGGGAGGACAAAACAAAACGAAAAAACCCAAGACGGAAAAGTCTTCCGGAAGCCTTGCAGGTAGATTCTTCTCCAGCTTTTACTGGGCCAGCTTTTTGGTTAATGCCTGGAGTGTGGTCAGACTTGCCAAGGGTCCAGGCCCTTGTCCCCACCGCTCAGTGCTGCTGGCAAACTCCATATTCTTGTCCCTGTTTGCCTCTGTTAGTAGATGAGTGCCAATTTCATTTTGGGGTGATCAGCTTTTAACTGTTTAATAAATTTTATGTGACTAGAGAAATCTATTTCTTATAAATAGTACATGGCAGAATTTTTTAATGAAGTTAACCCTCCAAAATCCTTTACAAGGTATGTAGTACATCCACCTTTATGTTTCTACTTCATTTTTACTATGTTAAATCACAGGAATGAAATTTACTGTTTTTCAACGCCTTGAGATAATAGTTTAAATATTTAAATAGTTGAAATAGCACATGAAAACCATCCTGGAGAGCAATGACCCGGGCAGTTTTGCAGCCCAGCCGAGCTGTAGATGCGCTGCTGGGCAGAGTTTCACCCGTGTTTGCTCCTCTCATGCAGCAGAAATAGTTGTGTGCTTTTAGCTGAGCTGTGGACAGAAATGATGGACCTGGCTGAGTGTTGCCTGGCAGCATCACTGTGGGAACACTGGTGGCAGAAAGGAAATGATGCACACTCTGCTGAAAATCTGTGGACTAGAGCAGCAAAAATAAGTTGAATGCAGCTGGGTGAGAGGTCCAGAGTCATCTTTTGAGCGTCCACTCCTAATCTGAGAGGCAGAATGAGAGAGTAGAAAACAGTACAGCTGCTGTCAGCTTCCCAACAAATTCATCTCAGGCAAACCAATTACATGATTTCTTAACCAGACAGTAATAAAAGCTTGTCTTGGAGACGCACTTCTAGGGTTAAGGAGGTAACAGATCTTTTAATAAACAATCTTCTTCAAACTTCTTGTTCCTTACAGAATCTGCCACGCTTCCACTTCCTTTCATTTAAACAGTGGCAAAGTGAAGGAGAGCCTCGTTCCCAGCAAGCCATTACAGGTGTTATTGTGAAGGTTGTTGGACCCATTTCCTTCTGAAGAAGGTTTTATTTCAGAGAGGAATCTCGTGATGGAACAGAACAGGGTGAAGTGGCAAAAATGGAGATGGTTATCTTGAGAATTTGTGCAGGATGGTTTGAGGATGCACTGACAGCAACAGGTCTGCCTGGGAATAACTCTTTAGGAGGTGTAGAAATTGAACTGAGTTTTTAAATTTAATGGTTTTCATGACAGAATTTAATTGTGCTTCATCTTTTTACTCTTCCTCCTCCATCTAAGATGGAAGGAGGCTTCCAGAAAGCTGCATAATTCCATGGTTCTCTTAATGGTTTTATTAAAAAAAAAAAAAAAAAGACCCCAAAACACGAAACATGAGGTTGAGGTTTTGTTTGGGGCATTTCCCCCCCTTTTCACTCTGTATTTTCATTCTTTCACGTTTGAATTTGCTGCTTTTTTTCCAATAAAGGCCAGTTACTCTAACAGAACTGAAGACATCTGGAGGAAAACATTTCTCCTCATGCCAGGCTGCTTTTCAGGTCTTTTTGTAGGAACTCCTGTGATGCTTCAGCTGCCTAGACCACCTTTTCCTTACCCCATGATAATGTAATTTGAGCATGAGCCTTTATTACTAAAAAATCAGCTATTGTCAGCTGCTTGAGGTTTTCCCATACTGAAACTGGCGTGTCATCTCATGAAATTAAAGTGTGTATTGGAAGTTTAATGTGTGAAACCTATTTCTGGAATATTACTGCTTTATATTGGGTGCACCTACATGATGCTGTGTTAAAGGCAACCAAAAAGAATCTTTTCCAGGGAAAGGCATCATATGAGAAACCCCTTTGTGTTTACATTACCAGATGAAATGGCATGATGATATTTATTGTGGAACTGTCCTGCAGTGTTTAAATCCAATGTGCTCTCACTAAAATATAGCCAATATTTTGAAGGTGACCCCTTTTTTTTTTTTGCCCTGCTGTAAGACCCGACTCTGCCTTGCTTACAGCTTAGCTGGGCTTGAGTGGTTTGCACTGAGTCCCCGAGTTTGTGTGTCTGACTGAATTGTTTTGTAAAACTTCATCCAAGAATGTTCAGTTGCTTCTGAGAATGTGATTAAGAAAAATGTTTTCCCATATGAAAATATTGGGAAACTTTCAGGACTTCTGTTGGGGCAAGGGGTTGTTTTTGTATAAATGTTCCATCTCCAGGGCAAACATGAGATTTTAGTGGGATTATATTTCAGAAACTCCCACTCATATCCTGGAAGAAAATAAATAAAAGGACTGAGAGATGGGTTTTATACAGAGATACAGAAATTTTACACAATTTATGAGAGCGTTGTGGCTAGCTGGGATTAGGAGCCAGGAGTGAAAAATGCTCTGGGTGGTGGAGGTGTTTGCTTTCTGCTCAACCCACGGAGCAGAATCTGGGAAAGCAGGCTGCAGGCAGAGGAAGAGCTGTTCCCTGAGAGAAATGAGGTTTCTCCTTGCCTTTGCCGCAGGATTTCTCTGTTGTAAGGGAGCTCACCTGGAGCAGAATGTTCCCTCTGCGTGCCCTCCTTATTTACTGGGTGTCCTGCTTGATTCCCACATGCCCAGCTGCAGAATTCCCAAGTTCTCCGTTAAACCAATTTGAGATCCAGAGCAGGCAGAATTGGGAGGTGCTGGCTTCAGATCCTTGTTTGTAAAAGTAGAGTGTTAATACTCCCGTACCTCATTAGAGTGCTGCAGAAATAAATTTGTTTCTTGACAGGAGATGAAAGTACAGAAGAGGAAACTTTAGCATTTTAAATTCAGAAGAATAAATAAAAGATGGGGTCAGACACTGCGAAGAAAACTAAATATTGAATAACTTCTCATTAATTAAGTAGCATCAGCCTGTGCACTGAGTAAATGAGGAATATAAGGGGGAAGCTAGTATTTTAATATTTATTTGACCAATGATTTTGTACAGATGTACAGGAAGGCTGAATTGAGGTTGGAGAATTAATCTTCATTCTGACACCTCCAAATTCTTTGAGAGCATAATTTTGCAATCTTAATGTTGGAGAGTTTTGTGTGTGACTCGAATACACGCAGGCTTTTTAACCATCATTTTTGTTATTTGGCTAATTTATTGAAAGGCAGCTCTGCTCTCCAGGCTGGACCTGTGGGGAGAGCAGCGCTTGCGTCAAAGCTGGAGCTTGTGCCTGTAGGATCAGGCTCTGGGCGTGCCAGGGGATTGAGAGGTGCAGCCCCACTTTCCTTCCTCAAAGCGCTTCCCAAAGCGTTGCCAAGTCCTGCAGCAGCTTTGGTGTGGTGTCTCCTGGAAAGATTTCAGTCTTCCCCCGAAAGCTCCGAGCGTGGAGCTGCGTTTTGGGAGAGTTTGAGCCCTGCAGTGGAAGGCAGCAGCTGAAATCTGGCTGAGAGCTTGGCCAGGTCGGCTGAGTCACGGTTGAGCTGTGCGGGAAGCAGGAGTTCGGATCTCCCGTGTCACAGGGCCTGTGTCACTGATGATTCCAACATAAATCACTCCGTGAGGGACCAAAATGTTTCAGGAAAATGTCTTCCTAAGGAAATCCAAAGCAGGAGTCTGGGAGAAAGGGATCTTTTATTAAGGGGGAAAAAATAAACACAGAGGGTACCAATTCCAGAAAACGTCAATCTTTACTAAAATCTGAATTTTCCACAGTGGTGTTACAGCATCTTGGATGATCTTCATCAGCAGGCTCAGTTTGGCCCGTAGGTGTGTGCACTTTCTGTCGTCTACCTCAGAAAAATGAGAATGGCTTTCTGGAGGGGGTGCTTTGTGTTTGATTAGTGAAGGAGACACGGAGATTTGGGGACATTTGTGGCCTCACTTGCTGAAGAGTTTGTGTAGAGGATGCGGGGTAAAACTGCAGGATGGGGAATTGGTTGCACAGTGAGGGAGGGCTCCAGGGTCACTGGGAGCTCCTGGTGTGCAGCAATTGTTGTGCTGAAGGCTCCAAAAGTTACGCTTTGAAATTTGCTGTAGATGATGTGCTGGATGAATTGATGGCTCCCAGGGTATTGGGAGCAGCACTTTCTCAATGCACTGAAGTGTCTGTTCGTGGACTAAGCCACAAACAAGAAAAAGACCTAAAAAGACCTTTGGTACTATTTTATTGTTTTAAGTTAGAGCAAGAATTTAAAATAAAATAGTATTTTTCTGTGTTAGGTTTTGAAAATATCAATACCAAATGCATGGATTTTGGATGTATGTTCTTTAAAAAAAGCAAGAATTCACAGAAATATAAGTTGTGACTCGTTGTGCATTGGTAGCAAGTAAAACCCTTTCTGGTTTTTGCCGTTTCCTTCACATGGCACCACGTGCAGCTGGCAGGCTCAGGGGTGCATCCCAGCCTTACCTCACCGCTAAGCAGCAGGAGCTGGTAGTGAATGAGTTCCCTGGAGCCTGGCATTCCAGAAGCCCAGGTATAAATTACTCCTCTAGCAATCCATAGGTCTCCCAGTGCTGCATTGCCCCGTGATTGTTGCATCAGTGCAATTAAATTCTTTTCTTCTCTTGCTCTTTCCAAAAGCTATAAACAATTAGAGTTTGTACAGGGTAAAATAAATTAAAAGCAACTTACACTAAAAATTTTTTGGCCTTGTTGTGGAATTTGGAACGGGGGGGAGGTTCTCTCTGCTTGTCTGAGAGAACAAATCCAGCTGCAAAATCCAGTATGGCTCGACTCTCCCTTTGTTCACGACACAGTTGAATGTTTCAGCTGAACATGGAAGGGCTCTGGTGCAGAGTGGTGCATCTCTGATGTTGGTTGGGTAATGTCAGAAGCAGGAACCTGCACAGTGCACTTGGGTGAAGGATTTATTGGAGTAAGACTCCGGGAGGTCCAGGCACCCTTCACTTGGCTGCTGCACTTTTCTCACTGGAAGGGCTCAGACTGCTGGAAGGATGCCTGGTTGGAAGGGTAACAAGATGCTCCATATGGAACCAGCTTTGTGAACTCTGTAAAGTGAGTCCTGTCCCAACAGGCTGAGAAATCATTTCCCAGGAAAGGCATTTCAAGTTCAGCTGACAGTGGTATTGATAAGGGATACTGGTACATTTATTGGAGTATATTTGGGATGCCATCAAAACCATCTGCAAACGCTTTTTAATAGGTTCCCTGCCAATTCTGTTGTTAGAAAGGGACAGTGTCCTGCAGAGTTTCATTTCAAATGACTAAAGAAATGTTTCCCCTCAATACTGACACACTAAAATTCACAAGCGTTGAATTCCTTGTGTTTGAAAGCAGCAGCGGATGCATTGCTGGGAAAAGACAACTCGCTGTGAGAGTCAAAGCAAACCTTTTCTTTCTCTACCTGGCAGGTTCCAATCCACCAAAACCTCAAGGAGCTCCTGGCCATCCGGACAGAGCTGCAGAAGAAGGTGGAGGATTTGCAGCGGGAGGCTGCCACGCGCTCCATTTCCTCCTCCTCGGACAGAGGCTCATCCCCTTCGCATTCTGCCACGCCAGTGCACACCTCCGTGTGATGGGCAGCGAAAGCCACGTGAAAACATCCGTGGCAGACGGCGCAGAGGAGGCTGAAATGCTTTTCCCATCACAAAAGGATTGTGAGTGACTTGTAATTGCTGTGCTCGACATGCCTTACTCTGTGTCTGGTACTATCACAATGAGGCCAAAAGCAGCTTCAATAGATGTGATGTATTTTCTTGTTGGCAGTTCCCACATGTGTTTTGACACTCTAGCTAAGTCACCAATCGTGAAATTAAACTTTGTGTTGAGCAACTAACAATATAACCATCCTGAAAAGGAATCCATCTGCCAAGCAGACAGAAGAATGCCTCACACACTGTCTAGAGTACTATGGCTGGTTGAGAGAATCAGATGAAATGCCACATGATGCTTACACAGAACACAAAATGTCTTTCTGAATGGGAGCTCCTTATTTCACTCAGTTTTTTTATATATATATATAAATTTTTTTTTTTTTTTTGCTAGAGCAATATATTTTTTTTAGGTGATGCACTTCAAAATTGATTTTAAAGTAAATGTTTTCCAGAGTAGTCAGTTTTACATTTTGAACTAAATATGCCATTAAAAGTGGATGAAGTTGAGCTGGATTTATCAAGTGCACCACACTGACTTGTATGATGTAATATATTTGGTAAAGCATGTATTTTAGGTTTTTTAATGCCTTTTGTACGAGTTGAAATAAAGTCTTTCGACTGTTTAGCATACAATTCAGTTTCAGCCTCCTGAGCGAGGGGTAAACTTGCTCATGTCAAGGTCTTGTACAAAGTAAAAGTTTGTTTTCTAGCAAATGGTAATATTTGGGGTTGGAATGCCACCCAGCCGTGTAAATTGTATAGTCTGTATAGCTCCACGTCGTGAAGTGTGTTTTGTTTCCAAGTGTACACACAAAATGCAAAGCTGTGCGTTTATACCCGCGTGCACGTGATGTTCAACATCTGCATCCTCCCGTGGGATTAAGCTGTTGGGAAAATGGACCCTGCCTGTCCAAACCCTTCTGAGGACCTTAACTTGCAATGACTTTGTTTGACAAAGTTTTTTGAATAATATGATACTGTTTTTCTTGAAATAAAGCCTCTTGAGTTTTTGTTTTTTAAGTTCCTACTAGCGTTTTTTCTGTAAATGAATAATTTGTGTTGTCATGTTAAATACACATTCTCAACTTTTCTTGCATCTCCCCCCAGAAATTCTCATATTGGAGAGATTTGATATCTGTAACATTCCTCCTTCTAGAAAATTACTCACTGGCATTCTTGGAAGGCCTAGAGATTGTGCATGCTACAAATTTTCCCTGGACTGTTTTCCTTGCTGCATTTCATGAAAATCTTGTTCTTCTCCTTCGGAAACTTAAATATTGCAGCTCTGCTTTTTGACTCGTGCTTGTATTGCTCCAGGTTCCGCTAGTGGGAATTAATTCCTAAGAGCCAACTGATTCTTTATGGTGACTGTGGCTTTTACTGGCTCGGAGGATTCATTCGTTGCTGCACATTTGTTCCCCGTACACGGCGGCGCTTTTCTGTGTCTGCTTGTCTGCTTTAGCTCCACCCAGCACGATGTTCACGAGCCCAGGGAGCTGCTGAGCCCCTTCCCAGCTCCAGCTGGAGGGGCTGAAGTGCTGCCTCCAGCCTCACACCTTTTCTGTGCAGGGTATTTCAGCATGTCCTTGTAGTGAACGCTTTCTATGATGAATATTCACCTACACAAACGCAGCTTAGGAGGGCTGTTGCAGTGTTGAATCTCTCTAATCGACCTCAGGCTTTTTATAAATAGATGAAAGATGTTTTCCTGTAGCAATGGTTCTGTTGAGCAGTGTGCCAGCAGTGAATTTTACGTTGCCAAAATATGTTGAGCTGGTATTGAATTAAACTCTTCCGTACTTCAGATTTCCTTGACGTTTCAACTGTATATTAAAGTAAAGCACATTATCTCCAAAATGCAGTGCTTAAGAAAATCTTTTGAAGTTTTTCTCTGTATTTGTGTTAATAATCACAACATTTTCTCTGTAATTTTTGCAAAAGCGATGACTGGATCAGCTTGGGCGTTCTGAGATTTTTAAAGCTTGGATTTCTCAAGCTAAACTCCGAGAATTTGGTTTTGCCTAGAAGAACATCAGTTATTTCAGCTGTATCCCCCAGCTCCAGCACAGCTCAGCGAGTCTGTGATGGGCAGGGAGAGCTCTGGGGGAGGGCCCTGCTGTTCTGTGTGGCAGCACAACGGATGCGTTTGTACACGCTTAGCAGGGAAATACTCAGAGGTATTCCTCAGCTCATAGGGGCTCTTGGGGCACAGCCTTACACTGAGGAGGTGATTGTGGTTGTACTCAGTCTGCTTCCTGATAATCAGGTTTTTTCCTATTGAAAAAACAACTAATTTTCTTTTTTTTTTTTTTTTATCAATAAGGCAGTATTGGACTAACTAAGGGCAGAGCAGAATGCTGTTCCCTGTCTGATGCACCTTGGCCAGAGCTGTTAACTTCTGGTTCAAAAGCCAAATCTTCTGCTTTGGCTGTTGGTTCTGAGTGCTCAGTAGAAAGGGAACGCGCAAAGACAGCAAGAAGTTACATTTGGCTGTCGGATTTTCCTGTTGTCATTACATGTGAGAGGGGGTACAACCTGAACCCAGTGTCCCAGGAGGGGAGGAAGCCTTGGTAACCAGCTGCCACATTTTTGGCTTGTAAAGTTACGTGAATCAGCAGCAGCAGAGACTTTGCCATTTTAGTCCTGTTGCAGAGCTGGATTTACACTTCTTTCCCCTTTGTAGATAAAAGCAATTTTTTTGTTGTTTCATTAAACTGGAAGGCGGCTTTTAAAGCCGGTAAACACTCTGAGCTGCCTGGTTCTGGTCCCTGCAGAGGCAGCCTTCTCAAGGAGTCAGAGCTTTAAACAAGAAGTGTTTCATTGCTTTCATTTTCCAAGAGAAGCTGTACTGATCCACGCGGTGACACCCAGAACAGCTGGTTCTCTCGAGGCTGAAAACAAGGAATCGAGAGCTCTCGTTCTTGTGCACGAAGCCTCACAACAGGGGCCACAGTGAAATGGGCAGTTCAGGCTATTCCCCCGGTGAAACATTTGTGGTAAAAAGCAAAAAGGAATGTCCATTTGCTGAGACCTTATCTGCTGATAGCTTTTAACAGCCGGATCTTGTGCAGCTGGGAGGAAAGAGTCAAGGAACGTGAGTCAGAAGTAGTTAGTTTGAAATATAAACCACCTTTTTTACCTGTGAGCCAGAGCATCGCCTCATTGTACAAAGCTCAGTTTGCACTGCGTGGGAGATTTATCTGCTGGGTGTGAAAATGTAAAGAAAACTGCAGGAAACCTCAGGCACTGCCTCCAGTTCAGCTGCTGGGTCCTGAGGAGAGAGAGAGTGTGTGTGTGTGTGCATGCAAATACTCCTTTTTTACCATTAAATTTTCCATAGTGGTATTTGTTTTCTCAAAAGTCCAGTTTGGATTGATTTTTTAAATGAAGTCTTGCGTGTAGTTAGAGAAGAGGTGATGAACCGGAAGGATGTAGCCAAACACTTGCAGCTTACTTCCAACATTTAAAAAAAAAAAAGTCAAAAATATCTTTCTAGTCAACTTGGTTTATTTGGTGTTTTCCAAAGGTAGTTAAATTCTCTTTTTTACCGCCCCCCCCGACCCTTACACACACATTACCAAAATGTCTTTTGTTACAGCATAACATTCAACCTTCATTCGGTACAGGTCACTTCTTCAGCAGCAAGGAATCTGTCCCGCTCCTAAGTTAGAACTGCGCTCAGAGAAAGGGTTCTCTAATTTCACAACCCCGTTGTTGCTGAACTTCATTAGCTCCTGAACCTCATCTGTTACAGAAGCAATTTTTAAAGCCTCAGCCTGCCGACTCACCCTTCTTTTTCAGGATCTGAATCAGTACTGTGGACTAATTCCACTTTTATCACAACAAATGAGTAGTTAAGGATGACAGTGGAGCACTTGTAAGGGTTCGTTAGTGGGGCTGCATGAAAATTACTGAGTTTATAGTGCCAGAAAGATCTGAAATTCATGTCAGAGTATTCTCAGCTGAGGAATCTGAAAGGAAGTACTGCCAAAGGAAAATGCAAGTAATTGAAAGAATAAACATGAAAAGGAAAAGAGCCAGCTGAATTCTCTCACTTCTCTCTTTTCTCTGTCAGACCTTTGACAAACCTTTTCTGAATCATTTTATTGCCATGTAAAATCGCTTTAGAAGTGAGGTGTCATAAGAAAAAGAGCTCGCAGCATACATAGCACAAAAACTCTCAGGACGTGTATATATAGGTTTTGGACTCAAGAAAAGAAAAAAAGCAATTTTCTAGTGGTTTATTGCCTTTTTTTATAAAGGACAAGAAAGTTCATGCCACGTATACAGAGCTTAAATGCAGGATTTTTTAAAAATCCATATCCCAATTTTAGTGAATAAATAGTAATTAAATGAAAGTAGAGGTCAGTGCTGGGTCAGCTGTTCCAGAACTTGGATCACTACTGGGAAAATACACAGGAAACCTCTCAGTTGCTATAATGCTTCAAATATAGATGATGTATGAACTCCCTGTTTCTCAGAGACTGGTGGCAGTTCACGTGGAAGAGGGGACAAACAGCAATAAAAAATCATTTGAGCCTTTGCTGCATTTAACACTAAGACTCTGACTTTCATTCAGTTTTGAAGAGAAGGCCAAGCCTAATTTCTCTACTGCAGGATTTGCAAGTATTTTCCTATTTGAAATCCTGGAGAAAGAAATCTTGAATTCTGTTGCTATTCACTTGGGAAGTGTTCTCTTTGTGCATTTATGGATTTCCACACACCTACACATTACACCAAGGTGTAAGTAGTCACCAGCTTTAGAGAAGAGCCTTGGGCAAGGCAGCAGCTCCTGAGGCCCAAAACCTGGGGTGGGTTTTCCAGGGAAAGAGCTGGCTGCTTTCCTTTGTTAAATTTGTGGCCTGCAGTGTTTTGAATTAGACTTGTGCTCCCTCTGTGCCTGGTGTCAGAGCTGCCCAGAGGAGGGGTCGGTGCTGCACTCTTGAAACCGCACTGACTGTTGGCACTGTCGAACAGGCAGGGCAGGGGAAAATCCGCGCTCTGCATCTGCAGGAGCGTGGGCGCTGGCACAGTGAGAGGAGGAATTGTGGGCACTAGGTCTGAGCTGGGAAAACAGCTTCTGGTGATCACGTAAAAATGATCCCTGTTGTAACACGTCGTCTACGATAACTTACAGAAAACACATTTCATGCCACAGCTTTCAAATGTGTTTGGGTAAGAACAAAAAACAAGTGCTGGTGCTTGGGAGTGGAGATGCACAAACTCAGCTGTGTGGCTTGGCCGGCACCTGAGCTCCTGTTGCAAATTCTGCAGACCACACTTCCTTCATGAGAACCCTTCTCTGGGAGGAAGCAAACAGTGCATCCCATCTCTTTCCCATGCTTCCATTATCTAAACCAATTATTACCATTTCCTATTCCAAACACATTCATAAAACAAAGCAGCAGCAGTTCTGAGCAGTATTGTTGTAGCCTAAGTGTTCTGAGTAGTTGTGAGGCACCTTAAAAACCACTGTAGCTGTTCTGCCAGAGCTAGTATAAGGCTTTAAAAATGCAACTGTTAGAAAGAGCATAAAGAATTGTGCAGCTATTGTGAGATACTTAACCAAGTTACTAGGCAATTTCCTTCCAAATGATGCTCCTGGGCTCATTCACCTCCTGGCAGGGCCTTCTGAAAGTGATGTCTACCTGAAAGCTGTGAATTTGTACCTCACACTGAAAGGCTTGGTTTTCTTAACACACGTTCATAAAATACGGAATTTGCAAACCCGTACAAAATGCTTGCAGTTCAGGTTTATGTATAAATAGTGAGTACCTCTTACACCATGTAAAGTGAAATTTCCTTCACTTGAGAGCATGCTTTTTAAGCAATCACTGATTTGGAAGAAATGTATTGGAAAGTGGCAGTTATCCACATTTTAGCAGCAGTCAAAGAGGTTGCTGGGGAGGGATTAGAAATCCGAACAGAAGTTCTTGCAAGCTAGTGAAGGTCGAGTCTAGGCAGCGGTTTGGCAGCGTGGCAGGGGCTGTGTGTGCACTGTCCTGGTGCAGCCCATGTCCTGCTGGGCACCACTCACAGCCCCCTGCTTCCCAGGCAGCTGCAGGAGCCCCACGCAGGACAGTGATGGAGGATTCGTCCTCTCAGGAGGTACTGCCTTTTTTAAAGCTTAGCCAGTGACACAAAGAGTGAAGCTTAAATCCTTTTTCTGCCTCGGGGTGCCTGGGAGCACTCCTGATAGTTGCTGATGAAAGGAGGGGACTGCATCTTGTTCAGCTTGACTTCTGTTGTGGCACTGAGCATTAAAGGAATTAACAGATACCTGCTTTGTTTATTTTCTTTTGGGTTAAACCTGTCACTTGTTCTGGTGTGACTGAAGCTGAACCTGTCCTTGAAAGCATCCATATGCACACAGCTTTGATTGACAGCGTAGGTGTCTCAAGTCAGAGACAGAATCACAGAATGAACCAGGTTGGAAGAGACCTTTGAGATCATCAGATCCAACCTATGACCTAACACCTCTTCATCAACGAAAACCATGGCACTGAGTGCCATGTCCACTCTTTTTTAAACACGTCCAGGGACGGTGACTCCACCACCTCCCTGGGCAGACAATTCCAGCACCCAATCACTCTTCCAGGGAAGGATTTTTTCCAGATGTCTAACCTGACCTTCCCCTGGTGCAGCTTAAGACAAAGTGTATCACTTCAGTTCCGTTCTGATCTGCAGTACAGTGGAGCATTCAAATGGCATTTGCTCCAACTGAACGCTGCACACACTACTATCAACTGCATTTGTGACTCGCTGTGAAAATCAGGTCCTTTGGTTAGAAGGCCAGCGCTGGGTGCCGGTGGTGAAGCATCCGCAGCTCCTGGCTGGGAGCAGGGAGTCACCTGGCTCAGCCCAAGGCCGCACACGAGGACTCACCGTAGGCACTTCATTGTTAGGTGTAGCCGCACGAAGGACTGCAGTGCACCCTCGGGAAATGTGCAGCTCTGTGCCCCCATGGAAGTGACCCTGCCCGGAGCCGGTGGCAGAGGGTGGCTGGAGGCTTTGCAGGGTTTGGCTTTGGATTGCTATTTACAGGCACTTCTCTGTCCTCATACCTGTAAGCTCTTGCAAACTGACCACAGCTGAAGGACCTTCTGTGGATTTCCATACAACTGCACACCAACCCTACGCTACTACTTCCGTGTAAACAGAAACCTCGTCACAAAGAATAAATGCATGCTACCAGTCTAACCCTAAAGCCTAGAGCAGTAAAAAGCCAGTTCGAGCCTAAATACACATTAAATAGCTTTGGAGTCAAATTAAATTAAAAGCTAAATTACAAGTATGTCAGATCTCTGTTGCTGCTGACTGATTATTTTCTAGCCCTGGGTCACGCTTTAAATCTTCGCACTGTCTTGTTTTGGTGGTTCTGCTGACTGTGTTTCCAGGACTGAATATTTAACTGGGGAGAGAGAGAAAAACTTGTGAGTACGAAGGCACAGGACGGCCAGGGCACACGCAAGGGGCGCCCAGCACTGCCTGATTGCATGGGACACTGGAAAAGCCTTTGCTGCAGCCTTGATTGTCTGTCTCTGAAAGGAAGACCAGGCTTCTCTTGGGCAAGGCTCTCGATGGCTGCTTACATGAAAGTTAAATGTCAACTGCCATCGTTTGCAGCGTGAGCTCCTTGGGCTCTTACCGGGCTTTCCTTTGTGTGACTAAAGGGGTAAAAGCGCTGTGGTGGGCGTTTCACAAAAGCTGCAGCATCACCTAAGCAGTGCCACCATCAAAGGGCCAGAGCAGCTCCATGCAGCACCGGGGCCTTGCAGGAAGGCCCTCACTAAAGCTGTTTTTGTGGAGGGAGGCAGGCAGGGGGACTTTCAGGAAGGCCCTCAGTAAAGCTGTTTTTGTGGAGGGAGGCAGGCAGGGCTAAGGGGTACAAGGCTCTCACCCTGGGGCTCCTCGCTTACAACGGCTTCCATGTTCTCTCCTTTCACGTACTCCGCGTTCAGTCCCTCTGAGAAGTACAATAAACAGAGACAGATGGGAAGGGGAGAAAGGAAAATTATTTGCTTTGATGCCTTAAAAACTCTGGTAAATGGCCCTCAGAGCTTTAACAGCCAAGACACCTTTTTGAAACCTCCTCTGCAGTGACAGCAGCACAGAAGGCTCAATAACCCACAGCCAGTGCTGAGACCTACTGGGTTTCAAAGTGCCCATGGAGCAGGCACAGCTCTTTTGTCTGAGGCTCCTGCTTCATCTTTATCAGGCCAGACAGCCCAGCTAATTCCTGTGTAAGGCGCTCAGCTCTGAGGAGTGTGGGAGGAGGAAGGCAGGAAGGCTTCCCGGACAGGAGCACCGAGATGTGCCACAGGCTCATTAAAAGCTAAGTTATGCAGAGCTTCAAGGAACAGCTCAGAGCAGGGCTGTGGTGATGAAGCAGGATCCCAGTGGGGTGTCAAATCCCGAGTAAGTCCCTTATTTAAATGCAAAGAAGTTCCCAACGTTATCAACAAGTGGAGCCGAGGAGCGAGCTGGGCACTGGTGGGCAGCGGCGGCTGCAGGAGGGTGGGCAGGAGAAAGGGGGGTGGTCCAGCTCAGGGCTGGAGGTGAATTAAGGCAGTCTGGGGTGTGCCATGGACCTCAGGCATCCTCAGCAGCTCCTCTGAGGGACAGCTGTGGGGAAAGGCAGAGGTGGGAGTGCTGTGCTAACTGTTGCATCCATTAGAGAGGGACCGGGGAAGGGGATTTGGGTGCTGGTCTGCAAATCAATCAATCAGGCCATGCAGCACAGAGCTTTTAGTCATCTATGACTTGTTTGCACATCGAAACATGGCTCAGGGTGTGGCAGGTACTGTATGGCAGGTACAGGTACCACCAGTTTTGGATAGGGTCCATGGGTTTCTCCCAGCAAAGGAGGGAGGCAGGAAATGGTGCCAGGGCCAAGGCAAAGGAGTGTGTGGGAGCCTTAGGCAGCAATGGGGCAGCTGCTGTCGCCAAGACACGGGAGAAAAAAGGTTCTGCAACCGGCTAGAAAATGCCCATGAAGCCCCCATGGCAGCATAGACACGGCAGCCAGCAGCTGGCCAAGCTGTGCAGGCAGGAGAGGCGCAGCTCCCACCCTGCCCAGGCACAGCGAGAGCCCAGGGGCAGCAGGAGCCTGAGCCCAGGGGCAGCAGGAGCCCGAGCCAGAGCCCAGGGGCAGCAGGAGGCCGAGCCACAGCCCAGGGGCAGCAGGAGCC
>WBMY01004375.1:327631-350349 GCA_013397315.1 Donacobius atricapilla
CAGGCAGGAGGCCAGAGCCCAGGGGCAGCAGGAGCCAGAGCCCAGGGGCAGCAGGAGCCTGAGCCACAGCCCAGGGGCAGCAGGAGCCCGAGCCAGAGCCCAGGGGCAGCAGGAGCCTGAGCCCAGGGGCAGCAGGAGCCTGAGCCACAGCCCAGGGGCAGCAGGAGCCCGAGCCAGAGCCCAGGGCATGGCCGGCGAGCACGAGGTGAGGGGTAAGAAGAGAAAGTGGGATGAGGAGTTCTAGGCAGCCCTGTGCATGTCCTTTAGAGGAATCATCAGCAAATGCTCCTTGGAAGGGACTCAAAGCTGAAGGACAGCTGGGCAAGAGAAAGAACCGAGCCTGTTCTGTGTGTCAAGAGAGTGGTCACTGCACACCACCACTGCCTCCACCCAGACATGTGTTTTGCTGGAATAACACCAAATGCAATTTATGTTTTCCAATAAAAAGTCACTTTTGCAGCAGCTGACGGCTCTTAAGATTTCTGTCATGCACTGCAATGCATCTAAGGCCTGACATTAGCCCAGCATGCCATGTCTGATGGCTTAAATTAATCCTCCTTTATAATTAACTTTAATTTCCTGCTGCCTTTCTGGGGCTTTGTGTCTCTCAGCTTCCTCCTCATCAAAGCCTTTACTCCATTTTTTTTTTATTATTTATTCTTGCCAAAATATCATTTAAGTGAGGGGAATATACAAGGGTGTTTCATTCCATCACATTCATTTGACTTTTCCTGCTGATCTAATTTACCAAAATGCTGTTTGTTTCAGGCACAACTGGGAAAATAGCACGATTCCAACAGAAACTTCCAACCCCAAACACCCTTTCCCTTGAGCAAATGGGACTCACAGGAGATTTCAATTGATTAAGTTAAAAAAAAGCGCTTGTAACTCAGCTGCTTGTAACTTCCCTCCCACAAAGAGCTGCAGGAGCCCACCATGGTCAGGTGAGTGCTGTGGGCTGAGGCTGTGAGGACTCTCCTGCAATGCTTGCACCAAGCACCTCTAAGGGGAAGCTTGTCCAAGAGGTGTTTTATGGTAATAGTAAGTTTTTGCTGCTTAATCTGCAGTTTGCTGCAATGATTGTCACAAACCTGCTGAGGGTGCAGTGGGCCGAAGCCTCAGGTGCAGACACTGCCCCTGCTTCCCTTCCCTGCAGCCTGGTGAGTTTTTACTGCTTGCTGAGATTTGGTGGGGGTCGGCTTGTTTATTTTGGGGTGGGATGTGGGGGTTTTTTTTCAGATTTACTGTGTTTGGTATTGCTGGTTTGGTCTTGGGCTGTGTTTGTGTGCGGTGTGAGGGGCAGTGGGCTCCTGGGGGAACTCAATGACCTGGGCTTGGGGCTTTGTTCTGCCAGCTGGGGGGCACTGGGCAGAGAATGGCAGTGGGGTTCAGGGTGAAACAGCTTGCTGTGTGTCCTGGGGTGCTTGGGGAGGGACTTACGCTGGATGCTGAAGCAGAACTTCTTCTGCTGGTAGGAGATGTAGCTGGTGACAGCCCCGATGAGCGCCATGGCCAGGCCGCTGACAACGCCGGCGATTGTCCCCGTCTCTACCACTGTGGGGCACAGAGAGAGCTGTGATGGGCACACACACCCCCCACTCCTCCTGTGTCACACTGGGGGGCACAGAGAGAGCGGTGATGGGCACACACACCCCCCACTCCTCCTGTGTCACACTGGGGGGCACAGAGAGAGCTGTGATGGGCACACACACACCCCCCAACCCTCCTGTGTCACACTGGGGGGCACAGAGAGAGCTGTGATGGGCACACACACCCCCCAATCCTCCTGTGTCACACTGTGGGGCACAGAGAGAGCTTGGGGACAGGCACACACACACCCCCCACCCCTCCCACTGTGACACCCACCTTCGCTGTAGTCGTTGTCGGTGTTGCCACTGGCACCTGTGGAGACACAATCGTGTCAGTGCCCCTGCACCCCTCTGCTGCCCCCTCGGCCATGCTGGGAGGGAGGGGGACACACAGGAGAGGGGTGGCAGGGCAGCCCTGCCCTGGGGACGGGCAGAAACCTCCATGGGATGCAGCATTTCTGCTGCCCCACACCCCGCTGGGCTGTTTGCTTTGGCTTCTGAGGGCTTTGAAGCTGCTCCTCTCCTTCTGTGTGTGCATGGGGGGGTGTTTTGGGGGATCCTCTGCACGGGACACCTCTGCCTGTGTCTGACAATTACCCTCACCCCCACCTTTTACACCTCCACTGCTCAGTGTCGAGGGAACACCTGAAGGGCTGTCAGTGTTACACAGCACACGGGTGCCATCACAGGGAGGTGACTTCCCAACGTGTCAGGGAACCCTCCATTGGCTTGAAGTCTGTTTTGACATCAGCTTCCCTGGAGAAACTGGGCTGGGAGGAGAAGCTGCTCCTGCTGGAAGCCGCAGTCCTTGCCGAGTCACTTACATCCTGAATTTATGGAAGCAGGTCAGCATTGTATTAATGCCTCTGCTGCGTCTTGTCCTTGGCACAGGGATTTATTAAATGTTGATTAGGCTCGTGGCGTTCAGCTCTTCATGCGACTGCTTTTAATATTTAATGCTGCAGATCCTTGTGAAGGGCTTATCCGATTGTTGCTGGATTTGCCCCTTGTTCCAGACACCGGGGGTCGTGTGGTGGAGAGCAAACAAAGGCATGTACCCACACGTGGCACCAGGGTGCCCTCGAGGTGACAGGGGAGACACAGGGCCTGTCTGCCCTCGTGGCAGCTCCGTGGAATCAAAACCAAGCCTCTCCAATGGCTGGCTCCAGGTGCGATCACAGAGGCCAGGAACTTCTCCCTTGGCTCCATGGCTGAGACCCCTTCTGCCCCTGCCAGGGAGGTGAGCACTGCCGTGCACGGGGCTCTTTCTCGGGGCTGGGGGTAACCCCAAGCCAGGACTGCCAAAGAAAACAACCCTACATAGGTCACCACTTACCTTTCTTCTTGTCCGGGCTGTAGCCACCATCCACAATGCTGGCCAGGTCATCATCTGAAAATCCTTTAAAAGGAATGGGAACAAACAGTGGTTGGCACCTGAGAGAGCCACAGCTGTGCCAGAGGTTGGGTCATGGGCAGCTCCATCCTTGGGGTACCTAGGACTGGTCAAAAAGTAGTGCTGCTTCTCTCACAATGACCAGATGTTAACCCCGAATTACTTTAGGGTCATAGAAGAGGTAATAACTGACTGGTTTAAATGCTACTGTATTTTTTTTAATTGAAATGACTGATTTTCAAGAGGGATGATGACTGATAATCACAAGTGACTGATAATCTAAGAGTTTATTAAATGTTTTGGTGGTCAGCCTCGGCTGAGAGTGGAGGAGGCAGGAGGAAGTGGTTCCTGTGTGCCATGGCTGAACTGCTGGGGACCAGTGAGCCCCTGGCTGCACTAGCTGGGCCTGGCAAGAACTGACCCTCATCCCTCCCAGAGGGACAGAACAGTCCAGGGGAAAAACCGAGCACCAGCATGTTTTGGTAGACATGAAAAGTTTTTAGTGGGCAAGTCTAATGAATGGAGGATAAGTACAGAGAAACAGGGTCTGTGAATCTGCAGCTGGATGAGTGGTGCTGTTGAATGTCTCAGCTCCAGGCCCAGAGGGAGCCCTGGGGTGCAGCAAGGTGAGTGATGGGAGCAGAGACCCAAAGCCAAGACAGCAAAAGGCTCCTCCTCTGATGCTGTGCATGGGGAAGGATTTCCTTTACCTTAACAGCGTGGAAGAGACTGCCTTATTCATCAGTTTACCACAAAAAACCAGATTTGTGAGCTTAGTAATGAGTGTGAAAAGCATGAAAGCCCTGACTATGCCAGAGCCTGGAGAGGTCCCAGGCGGTGCAGGGAGCAGCGATGCTGCGGGAATGTGTGTGCTGGTTTGTGGCCAGTGCCACATTCCAGCACTTCAACGCCTCAACCTTTCCTGCAGGAGCCTGAAATCTCAGCAAGCCCAGAATACCAAAGTGCAGACAAGTCACCTAGTTAATACAATGTAATAAAATACCTGCCAGTTAATTACACGTGTGAGCAGGGTCTGCAGCCATCCTGACATCAATAAACCAGCCGTGCAAAGGCTGCTTCCCCGCTCAAGTGCTCAGGGGAACAATCCTCACAAATGATTCATTCACCAGAGTATTTCAGAGATGGAAAAAGAACCCCCCCAGCCCATAGGGTGTGTTAGGCCAGGGCCTGAGCCTGCTCTGGATTTACACCTTGGCAGTGACTGTGAACCCCAGCAGCCCACGCCCCGGGTTAAAGAGCTGTCGGGTATAGGGATGTGGGGAACTCAACACAACCACCACAACTTAATGGATCAGAAGAGAGCCTGGGGGAAAAACCCTGCACACAGACAGGGAGCAAGCTGTTAGAAAGAGCTCCTCTCTGCCAGGGAGCATGGAGGAAGAGGCTCCTTCCTTCCCCAGGATCAAGCGGCCTGTGGCAACGTCCGCACTCTGAGCAGGCAGGACTGGGGCGTGGATGCTGCAGTGGGCAGGACGTGGGACCAGGCAGCACATGTTTCCCTTTAACCCATCACTGGGTGGGAATGGTGTCAGGCTGGGAAGGATCTCCTGCAGGTCCCAGGGAACAGCAGGGCTGGTAGCAAGCAGGACAGAGAGGTCAGCCTACCTTCACCTGGCCTTACGTCCGGCCTCCCAGGATCTTTCCTATCGTTCTTATCATCAAGGGCATCAGCCAAGTCAAAATCCATAGGATCCTTTTCTAGAAAACAACACCAGGGTTAGCAGTGTGGTGACAGGCTAAGGAGCTCTGCAATTAATGCATTAATCGGGGAAAAAACACTGAAAGAGATGAAGCTCCAGACCCAAGCATTTCTCAATTCTGCTATGAGGCCTCATGGCAGATCTTCCAAACCCATCATGTTCCATGCTCCCAAACTGCTGTGGTGGGAAGTGCCATGTCCTTCCTGCAGAAACAGTGTCCCCACGGCTGGAGTGCCAGATAATGAGATAAATGAGGCCAGTAGGAAAAGTCAGGGACAAACTGGTGCCCTGGGGGCCCAGCCAGTGGAAGGGAGGAAGGTGGCTGCGCCATGCTCACGTGCCTGTGACTTGATTCCTTGGAGTTATTTTCCTCTGTGAATGCTCAGCTGGTCCCACAAGCTGCCTGGCTCTGACAGAGGACATTGTCTCTGATAAAAAGCAGCTAAAATCCCACCACAGAGCCAACTGAGCTCCTCAGCCTTCCCACCAGTGCACTCGTGAGTTTGTTCTGATCCAAACCAAACCCCTGCCTGGGCAGGCAGCAAAACGCCCAGCTGACAGGGTGCCCTGAGCCTGTGGGTGTCTGCCAGTGGAGCCCAACAGGGCTGTGCCATGAGAGGGAGCACAACCAGCTCACAGCCTTCCAGCAAGCATGGGAATGGAACAAGGTCCAGAAACCACCGAGGTCCCCCAGGAAACGCGGGGTAATGTTCAGATGCCCTGTCCTCTCTGGGGGTTTTTGATATTTGTTTTTTCCCTCGAGGTGTCTCAGGTGAGCAAACAGACCAGAGGTTGGAAATACCAGAGTGAGGGCAGTGCCACCATCATGGCACATCCCAAATCCTCCCCCTGTGCCAGCAGCAGAGCCAGAGTGGAGCAGCAGGGGCTGTGGAGACGTTGCTCACCTGGGTTACGTTTAGGAGGGGCTCTTGTAGTTTTTGGCTGCTTGGTCGTGGTGGTGCGAATGACATCCCAAAAGCCACTGTCTGAAGGGAGGGGGAAAAAAAAGACCAAAATTATGTTAATGTTACCCTCTGAAATGTGGGTTCAGATGCGTACTGTGTGGGGAAAACCCCACCCTGCTGGGAGGCTGGGGCTGCACGGGCCCAGCTCAGTGCTCTTAACACAATTTCAGCTGACACCGGGGGCACCCCTCCCTCTGGGGGTGCTCCAGCTTAGGGGGGCTCTGCCTTACCTGGCTTCCCTGGCCTGGGGAAGGGCCTGGGGGTCGGCTTGGCTGGTTTGGTGGTCGTCTCCACAGGCGTGTCAAAGTAATCAGCCAAATCGAAGTCTGCAGGAGAGAAGGGATTGTTACACTCCTGCTTGTGGGGACAGCGCAAGGCTGCTGGCACACACCCCGCTCTGTGGGCGTTGTGCAATAGTGCTGCACCATTGCCAGGGCCTCCCACATCAGGCTGGAGCTGGAAAGGGCATCCAGCCACTTTGCTGCTCAATTGTGACCTATCACAAAAGCTTCAGATAAGCCTGGCCACTATTTCAGTCTCCCCATCCAAGCTGTGGCTGCTGGCCAGCCCCAGCAATCCCAAAATAACTCACTTTTGGGGGAGTCCTGCTGGTACCTGCAGCATCTCCTGAGAGCTGGTGCAGATGAGAAGGGGCTGTGGGACTGAGCCAGTGGCTGGGACACTGCTCCCTGTGCAGCTGCCCAGGAGTGACCTTGAGCTGAGCAGGGCACGCACAGAGGGCGGCCAGGGCAGAGGAGTCTACTAATCTATCCATCCAAAAAACACTCCCTGGGGAAGAAGCAACTGGCTGAGACAAACAGGGGGAGTTTGCTGGGTTGAGCAGCCTCTCATTCGGGCTGCGATCCAACCACTCAAGCCCTGCCTGTGCCTCTGGCACTTGGCTTTTCTTGTCCCTAGCAAAGGCCATGGTGGCCAAGGAGCCAGACAGTTGAATTTGCCTAAACTTGTGCCAAGATCCTCATGCAGGGGTGAGCGGATTTACTCTGAGTGCTGCTCTGATGCAGTTCATGGCAGGCTTCTCCAGCAGGGCTGAGCAAGCCTTTGGCTCCTGTGACTGTGCTGTGTTTTTAACAAGGACTCTTTGGCCAAAACTGAGCCAGAGGAGCTGCTGGCAACAAACCTCGTGTGAATTTAAGGGAGCTTCCTCAACCGTGGCACTGCTGGGAGATGGCCAGCCAGCACATTTGATGTGCACCAACAGTCAGGGACCCATTCTCCCCTGGATGGGGAAGTGTCACCCAGACAGGACTTCCTGTGGAGGCTGGAGTTATCTTGGAATTAAAAAAAAAGGAAGGAAAATATCCTCTGGACTTCCTCCTGCAAGAAAAGCCAGCAGGTGCCATGCAGACATGAACAAAAGCCCTTGTGTAGCTGAGCAGTGATTTGTGTCTTCTCCATTAGGATACTGCAAAGTGTGCGAAATTCTGCCTTGGTTGTAAATGCTCCACTGCCACTCAGCTTCAGCATGGACAGAAATATCAATATTGCATTTCCTCGGCTGCACAGGAACAGTGCAGGTGCACACACCAGCTCCAGCTTCCCTATGGGCAAGTAAAGGGGTCCCAAAGCAGCTGCTGAGGCGGCAGCACTCAGCCACACACGGGCAGCCCATGGGGGCTCACACAGCTCAGTGCCACGGGAAGGGCACCCCACACTGAGCTGAGATGATGTGCATGCAAGAAGGTCTCACCTGTCCCACCTGCCGGCTTCCTGGGGCCCTTGGGAGTGGCTGTGACAAAACAGATGGGGAGGAGAAGTGTTAGTCATAGGCATCACCAAAAATGTCACCTCTGGATTGAGAATGAACAGCAAAGATGTCACCACAACTTTCTGACGTCTGCATTTGTAAACTCAGGGCACGGGGTCATGAACACCCTAAACACAAAATGTGTGGCTGCGGGGATCAGGACTGCCCAGGGGTGAAAACGTCTTGAGCTGAGCCAGCATCCCACCCCAGCTGCTGGAGAGCAGGGAGGGCAGCAATCTGCTCTAAGGGATACAGCAGAGACAGGCAAGGGCAGACACTGCACAGAACAGCGCGGAAACCAGCAGTGAGTTGCCAGTGTTTCCCTGGCCTGGTCACTCAGTGCAATGACAGATAATTTCCTGTGCTGTGTTATGCACTGGAGGTTCCCTGTCAGCTGGAGGGCTTTCAGTGACACCCTGATACTCAGATCCCAGCCCCCCCAGCTGCTCCTGGGCTAAAACAAGCTACAGCCAGCCATTGAGGGGGGAGGGAGGGAAAAATATGGAAACCTCTGCCTATTAATAGTGGCTGGCATTACCAAGTATATGAATAAATTATGAGCAAGAGCTGTGGTTGCTCCATTCCCATTAATTTCCATTAGACTGGCGTGGTTCTGCTGGGCTTCCTTTCCAGTGTGCTGGTATGGTTTGATGTGACTCAGCTCCAGACTCTTGGTTTGTTTTTTTCTGGGGCTGACACGATGAATCCAGAGTGGGATGCAGCTCTTGGGGAGGCCACGGGGACAGTGTAGACTCTTCCCTCCCTGCAGGGACTCCAGCCTGGAGAACACCACTTTCCTTCCACATGAGGTAGCTCTTAGTCATTTCTAACCAGGTCTCTTCACACGCTGCATTAAAGGGCTTTTGCAAAATCCCAGATGAGCTGCATCAGCCCTGTGACCAAGTCTGACACCCCACGGCCTATCCTGGCACACTGGAGAGCTGCAGAGAGCATCCTCTATTCCACATAAACTCCAAAGTAACACAGCACAGGTGTCCCTCTGTCGTTAGACCACAGCACAAGAGGTTTAACAAAAGACTGTTCCAGTTTTCCCTTGGATACACTTGGGTATATCTGATCCCAGAGCCTGGCATTGCTCATGCAGCAATCCCTGCTGCTGTCCCACCAGCTGCTGGGTCTGGGGACAGCCACCATGAGCTGCTGAGGAGCTGGGCAGCGAGGGCTCCTGGCTGCTGGCATCTGCAGCTCTGCCACAGCATCTCCATGGCTGCGTAGCCAAGGGAGCCGGAGCTGTGTGTGGGTGCACAGAGGTCTTGGGCTCAGCCCTTGCCACTGGGGGAAGACGTGTGACACTTCCCAGGGAGGGAGATGTGCCTCCTCCCATCCCTCAGCTGCTGTGCTGGCCAGTTAGGTTTTGTCCTTGGGGGGTAAAACACCAAAATATTGAATGCCAGCAGTGAGGTACCTCCTGAGGAAGTGAGTTTCCTTTGGCTGATGGGCTGCACTGACCTCAGGCACTGTTTGCTTTCCCAGGCACCACACTGCCACGGGAGCAGGGAAGCACCCAGTGCTGCCCCGGCCTGGCTGGGCACAGCCTGCTGCCCTCCCCAGATGGGGAAGGGAGCGCCTGATGCGCTGCTTCCAGCCCGGCAGGGCCAGGCCTGGTGGTAGGCACTACTGAGGGGTGCAAGGAAGCCAAAAGGGCAAGTTCGTGGCCATCGCCACCTCAGAGCACAGGTGTGCTGTGCCTCTGTGGCTCCTCACAGGAGGCAGTGAGCAAAGGGCACCAGCCAGCTTCTCCAGGACTGGCTCCAGCTGCACCTGCGTGCAAACCCAGCCCCTGCGTCTCCCAGGCAGAGAGGAGGAGGCAGTTGTATCCTCTGACACCCTCCCAGCTGCATCAGATCCCAAAGAACAAATCACACCTCTTAACATGTTTGTTTTCTCCTCTTTGAGACAATGCAGGAACGTGACTTACGTCGCCTGGTGACGGGGTCAAACAGGGCATCCTCTAGGTTGAAGTCATCTGCGTCATCCCCATGACCTGGAGACAAAAAAATCAGCACTGGGCTGTACTTACTCAGAGTAAACCACCTTTAAATAAGGCATGGCTAGACTTGCTTGCTCAAATTGCTTTAGCTTTTTGCTGTTTTTTCCAAGCCTGACCCCACACTGCTGATGAGGAAGACATCAGCCCTCTCCAAATGGTGTGACTGTTAAATGCAGAGCAGTCATCTCTGGATTTTCCATTTGCCTGCCCTAATGGATGTGGTATAAAGACACATGTTACGCTTAAATTTGTCAAGGAGAGCCTACCAATTCATCTCTTGAGCTGCCACTCATCTCCGGCTGTGCTCACGATTATATGATTGCTAAACATCATGAAAACACTGGGACAGTGCAGACAAATTCGGTGGCAAACAAAAAAGCCCTCTGCCCCTCTTCTTCTCAAGTGCCTTCCAACATCAAAGGTTTTGCATGAAAAAGCTGTTGCTGGCTGCCAAGCACGACTTAGCATTTCAGAGGCTGCCTGCATCACTCTGCCTTGGAAATGTGAACCAGGACCAAACCCCCATCCCAGGGATATGTGTGACAGGCACATGCAGATATTTTTGTTAGAGATGCCTCACCACAACTCCAGTCCCATATCCCAGGGATAACTCAGGGCTACATCATGTTCTCCTGCAACAGGACCAGCTAATCCTTCCTTTCTCTGTCTCTTTTTTGCACGGCATTAATTACTGTTGACTTACCCTAGTTCTGAATGTATTTGTCTTGATAAATTCATGCTTTTACATCTCGGAGCATGCTGAGTAATTAATATCCTTTGGGTTTGCTAAGTACTGCAGCACTGCAAGAGAACATTAAAATGGCTTTCCTCTTATTCCTACTGCTAAATGGATTTAGCTATTGCCACCTGAGCTCCAGCGTGCTTCATGAATAAATTTAAAGCCTTACTGACAAGGACAATAACAATGGGAAGGCACCAGTCCATCAGAAAGCAGGTATCAGCCTTTCAGCGAAAAACTTCTACTGAGGGTGGTCACTAAGTACTGCAACAGCTGCAGTTCCGCTTCCACTTACTCGCACATCACCTCTCATCTCATTTGCTGTCTGTTAAACGTACACTCAGCAGCCCTGAGGGTGATGTATGTGATGTAGGGGCAGGGGCAGGGGCTGGGAAGTCGCTGTGGGCTTTTCCCCCCCGGCAAAGGCTCGACATTAGGCACTGCTGGAGGGGCTGTGCAGAGGATGAGTGTCCCAGCCCACGCTGTGTTTCTCATCGAGCTGAATGATGCCAACGCTCCCCTGCCAGCCCGCAGGAACGGCCGGCAGCAGGCGATGCAGGGAAAATCCGTGTGAAACCCACAGGGAGAGCCTCCTGCTCAGCACAGCAGGGTGGAGTCTGCCACCCTCAGCCTCCCTCCATGCCTCTCTCCCCCCTTCCCAAAATCTTTCCCTCTTGGCGCTGTGAGACAGGCGATGCCCTCCTGCTCTGACAGCCTGGGTGAAGCCGCAGGGGTAACAAGTGGTCCATCAGTGCGAAGGAGCAAAGTCAGAAACGTGCAAGACAACCCACAGTGCTGAAAAACACCTGCCCAGCTCCAGGGCTCGCACGGGGGGCTGCCAAACCACCAACACCCCTGCTGAGACTCAACACACTCATCACTGCGCTGGCCAACTGCCCCAGCCTTGTCAGCCTGACAGTTTCAGGCAGTCTTCCTTTCCCAGCATGGCTTTTTCACAAGTCTTTACTGGATTTCCAGGAACTAACAGGACTCCATCGTTTTTGTTTTTCTGTTTAAAAGCGTGCTTAAAAATAGGCAGAAGGGGAAACCCACGTCGCGTCTCTGGTGGGATGAGAAGCGTTACCAACCCGAAAGAGGAAAATGTTCTGTCACCACGTGAGCTGGCAGGAGGGATGTGGTGGCAGCACCAACTCACATCAGCGTGCCAGGAGCCCTCCCTTCCCTCTCCCTCGCTCCCTCTGCTCTCCATGATTAAGTCAATATTAAGGCACTGACTTGCTGTGTTAGTGTACCCTCCCCATGCTTGGCCTTGGATGCAGGAGCACCAATACTGAGGGGAGGAGTGGACAGTGGAGGAGTGTGTGCAGCTCACACGTTCTAATGAAGGGCTGTGGGGGTCGTGGGGCTGTCCCCCAGTGGGGACATGGGCCTGGCAGGGAAAACAGCGTCCCAGAAAATGGGCTCCCACCGCCTGGCTTTGGTGACTCCCTGGACCTGCCAGCTGAGAATCACTTACAACCTGCCTGGGTTTGGTGAGAGCTCCCCTTGGCAACTCTCCCTGCAGGATGAGAGGAGGGTGCCCCTTCCACAACCACTCTCCAAAGAGCCAGCTGGCACATGAGGGGGCTGAGGGGGAAAAAGGTGCTCAGGGCCCTCCATCCTCATGGGGCTGAGGTAAACAACAACTGCGCAAGAGTCCTCGGCTGGAGCTGCGTCCTGGAGGAGGCTTTCCCAAGAGAGGTGGGAACGTTGCCCAAGGGAGGGTTGGGAAAACTTTGGATGCAATGAATTGCTCAGTAGAACCTTCCCAAGGAGGGCGGTGCTTGGCACAGCCCTGTAACCCAGGGCTTTCCCAATGCTGCCCATGGCAACCGACATCCTTTTCCAAGATTCCCCTAGGCGTTGGGGACTGCCAGGTAATTGCAGCTGACAACACCTCTGTTTCATGCAAAGGGTGTCACAGAGATGTATCAGACCTTTTATAGATCAATAACCAAGCGCTGCCGTCACAGGCACACAAACTCCCCTGCTCACTCCAACAGACAAGACTGGAATGCTTTCCTCATTCTTTTCCTCTGTTATTAAGTGGTAACAAATCTGGTACTTCATAGCTAGGTGCAGAAAACCCCTCCAGCTCTTGGTACACACATTTACCACGCACATGCAGTTTTTTTGGAGGCAGCACTGCTGCTCCCTGCCCTGTCCTGTGCAATCCCTTTGCTCCTGGGGCCCTGACGCTGCTCCACAATCACTGGAGGAGTGGAGCTTCCAAAGCCCATCCTCTGAGGGGAACTCATGCACAGCACAGAGTATCTTTACAATAAGGGTTTATAAGGGTTTATAAGTATAAGGGTTTACACTTTTCGGGAGAGGTTGGGGCCCATTCCTACCCATCAGCACTCGCAGGCTGCTGATCTGCAGCAGAGTTTGAATAATGACCACGAAGCAGTCAGGGTTGTGCGTGCCCTGATGTGTCACCTCCCCCGTAGGACATCCCCACCTACAACCTGGTACAGGGCCACAACAGCAGGGATATGCAAAACCCCCCTTTGCTGGTTGCTCAGTGCTGGGGAGCAGAATGGGAGCCTTGTCAGGGCTGATGACTAGGCTAGTTTGGGTCAATTTTTTCCCTACCCTTTCACAGGGTCTTTGGAAGAACTCTGCTGGGGGAAAATGCACATCCCCTGGGGCAATGGGGGGCAATTCCAGCCCGGTGTGCCACCAACCAAGTGGAGCGCCCATGGGACTGCGGCTCTGTGGTGAGGGGGGAATAGGCAAGGAGATACGTTTCCCATATTTTCCTTTAATCTGACAGTCCACAGAGACCAAGCTGGGACACCACATGGCACCCAGTCTGAATCCCCCAAAGCCAGAGTGGGGAGGTGGGAGACAAAGCTGTGTCCAGCAGAAGCTGTAGAACAGGGCTGAGAGTTATGGCCGAGCCAGCACTGCAGACTCCCCCACCTCTTGCTGAGTCCCCTCGCCTTGCCAGGGGTATTTTTAATCAGAGCTGGCTGCTCTTTGATGGTAGAAGGTTTTTGTGCCTTAATGTATTCTCTCCTCATTATTTTCTGTAGCAGGCAGCTCAAACACACAATTGTACTCGTCAGCTTTTTAGTTTTTACAATTATATATATATTCTAATTAAGCCCCACTGTTTGACAAAGCTTGAATTACAGTATCATAATTCACACCCAGTATATTGCCAGGCCGTCTGCAGCACTCAGAGAGAGGTGTATTCCATTTTTAGCGGCAGCCCACGGATCTCTTTGTGCAATATATATGTGTTTAGCTTCCCTGGGAATAGAGAGCCTACAACAGTTCGAGATTGACAGCCCGGGAGATTACAGGAGAATGCAAAGCAGGTACAAGGGCAGCAGAAAGTAATTCCAACTGCCTGACTTTTATGCATCCACCTTAGGAGCAAGGCAGCGGGTGGGGGAGCAGGAGGAAAGCAGGAAAACAAGTACTGTGGTAGCCAAAAAGGGTGTCCCCAGTGACCAACCTCATCTTTTTGGCTCCAGGTTATGATGTTGGCACACGCAGGTGGGTCCCTGAGGCTGGGCACCCACAGCCGTGCTGGGACCTCTGGGCAGGGCGCTGGGGAAGGAGAGCTTTGGGAGCAGAGCTGTGCTGCTGGACCTCTGGCCTGCATCCTGGCCGTGGGGTTTCTGCCATCTCAGCAGAGAGAGACACAGCCCCAGAGGTCTGTGGGGAGTAAATGGCTGCTCCTCCACGGGCATGGGCCGGCCCTGCTGCAGCTGGGGTGCCTGGGGCAGCACGGAGTGTCCCCAGGGAACTCTCCTGGTGCAGGCGATGGCACAACAGCAGCGGCCAGAGCAGAGCAGATCCACTCACCAACGCCTCCACTGCTGGCTGGGCACTGGCCCCAGCTACTGCCAAATGTGTGGGAAATTCGCTTGCGAATCCCAAATTCTTGCTGACTAAGGCCAAAGCAGTTCCATGTGTGCAGGGAGAGCAGTGCTCCTCGGAGCTGGGCTGTCACACAGTGCTGGTGGGGCAGCTCCTGTGCAGCCGCACTGCTCCGTGCAGAGAGGCCAGGCTGCCTCCTAAGCACACACCTCCTCCTCCTCGAGGTAGCTCTGCCTTGAAAAGCAGGCTCTGAACTTCCAGCCTATCTCCTCAGCTGCTGCCAGGGAAGACGGGCTGCCCTGCACAAACAAGCTGTCAGCAGCCCGCCAGGGCAAAGGGTGGAAGGGCTCTGCTGGGAAGCAAAGTGTGGCAGAAGCAGCCCCCTCCATCCACTCCAGCAGCAGGACCAACAGCTGATGCTGGGGATACATCACTCCAGCCCAGGGCATGACCAGAAAAGAGCAGTGGGACACATTCCCCCAGCTGGGATGACCCCTGCTCCTTGCAGGGGATGAGGGAATGCTGCTGTCCTTGCTCTCTATTCTCAGTGAAACATTTTGATTTTCAGAAGTACTAATCAAAAATCACTCTTGATTATGGCAAAAACAACCTCGGCTGAATTTTTTTTTTAATGCAATTAACAAGGGTGTATGGTAATTCCAAGCAATCTCGCTCTTGAGATTAAAGGAAAGCCTGCCAGGAAGCACATGAATAAAGCTTTAAGATGAGAATTTGCATAATGAAGACTTTCTCTTTGTGGAGGGACTGATGGTGACTGTGCTTGAAACCTATTGAGGGAAATGCCTAAAAGCCTCCACTACAGCCAGGGCACTGCTGTCCCGACCCATGCAGGCTCCAGTGCTGCCCTCGGGTCCCTGCTGGGAACCTCAGCTCCACAACAGCCCCGGCTGTGCCCTTTCCTCCAGCCAGTGCCCCCGGAGAGGGCAGGAGAGGCAGCACAGCCCCAGTGCAAGCTCTGCAGTCTGCAGGCCAGCACACCTCCCTTGGGCTCCAAGGATAACACCACAGCTCTCTGCGCTGCGGCAGCTGCAGGAGAAGCAGGTGTCTGTTGCAATCTGATTTCAAGGCTTACTAGGAATAATATAAATTATTTGGCAGCGGTACCCAATAAGCTCTACACGCAGCAGGAGTGATGGAGCTGGTGAGGAAAATGTGACCAGCAAAATCAGCCTGCTCCTTCCCAGCGGACATTACTGGCACCACGATGTGGGGCAGGTCCAAAAGGGCATCGTGGTGAGCACAAGGTGAGGCCTCACCTGCCTGGCCACACACTCAAGGGATGCAGTGCCCATCCAGCCTGCACCATGCTGAGGGCTGCACAAAGGTCTGAATGCATCTTCTCCCCACCTGGTGTGGAAGGACAGACTCCCAGCTTGCCTCCAAAGCGCCTAAAGAAGCAGCATCACCCTGCACACCCTGCCATGCCCCACAGCCCCAGGGGAGCAGCTGGGGGCTCAGTCTGTGCTGCCACGGACACACCAGGAGCTGCCAGCAGGTCCCTCTGCAGATACCAGACAGAGAACACAGCAGGGAGGAGTTTCTCATCTGCTGCCCTTTTGCACAGCCTTTCCTACTCCTCCACAGCAAGATTTAAAACCCCAGAGGGAAGCGCCCTCGACTTGTCTTTGCCAACAGCTGCATCTGGGCTGGCACAGAGCCCACCCTGTTCACCAGGGGCTGGCATGGAGGCTGCAAGGAAAGCTACCACAGACAGACAAACACCTCTGGGTGCCAGCAGCAACCCTGAACAGCTCAGAGGGAAAGCAAAGCCCCATCAAGGTCAGCAGGACCACAGCCAGGAAAGGCTTTGTGTGGGGGTTTCCCATGAAATGCTTTGCGCTGGCAGCTGACGGCCAGGTCTGCCCCACCTCCGGCTCTACAGCAGCGTCCTCTCCCTGACCTCACATGAAACAAATGTTTCAGCAGCTCTTCCATCACAGCATGGTCCCAGACCAGATAGCCCTGCTCTGGCAAGGTAAGATGCTAATTGAAACAGTTTTCTTCAGTATCAGCACTCAAAGCTTTCCAGGTTTCCAGGGCTCTCTGCCATCTCAGCACATGCAGCAGGGAATGTTTTCTAAGCAACTTTAATATGATAGCTGTTCTTTGAGGTTTGTGTCAAAGAGGGCTCTGCCGCAGCACTGCCAAAGCTGCTTCCAATTAGTCCCAGATCAACTGCACCCGGAGCAAAAGGCTGAAAGGTTTAGGGCAGAAATATTTAAGGTTCCTCCCCTTCTGGGGTGTGCCTGAGCCCAGCTCTGTACCTGTGGTGAGGATGGGGTGATGCTCAACTTTCTGTGCCTCGAGTGGGTACCAGGACATTGTGGCCAAGGACTAAGGAGGGCAGGAGGAGCTCAGCCTCACCCAGCCCTCACAGGAGCTCTACAAATCTCTGACCCTCCCTGGGACTGTGGGAAAATGCCCCAGGTATAACCCCCAATAACTTAAAGGTGTATCTGATAAGAAAGGGAGCTGCTTTTCCTTTCCACTTTCTTGCTGTTTGTTTGGGAATTTTTTAAGGGAGAACAAAGTATAGACCTAAAGGGGAAAGGATGTGGACGGGGTCATTATTTTATTCCCACACCCCCAGCACTTTGCAAGAGGCCACGGGGAAATTAGCACTGAACCAACTGCACAGGATAGAGAATGGTTAAAAGTGGCTTTTCAGTGATGGAAAAAACCACAACAGTGTCACCCTGGGCTGGGGTTTGTCCGCAGCAGATGCTGTGTGCGGGCCTCTGCTGGAGAAATGAATTACTGCCCTGGCAGCAAGGGAAGGGGAGATGTGGGGGTGCCACGATCAGTGCCCAGCAGGCACCAGCCTTGTTTCCCCAGACAGACACGGTCTGGTGCAGCGCTGCTGAGAGCCAGCCCTGCCAGGGACAGGCAGGTTGGGACAGGAGCAGGATCTGAGCTGAAACCACTCCAGGGGCAAGCTTGGCACACCCTGTGCCCAAGTGCCCTGCCCCCGGCCCTCAGCCAGCCTTACCAGGCACAGGGTGGGAGACATGGACCCTAGCTCACTCGGCTTGTGATTCCTAGTGAGGGTCCAAAAGCACAGTGAGTTCCTTTTCCTGATTGTGGGTGCAGGGCTGAAAATTGGGGCATGTGGTGGTAGAGTTAATCTCCTTTATAGAAGTTGGTATGGGGCTGTGGTTTGCATTTGTGCTGAGAACAGTGTGGATAATTCAGGGGTGTTTTTGTTGTCACTGAGCAGTTCTTACCCAGAGCCAAGGCCTTCCCTGCTCCTCAGCCACCCCACCAGGAGCTGGGAGGGGACGCAGCCAGGGAAGCTGACCCCAAGTGACCCAGGGGATGTCCCAGACCTTCAGGCACCACGCTCAGCACACAGAGCTGGGGAGGAGGAGGAGGAAGGGGGGACGTTGGGAGTGATGGTGTTTGTCTTCCCAAATCCCTGTCCCAGGTGATGGAGCCCTGCTGTCCTGGGGATGGCTGAGCACCTGCCTGCCACGGGAGGTGGGGAAGGAATTCCTTGGTTTACTTTACCTGTTAAACTGCCTTTATTTCAACCCACGACTTTTCTCACTTCTACCCTTCCAATTCTTTCCCCCATCCCTTCATGGGGGAGTGAGCAAATGGCTGTGTGGGGCTGAGTTGCCAGCTGGGATTACACCACAACAGCTGCTCCCATGTTTCCCTGCCTGCTGCCCACCCAGAAAGATTATAATGTACATTCACAATGGCCATTTGATTTCTGCTTACACATTAAGTAATGACTACAAATTTTCCAATTGCCAAAGATGCCTGTTTATCAACCAGACAACAAATTGTGGCACCAAAGCATTTTGTTCTTAACTCAGTGCAGAACAACTGATGACAAAGTCAGTGATGAAGGAGCCCAAGGAAAATTGAAGCAGGATTAAATGCTTATCACCTGATTCCCAGTGGAAAAAGATTGCTCTCATAAGACAAAGATCAAGAGGAGGTGCTGTAGTTAAAAGTAGGTAAACAGGGAATTACACGGTAAAAATGCTGGTTGATCACCTGGGATGAGTGATGCTCCCGTTGTACTGTGCTATTTAAAATCAGAAGCAGAGCAGCAGTGGGAATGAAGACTCGGGTAATGCTGACAGATGGAGCAGGGCTCTGGGAGAGCACGGGGGGCTCAGCCTTCTCCTCTGGCTGAGGGCATCTGTCTGCCCTGTCAGCACAGCTGCACTGCAGAGCCCCTGCCTGGCCACTGCTGTCCCCACCTTCCCCTGCAGAGAGAGGCTCTCTCTCTTTGCTCGGGAGGCAATTCTGGTCAGGGGGGAGAGGCTGAGGCTCCAGCCTGTGCTGCTCACTCTCCGCACCCTCCTGGCCCACCCACACTCCCACTGCTCCCAGCATCCCTCCTCCCTGTCCGAGCCACCGCCTCCAAAATCTTGCCAGTGCCTCTGGTTTTGCTTGCTTTGGTTTTTTTACACATGTACGTGGCGACTGCACCAGATCCCTACAGTAACCCAGCCATCTCCTTCCCTGAAGATGCTGCTCATGTGCGTGGGAAGCAGAGCTCGCACTCAGCATCAGCTTTCTGCCTCTGGCCCCAGTTCTCCTCTCACAGTAAGTTTCTGTGTTTCCCAGACAAGGTTGAAAAGCAAAGGAAAAGGATTTTGGAGTGACTGCAAGGCAGTTTCATAAATGTGTATCAGCATTAACTTCAGCCCCATCGCACCGGCAGGCTGAGCTCTCAGAAGATCAAACCCAAAGCTGACCCTGGGCAGCTCCACTGAAATCCCTGTGAGTGCAGAGGCAGCACTCCCCTCTCTCTTTGCCATGGGCTTGTATCAGGACTCTGTTTTCCTCTCAAAAGCATTGTTCCCTCAGCAGTCACGTTCCCCTGCTCACATCCTAAATCACAGCTAGTGACTCCAGCATCTGGATCCCCAACTTTGAAGTTTCCCTTTCGAAGTCCTTTCATGTTCTACATTTTGATGTGCCATGTTCATCTTCTCCCATTTTCCTCTATTTGAGCATTTCCACTGAATGCGAATTGTAACAATCAGCTTACAAAGGAATTACTGCAAAGCTTTTCTCTGCCATCAGTTATGTAGTTTATTAAACATATGTTTTGTTATTTGAGTGGCTTCAGAAGCAATATCTAATAAAAACCCAGTTTTTCCTTTAGTTAATTGTAAAGTTGAATGCCTTAAACCTCCAGGAGATATTCTTCCAAGAAGAAAACAAATTTGGGTTTACACCAAGTAGTTTTAAAAGTTTATTCTAGTCAACTCAGGAGATCAATAGACACTTCTGTTTTATGTGCTTTAAGGGCTGAAATGTTTGTAACAGATGTAAGAAAAAAATCACATTTTTGTAGAGGGGGAAAAAACTCAAGAGTTAAACAGCCATTTCCAAGCACATTTATCACTAGGCTGGTAGAGGAAAAAGTTTCAAAATACAAGTAGAAGCATGAAAATTAATTATTTCCACAGCTATGTACATAAATATCTGAGCATGGCACATTTAATTAATGCACATGTGTTCAAAGATCAGAGATAATTTGTAAGAAAACCAATTTGGCTTCTCCTGCTTTGTCATATGCACTAAAGACATTATCTAAGTAAAAACTATTCTTTAAATGTATTACTTTGACTTGCCACTGATACCTGGTAATTATAACTTTAATAACACAATAATGTATTATAACACAGATTTTTTAGCAGCTTTATACAATGCTGCTATCTCCTTCAGTTTCGACAACAATGCCAAACCAAGCCTTTCTCTTCTACTCCAAATAATTCCTCCCTGCAGCTCTTCTGGAACATCCATGGCGAGTGACCCTTGCAAGTGATGGGGCACAGAGACACAGGGTCACCTGGTGTCACGGTAGGACACGAAATAGAGTGACTCCATGGAGCTGTCAGAAGAGAAAGAAGGCTTTATTTACAATCCCAACAGTTTCTTTTAGAACACGCTGTGTAAAAAGGTCTATTATTGCTCCATGGCACTGACACTGCTCTCCATTGGTTCAGGAATAGGAAACAACCCCTGGGACAGTTGTTCTGGCAAAGGGAACACTGTTTGCTGAGCCTGTGCTGAGACACGGAGAGAGATGGTTTGAAAAGAGAAACTGTTGGCAGCTTTCCCTTGGGAAAGGAGCCAGCAATGGTCAGCAAGCTGAAATTCAGGCTCAGAAATGTCAAGCCCACAACCTGGCACTGGCACCCCCTTTTCTCCCAGCTGCACCCACGGCAGCCGAGTGCAAAGCAGAGTCCAGACCCCTGAAAAAAACACCTGGAAAAGAGATGGCTCCCTTCTGCTTTCTCCATGCTCTCCCTTGGGCACCGTGGTGTGGAGCCGCCCGCAGTGACTGCAGCTGTCTGGGCAACAGTTACATATAGCTAATTATACTGTCTAATACTGCTTTCACATTTAAGTAATTATTGTCATTGCTGGTGGGTGCTGGTAGTCACACTCGAGGGGAAAGGTGATCTCTGAGATGCTGCCTGTGAAGACACGGGTGACAACACAGCTTGTCAGGGCTGCGACGGCAACTTCGGAGGACACATCCAGCTGCTCCTACCGCCATTTGTAGTGACATTTTCCTTCAAGCTTTTCTTACAAAACGTAAAGCACAAAAACTGCACATGCCCCTCCTGCCTGGCCTGTGAGAGGACACCTTGCACTCCCTCCAAAAGCCCCTCAGATGTCAAATTTGCGAGCTTTCCATGAAAACACATCGATGCATTTCTGTACTGGCTTATGAGACTGAAGGCAGCAGAGGGGAAAATAACAAGGCTGGAAAGTTTCTTGTTCGACTGTTTTCCACGAGCATGTGGTTAACCCTGGATGACTCACAAACATGAAACATAACTGCATTCTGGGAAAGTCACAGATCCGTGAATTTAAACCACCAAGCAACAGGCTGGCACAGGGAATGCTTGGCTTTGCAGGGTGTTTGGTTTTCTCCACCATCTCGAAGTACTTAAATGTTTCTGCTCCTCAACGCACTGGGAACACACCCGAGTTTAGCAGCACTGGCACATGAGTTGGTGCCCCACAGGCAGACAGGATGTGGGCAGAGGCAGCTTGGAGGCGCAGATGATGTGGCACAGCTGTCTGATGGCCCACTGGTAGGGCACTGAAGCACACAGCAATGAAGGGAAATGCACTAGAACCTGACCAAAGCGAAACCCAAACCCTTTTTTTTTTTTTTCAATGAAAAAATGAAGTTTGCTCCTGCTTTTCTGGGCAATCGCAGACAGGACACACATCAGTCTCGTGTCAGCAGTGGATCTGGACCACAGTTGCAGGAATCACACTAAGCACTGATTTTGTTCTGTTTTATCCTCAGTTCTTGGTAATTTGTAAATCTCTGAGTTTCAAAGAGACTGGGCTGCCCACAGCCTGCCTTCAGCACTGCTGGAGCAGCTGTTTCAGAACAAGAACCAAAAAAACAAAAACAAAACCAAAAAAGCGGGGGAATAGAGGCAATGAAGAAGTGTGATTTCTACTGCTGCTGTTCTTCAGAACTGGCATAGAGCGCCCTGCCTGGGAAACCCACTGCCTTCCCACCGCCGCCACTCCCTTCCAGGTACAGGATGATGGCAGGGACGTTGTGCTGGTACCCAAAAGGCCAATTCAGCGCTCGGGTGGCGAAGGGCTCCCAAGGCGCTCTCAGAGTGCTGCAAAGCTGTTCCAACACGTTCGGGAGAGAGAGATAAAGGGAGAGGCAGGCACCCACCGCTGTGCTGGGAGAGCCGCTGCCGGAATACAGCGCGGGAGGAGGCAGAGGCCGCGGGGAAAGGCAGCACAGCACAGCAGCACCTCGGCTCCGGGCATCCCATGGCAGCCCGGCTCTGCCCCGCAGCGGGGCAAGCGCAGAGCCCACCTCCCTTCCACGGTGATTGCCACGGAGAGGCAAGCTAAAGCAGCTCGGAGAGGAGACAAACTTAATGTTGTTCGGTTACCTGTGAAGGCTCCCGCTGGTGGGAATGATTTATGAATGTTTCGGTGAAACTTGTTTTGATACAAACACAGCCAAGGATATTTAAGAGCTGGACTCTGCAGCCCAAGAATGGAACAGAACAGCGTTTTTGTTTGCCCACGTTGTGAACAACGCAGAATGCAAATAGTACTGACTAATCAGATTTTTTTATTTATTTTAACCTAAAATCGGGATTTTATGCAGTGTCTCAGCTCAGCCTGTCAAACTAATATCCATCAATTAAAAATGCAGCTGCTAACCTGGTCAGCATAAGCAACTCTGTACCACGCTGTTACCATTCCAGGCACACAAACAGGTAAGTACCAAATGCAAACAAACTAATTCCAGGCTGACTCATGGAAAACCTAATCTATTCCAACAGCAAAACCTGCTTGGGGTTCAGTTCGCTATCTGCTTTGATGCTGATATCTTCTAACCAGTCTGTGCTTGCCGGGTGCCTCCTAGCTAATAGCAGATTTTGTTTAGAAAAACTTTCCTGAGGCCTTCTCTGTAACTGCTGTCTATTTTCTCTGTACAACCTCTGGATGGACATTTCTTTTTAATTCAAACACATTGCTTTTAAAAAGTACTGTAGGGTTTTTTTAAGGAGACAAAGAGTTGTTGTAAGCTTTTGCATTGATCTTAATTTCTTCCTCCCCACCCTCCTAAAAACAGGATTTTTTTTTTTTTTCCTTCCTAGTTGCTGCTCAACTGGGACCCATCTCTGGGTTAGGCTACTCGGATCCT
>WBMY01004375.1:351448-386943 GCA_013397315.1 Donacobius atricapilla
GCCAGCTGTGGCAGCAGCAGCCCGGAGCCCGGGGGGAGCCCCGTGAGGGCGCGGATGGCAGCGCCCGCCTCGCCTTGCAGCCGGGAGCCCGCGGAGGCGCCGCCATGGGGCGGGGGTGCGGGCCGGGCTGCTCGGCCCTGCTCCAGGGAAAGTACAGAGGTGCGGGGGAAGGAGCTGCTGCAGTTCCGCCCTTTCATGCCGAGTGTTTAACGCGGAGGTTACGGAGCTGTGGAATTGTTGGCTGGAAGCGACCTCTGGAGGTCTCCAGCCCGAAGGCCCCATCGGAGCGGGACCCATGGGACACCAGGTTACATCAGCCAGGCGTCTGAAAACCTCCAGGGCTGAAAACTGCCCTTCCTCCCTGGGGATGGCCAAGGGCCGTGCTGCCTCGCTGCCTCGGCAAGAAGATTCTCCTGGGTTAGATTCTCCCGGGTTGGATTCTCCCGGGTTAGAGTCTCCCGGGTTAGATTCTCCCGGGTTAGATTCTCCTGGCTACCCCTCCCACTGACCCTTTAGCCCCTCCCCAGCTGTGTTGGCGCTGTCATGTTAGCATGCCCTTGAGTAGCTATAAACTGTCCTAAGATTTGCCTTCAGCCGCCTCCTCGCCGAAGCAAACAAGTTACCCCTTGTGCACCGAGTGCTGGACCCTCTTCTTCTCTATGGCTCTTTGGAACGGGGGAAGGGAATTGTTGGTAACAGGGTAAACATCTCCTTTGTGATATTTATAGGTTGTTCTGCTACAGAAAAGGGGATGAGCATACCTCCTATTTTTAGGAGGTATTCCTGAAGCTTTACTGGGGACTGAGAGCCTGAAGAAGTGTCTGGGTCACCGTAGTCCCATGTCACCTCACAGCAGCTGGTACACACCGCTGTTCACGGCTGCTCCGGCAGGGTGTCAGGACTGCCTTGGGTTCAGAAAGCCCTTTTTTGTCCCTGGTGGAAACATTACCTGAAAAGATAGTAGGCAAACAGACCATGCTGGGGCAGGGGGTGTCCTGCCCTCTGTAGAAGCGCTGGGTTGAAGGATGCGGTGGGATAACAGGGAGAGACATGCCGTATTTCTGACTTTCATCTGTGGCCACAGAGCAAACTGCGGGCTCCACGGAGCCTTCCTTGCCTTGTGGGGGCAAGATCTTTCAAACCCACACTGGGCGCGTTTCTGTGCCTTTGTGTGGTTGGGCACGCTTGGAGTATTATCGCGGCTACAGACGCTTCAGTGCCGTGCAATTCTCCACTACGGCAGCAGCTGAGGGAAGTAACAGGGGGCCCAGATACAGAGAAGCGATGCTGGAGAACCTGCACCTCAGCTTCTACCCCTGGCCGTCCGTACCTCCACAATATTGCCTCTCTCCCGGTTTATACAAAGAGATATTCAGGATTACAGTCCCGTTCTTGTCAAACTGAAGGAAACTAGCAGGACAGCATTTGTACCTTCCCAGTCTGGTTCCCAATAACCTCTCCGTGTGCTATTTGCATTTCAATGGCTTTCCAAGCCTCCGGTAATTGTTAGGGGAGGAGGCGGGTAAAAAGGCTATTATTATATTAGCGTTGGATCAGCTTTAGCAAGCCTGAAGGCATGAGAGAGCATCGTGCAGCTGATGCAACCCGTGACAGTATATTGTTTGCCGTTCCGTGTGAGCCTGGGGTGTGCACCGATGCCTGGGAGTTGATTCATAATTACAAAGAGATGTATGAATGTAGCTTTGAATGGGCAGGAAGGCAAGCAGCAGTGCCGCGCTCCGAAGCTGGAGGGAAACGGGGCCGTGCGAACCTGGAATTCATATTGGAATCACGCATCTGGCTAAACCCGCTGGCACGCAGGGGTGCCATCCCTGTCTGGAGCTGGGGCTGTGTGCGGCAGGCACAAGTTGCGGCTTTAAGGAGGCCGAGCCCAAGGCAGCTGGAGAGGCTGGGCCGCGGCCAGCGAGTGACTCAGCATCGCCTGACCTGTGCCCGGGAGCCGGGGCTATTCTTGGTTCGGGCTGTGTTTGAGGCAGCTGAGCTTAAACGCTCGCAAATTGCACCACGGAGGATGTGCTGGGAGGCTGCAGCCGCGAACACAGCGGGCTGTTGTGCCGTGCTGTCTGCCCGTCGGGTCGCGCCGAGCTCGACGGAGATGTGGCTTTCCATTTTCTACCCTTGAGCTAGATTAAAGCTGTAATCTTTAAACAGCGGAATAAACAGCCATCAGAGAAACTCTCGGTGGAAAAATATACCCGCTTCCCATTGTATTTTAACAGGTGTCATGCTCAGCTCTTCTTGCTGCCATTGAAAATCTGCTCCCTGGGCTTAGCACAATTTTTTCTAACGGAGCAAAAATGCGGGAAGGGGAAATGCTGATTGGGAAGGCTAACACTGGGTCACACAAAATTCTGAATCTTTTTCTTTCTAAATCTATTCAAATAATTTAGCGGGCTCAGAACATGTAATGCATTAGATGTCAGAGCCCCTCACAGGCACTAATCAATTACCCTCGGTAAGTGACGGACCCACAGAAAGCATCAATTTAGCTACTACTGAAGTGCTGCTGGTTTAAAAGCAGAACGAGCTGTCATGTAGCAATGCGCAGCCTTGCCACACGGTTATCTGGGATGGAAAATGAAAATACACAATTATAAAGTGAGCAATTGCAGGGGCTGAACTACTTTTTGACCTTAGTCTTGAGGTATTGTTTCATGGCACTATTTTCAAATACAACAGTTCTTTTTTAAGTAAAACAACTCGCCAATTTGGGGGGAGCTTTTATACTCCTTAATGAAGCTAGAATGCATTTGGCCAAATTTTCTAGATGCCTTGTTTTCTAAAGTCTTGATTAAAGTCATGATCCAAGCGGTTCCTTAAAAAGAAAAAAAAAGGAAAGGAAAGGAAAGGAAAAAGGAAGGAAGGAAAAGAAAGAAAGAAAGAAAGAAAAAGAAAGAAAAGGAAAAGTAGTAGGAGATGAGAGCTCCAAGCAGCCTGCGCTCCCCAGCAACCCGCGGCTCCAGGACTCGAGGGTTTGTTTTCCCGTGCTCTCCAGCCCCAGCTGCATCACGGTGCAGAAGGAAGGAGAAGGTTTTCCCGAGCCACGGGCTGGCGGGTGGCCCCGCAGGCGGCTCTGGTCCTGCGCCAGGGCTGACATCCCGCAGCCTTTCCTCCTCCGGCGCCAGCAGCGGAGCGGGAGAAGCGGCTCGGGGGCGCCGGGACCCGGCTGGCCCAGCCTGCGGCGATCCGTGCTGGATGCAGGGACTTGCCTGGTGGAAGTCACGGCTGAGTAGAGCTCCCTGTAAACAGCCTTACCTGCTCCTCACTGCCTGCCAAGTGTTATTCTACTCGGCGTAACCCTCACCCCGGAGAGCCTCCGGTCTGTTCCCTTGCAGAACCGATGCACTGGGGGATGTTTGTACAAGGTAATTTTAAGTCTGTCAGTTCTCTGCCAACACTAGCTGTCTAGACTACCGCTATAATCAAAGGTGAGAGGTAGGTTCCTAATTACAGTTAATCACACCCTAAAAGATCCCTTGTCTGTATGGAGAGCGCGGGCACCTTACATAGGTGATTAAAATGGGTTTGACTGTTCCCTGTTGTGTGCTGGGTCTGCCAGGCGACTGCAAACAAATGCCTCGCCTTGTGTAAATCAAATGCTTCAGCCGCACTCTTAAAGGAGAAATGTTAGTAGTACTCAGATGGAAATTAAGTAGAGAGAGTGCATTTATTTTTGGCCAGTCCTCTGGGAGCACCTGCCAAGCATTTCCTCTCATTTCAAACCTGCTGAGAAAGTCTGGTGGAGATTCAAGTCTGGGTCAAGGTGAGTGCCTGGCTCTTCATCGGCTGTCTGTGCCATTTAAAAGGGAAAGAGGAGAGGAAGCCAAGCAGCAGACTGGGTGTGAGGAGCAGGGGCAGGCAGGAACGAGAACAGGATTGCTTGGCTGTGGTTCATGTACCCACAAATTGCACCTGCTGGGTACCCAAGCATCCATGTACAGTTTTAAAATAGAAATGCTAAAACATAAATTAAGCAGGGAAAATTAATTCTGGCCTCATTCACTGCAGGGTGACAGCCAGTTGGTTAAACCAAGGGGTTTGTGTGCCTGTGTGAAACCGGAGTGAGCAGCACAAGCCGTGGCCCCTGTGTGAAGGGTTCCTGAGTCATTAAAGCTGCAGTGTGGACAGGCCCAAGCATCCCTGGTGGGCACTTCAGCATCAGGTTGAGCAGGCTGTCCCCTTCGGTGGGAGCACGACAGGAGCATGTGGCTCACAGGGTGCCCAGGGGGAGCTGGCACGGCCAGGCTGCTCCTCTCCCGCTGCCCAGCACCGTGTCTCGGAGCACTCTGGTCCGGAGCCAGGCACGGCTGGCTTTGGTCAGAATCACCGTGATCTTCAATGGAAGGATGCTGCGGCTTTGGGGTCAATTCACATCTCTTGCTTATTTGTTCTCTGCATTCCTGAAAAGCAGAAAAACCTGGCATTTTCTGTGGGTTGGTTTTGGTTTTTTGGGGTTTTGGGGGTTGTTTTTTTGGTTGGTTGGTTTGTTGGGTTGGTTGGTTTTTTCCTTTGTTTTGTTTTGTTTGTTTGGGGGCTTTGTGGGGGTTTTTTTTGGTGGGGTGGGGGTGGTTTGTGTTTTTTGTTTGTTTTGGGTTTTTTAGTTTCCACCAGGGAGAGAAATTGCTGTCTGAGAATCTGAGACCTGAACCCAAAAAAACCCCCATGTCTCAAGAAGCTGTGTAACTGCTCAGGCCAAGATTTTTGTTTTTTCTTAGCCTACTCCAGAAGTCTGCAGAATCCAAAAGGGGCTACAGAGTGTAAGGTGACGTTCAGTGCATCAATGAACAGCCGTAAAAAAGCTTTTCTGCCTTTTCCAGCAGTTAATAACTTCGTTGCAGAGAACTTGGTTTTTCTGAAAGACCTCATGTGATTTTTGGCTGACTGAGGTGAGGACTGGTGAGGAATGTTCATAGTTACAAACGGGGAGAAGTTTCTTTTTACGGGAAAAACCCCAAAACCCTTAGACAAACAAGGTCACATTCACCAAAGTTTTTGTTGCTGTTGCTAAAAGTGTGCAAGTGCATAAAGCAGCCTTATTTGAACTGAGAAGTGTGGAAACTGGAGTGCAGAACAGGTAGTGTCAGGGCAGCTGGGGTGTCTGTGTGGGATTTTTCCCTCAGACTGGACAGGGGTGATTTATGTGCCTGGGTTGGTGTCATGGCAGAGAGCAGGTACAGCTCAGGGCTGATGCTGCTTGGGAGGAAATTGTGTTCATTGCCAAATTCTGGATGCTGGCTCTTGCAGAAAAGAGATGAGTCTGTCTTCTTGGCTCCAAAACCTAAGGGAGACTTATCACAGCTAAATTATACATGTCCCTTGGGAAGGCTTTTGAGGCCAAAACCACTAAAAACCCCAGACTATTTAATCTAAACACAGTCTTAGGAAATTACCATGGTCTCTATCTAATATGCACTCTCCCTTGGACAATGTTATCCCTCTTTTGTAAATAAGGGTTTGCTTGTTTACTCACCCTTCTACCTGTAATGGAAAAGTTCCATTGAGTAAAATAAAAGTTACGTACAAAAAGGGAAACTCACATTTTATTCTTAAGTTATTGCATGCAGGTTGTTTGTTTGGGTTTTCTTTAACTGCACTGCAGAATTTTGTAATTGAGCAGTGATTTTATATCAAATATTGTTACAGGTTCAAAGTCCTATTGCAAAGCACTTGTGTCAGGTTCTTTCTCTGTGAATCTTCTGTAAATGAGAGGGAGTTCAGAACCCCAAGTGCTGGAGAGGGAAAATTCTTCCCAGAATGGCCAGAATGCACAGATGTTCCCTTGCTGGGACCATTCCTCACCACAGGCTGGTGATGTCTACCACTTTAGCTGGATAGGTATGAATTTGACACTTTTAATTTAATATTATGGAGATAATTTTCTTTTTATCAAACTCTGGGGACAAATATTAAGTGCTGTTACATGTGACTTAAAACTAGGAAAAACTGATAAAATTTGGGCCATTTTCCCACAGTTTCTGTTGTGCTTGGGCTGGTCTCCACCATATGGAGTCTGTGACCTGACCCCTGCTCGTGGCCCTCATAATGACACGAGTGGAAGGGGTTATTCTACTCTGGAAGGGGGTTATCTGCTGATAAACCCAGTTGTTTCTACTGCTGATGTCATAGAGAAGTTCTCCAGGTGCAGCAAAACTCCAAGGCTAGCAAAAAGCAGAGCTGGTGGGTGTTTAACTGTTGACTTAATGAACAGAATAAAATCTGACACTATTTTGACATATGCCTGAAGTGATGCTGTCTTACACTCGTGCGCCTTGGATTTTGTTCCTGTCTTCATTTTAACTCTTTTCCCTCTTGCTGTCGCTGTATCTTAACACTTTCCTTCTCCCCTTCCCTCCCCCTGTATTCCTCAACAGCTTCACGATTCTGGGGGAAATTAGCAGCCTTGCTGCACCCAGTCCTGGGTCAGTCCAAGGATGTGTGCAGCCGTGACAAACCAGCTGAGATGCAAAAAGCCAGCTCTCTGCAGCAGACACATCGGGCAGCCCTCCAGCTGCTGGGAGGTGATTGCAAAGTATAAATGAACCCTGCCCGTAGCGGAGAACAGAATCAGCTCCTCACCAGCACAAGCCTTGGCAGAAAGCACGTGAGCGCACAGACGTATTCATGTCTAACACGATTCCACCCAAGTTTTGTCCGCTGCTTGTCAGTCCAGGTGCTCTGGGCAGGCGTAGAAGGGAATGGTGCTAAACATCTGACAATCAAAACAGACTCTTATTGCTGGATCATAACAGAACAAGCAGCTCTCATGCCCAGACAGAATTCCCACCGGTGTCAAAGGTTTTATTTCCACTGAGGAATTGGTAAGCGCTGTGGATTTTGGAATATTATCAACATTAAAACAACAGTCTGGACTGTGTTTTCCCTGCTGTTGTCATGTGAAACACTTTGGGGTGACTATGAGTGTAAGTCTCTGGTACAAGTTCATTTTGTTCATTTGACGGCAGAATAGCTGTCTGCTCCGGTAATTGATTTCTCCTGCTGTGCTTGGTCTTTCACGCAACACTGGGGAAAAAAAGGTCTTCAAGAGTGAGACAATGTAGCACAAACCCACAAAAGTTGTTAGAGGGACCCGGGGGAGGTGAGAGGTTTGGAAAGCTGGATTTATTGTTTAAAAATGGTTTTCCTGTAGAACACGAGTGTGTGTGTCACTGCAGAGTCAGAGGGCAGAGCAGCTGAATGGCAGGAGTTTGCCTGACCTGCAAACTGGAAACCCGTTATGAAATTCTGTGATAATTCACTATAAACCAGTTCATAAGGGATGGGGAAGCTGTTTCTGTCCCAGTCAAAGCTGCCACACCTTTTTACCACTGGGATGAGATTTGTGCTGTCTCCCGCAGCTCCACTCAGGGCTCCTTGGGCTGGATTCATTCCTGCTGTGGTCAGGCTGTGAGCGATTCCTCACAGGTGAATAGCACTGATGGTAATTAAGTTTTCATTCCCGCGTCTTGAGCCAACTGCAGAAGTGTAAATATTGTTACTGCTGTTTTACAGGTGAGGGGGAGACGTGTGGGGAGGAGTGTGGTTAGTCTGGAGAGCTCAGCCCCGTGCTCTCGCTGTGAACTGAGCAGCTTGCACTGAGGGGGAGACCTGAGAGAGGCTGGAGAAAAAGACCCCCGTGTTATTGCTGCTCTGGGCGAGGCTGAGGGCCCCCAAAATCAAAGAATGATTTGGGTTGGAAGGTACCTTTTAAGGGTCATCCAGTCCAAACATCAGGTTGTTCAGAGCCCCATCCGACCTGGCCTTGCGTGTTTCCAGGGATGGGGCATTTACCACCTCCCTGGGCAACCTGTGCCAGTGTTTCACCACCCTTATTGTAAAAAAAACTTCTCCTTGCATCTAGTCAAAGTCAACTCTTTTAGTTAAAACCATTACTCCTTGTTCTGTCACAACAGTCCCCGGTAAAATGTTTGCCTCCATCTGTTGCCCTAATTTTTTCAGCCTTCTCTTCTGTTTCACAGTTTCATGGTTTGAGTTCTTTCTCACGCTCTAGTCTATAAACACTAACCAATGTTATTGCAGTTTCAAAGGAAGTTTTCATTCCTATTCTTAGAGAGATAAACAACTGATGGACGGTTGTCTTAACCAATGGGATGGGGAGAGGTGTCAACCTTCTCCCCCAATCCCTGGCCTTTTTAGAAATATTATAAAATAGAGTCAAATTCTTTTAAATAAACTTAGAGTTTTAGTTCATACCTTCTAATCAAAGTGTAAGTGTGTGTTTATGTGTGTGTAACGAACTGCACCATCTGGTGACTTTGATGTGATAGAAAAATCGGGGCGACATCCACCTTTCCTGTAGCTCCTTTAGGTACCGGAAGGTGTTTTAAAGTCTCCCTGGATCCTTTTCCCTCTGGTCACCTTCACGGCCCTCCTCTGGCCCAGTTCCAGCAGGTCCCTGCCCTTCCTGTGCTGAGGACCCCCGAGCTGGGCAGAGTGCTTCAGGTGCCACTTTCCTGGCGCTGTGCAGAGCCCCACCAGCTTTGATTCGGGTGTCTTTAAGCTGTTGCATGTCTGGTGCTGTGGGCAGTGCACCAGGGGCCGTCACAATGCTCCTTCCAGCTCTTAGACCCAACTCTCCCCACAATTCTTCCCTTCTCCGCATCTCTCCATGGCCTGGGACAGCGCTCGGCCCTTGCTGCTGGTTGCATGAAGACTGTGACAGGGTCTGCGTGTCTGGCATGTTTGTGTGTGTTGCGGCTCCTTGGAAAAGCTCAGTGCTTTGAGCCTACTGTCTTCCAGATGCAGCGTCTGCCATGCCCACTCCTCCCGTCTCTGGTGGGAGGGTTTGCTACATCAAAGCCCAGTTTGTGCTGCGAGCGGGTGATTTCTCTGGTATATTTACACTTGTAAAGGAAGATTTTTTTTCCCCCTTGTAAGTATCACGGCACTTCTGTTGCTTCTGTGCTGGCCCATCTGTGCACCATTTTCACTTGTACCGATTCATGTTCACAGAGTAGTCAGAACTGTCTGTAAGTGGTTCAGTTTCTTAGTTAGAGTGGGCCCACTTTGCTTTCCTGGTTACCTCGGAGGCAGGTGTGTGCTGGGGTTTCTTTTCCCTAATGACACCTCTGGACTCTGTTGCATTGGCAAAAATTTTAATGAAGTAATTTTCACTTTTCCGTTCAGATTTTTCAAGACTTCCTGCATTTCTAGGGTTTGTTCTCTGCAGCCAGATGTGCTTTCTGCCTGTTTTCTGCATGGCCAGAAGTCACTGGGTGTGCACCCCCTCTGAAAGTGGGTACAGCATCTTTAGCCTTCTTCAACTTCAGATATTCCTGAAGAAGGAAACGTTAGGTCGTTCATGCCGGTTGCATTCAGCCCCCTTGCACCATGCTGTGCTCTTTATCGTGAGTGATCTCATACACATTTTCTCCACTGCTGTTCCACTGTAGAACAGACCTCTGCAGAGACACCTCTGGCTGTTTTCAGAGTAGACATAAGCTATTTACTGAGCTGCTTTTGGACATTTTGACTTGCCTTTGCTGCTCCCTGTGCGCCCAGGGTTATCTTCACTGCCTACAGGTCAGACTTGGCTCTGTGGCCAGGCTCATCACAGGCTCTTTTCAGTAGCTGCTTCTCCTGTGTTCGCTGAGATGTAGTGTCTGTGTCCCGCTCAGCTTGACCTGCCTCCAGCTCTTTTCTGGCCTGATACCTCAAAGGACCTGCAAAAAGGGCACGTTTGCAGTGAAAGCTCTCACAGACCCTGAAGCTGCAGAGATGTCCTTGATCTCTGCTGGATTCTGTGTGTGTCCCCTCACTGGAGTGTCTGGCGCAGTGGGGCACAAAGCTCGCTCAGCACTGAGGGTAGCCAGAGTTAAATATATATATATATATGTGTGTGTGTGTGTGTGTATATATACCTTTACATGTTTATATATATTTAAATCTGAGGCTGAAAACAGCCAAATTGCGATCCTTCTCTCCCTCTGACAATATGAAGAGACGCGTTTCGCAACAGACAAGTCTGCCAGTATTTCAAGGTGCTGCTTTTAGAAGCACGGAGTGGTGAGAACATTTCAGTAAATTACAAAAAGACCCTTTTAACAGGGGCAGAAGAGAGCCTTTTTCCTTAAATATATTCTTGGGAGAGACACAAGCCATTTCAGCCAAAATGAAAGAGTTTAGCCTGAGGCTGAATCCAGCTGGAGAAATTTTCAGCCTAAACAATAAATTATAGATGAAGTTATGAGCAACCAAAACTGGAGTTTATACAACAGTCACGTGTAATTACAGCAGCACTTTCAACTCTGGAACGCTGGCACCGGTGTCAGCGCAGGTTCTTGGGTGACTCTCTCAGGAAGGGCTTGCACAGCTGTGAAACTCTGGCTCGCTTTTTTGAGGGAGCAAACATTTCACGTCAGAAACAATCTGCTGCCGAAAGATGAATTAACTGGTGGCTTTCAGAGCAGTGTCTTGTCTGCATTTGGAGTTTGCCCAGGTTTAATTATTATGTTCCTGTTGCTCGTGGGAGGGTGCAATGAAGAGGGAGCCTCCTGTGACGGGGAAGAGCTCAGGCATGAGGAACTGGGATGGCAGAGATTAATGGGGCTGCATCCTGCTGGCAGCATCTCCATCTGAGCAAGGCTTTCCCACAAGGTAACCTCCTGGCGATGGAGGTTGTCTGTTGTAAAAGAAGCTCCTTGCTTAGCAGGGAGAGCACATCGAGAGTGCAAAGTGTGTCCTGAATGAACGACTCCTCACGGAGATGCTCATGCCACACACAGACACGTTTTAGAAGCTTGCGCATGAGGAAGTATTTCTGACTCTGGCTGCTAAATTGAGCTGCTTGTGATCCCTTTCAGCAGAGGTAGTGCTGACAAATAGTCATCTTTGGTGATGAAAGGAGCGCAGGTGAGAAGAAATTTTGTGGGAGGAGATCCTGCTCGGAATTTCTCGTGGAAACCATAATTATGTGATTCAGTGTAGAAAGTTATGAGGGTTTCTAGTGAAAGCTATGAAAAACACTTAGGGAAGCAGCCTACAGATGAGGCTGCTCATTCAGCCCTTATCTATTCATGTGGGAGCGTAGAAATCTTAGCACTCTGCCTTATCTCCTCTCCCCCGGGAGATCAGTGCGAAGAGAGTCTGACCTCTCCCTAACCGTTTCAAATCAAACCTGGTGTAATAGTGGCTTTGGCCATGCAGTGCCTCAGTCACTTAATGAAATAATCTTTTTTCCCTGCCCTTCTGGGCAGAAATATGTCCTGCCCAAACACCACTTAAGTGATACCTGGAAGATAGCTGTAGCTGAGAGGAGCTGTGGCAGAAACGTCCTCCCTTACTCCCCGCAGGCTTTCCCTGCAGCTGCAGGGCTTGGGATGATCAAGGCAGAGCAAGTTTGTCTCTCTCACTGGGGCAGTTCCTGTGTTGTTTATGAAGAGGATCCCTGTTTTCCCTTGCTCCTGGCTTCTGCAGTTCCCTACGGGTTTAAATTAACTTTGATTCAATGTTTATTAAAAGCAGTCAGTGCAAGGAGAGTCTCGGATCTGGAATGGATGTTCTCCAAAAACAAGGGCACCTCGGTGCCAGCACAGGGTTATCCATACAAACAGCTCTCAGCCACAGCCAGCCAGAATCTGTTTTGCTTTCTCACACTTGGAGCTGGTATATTTTAAAGGATATCAAGCAGTAAATGCGGCAAAGGGGAAAAATTGTTACAGACTGTATTTGGCAGAAACCCAGCAAAGATAAAATACCATACGTTCTGTGCAATGAGCTCCTACATAAATGATTCATTCACTAGAACACAGCTGGGGTCAATGTCTTCTATTTGAATAGCCCAAAGTTATGCAAATATTTTATGTGGATTTTCTAAAAAAGGGGAAAAAACCCGGTATATAATGTGCCAATAAAAAAGCTCTTTATCTAAGTAACTTTTAAGAATTAAAATCCCACAAGAACAGTGCCACCGTGTTATACACATATACAGCAGTGAATGACAAGATATGCCCTGGAGATGCAAACTCTGAAAAGATTGCTTGTTTTCCTTTGTTTTGCCAGCCAAGTCTGTGTTACAAATTGTGTGTTGTGGAGATCACACTATTTCAAAATATCAAATTGCTAATTAAAGAATCTACTCAAGGAAACTTTCCAGTAGAACAATATATGCTGTGGGATAATAGTAGTCACTATTTCTTTAATGAGTTTCTTGCCTAACCAGAATTTCTTACAATACATTCAGTGCAGCCATTCAGTTAGATTATTATGAATCACATGTGTATTATTTCTGATTTGGTATTAACATAAAAACTTCTGATGAACCATAGTATTACAAAAACAGGTCTAGTGTATAGAATGGCAATATCATTCCTGCTGATAGAAGACTGGAGATGAAGGTCCTTATGCAACAATACAATTTAATGAGTTAGTTTCAAAACTTAATTTGCGAAGGTGCTGAGAAACTGCAGGTCTAACTGAAGCCAAGAGGGGCAGGGTGCCTCTGGATGGTCAGGTATGTCAATGCACAGCTTGAGCATTGTTCTGCAGTGCAGCATCGCTTTCTGTGGAATCTGAATCAGCAAAAGGTCATGGGAGGGGGAAACCTTTCTTGGTGGTGTTGTCGTCACATGGCTGGTTGAGAGAACAACTTGAGATTTTCTTAAACACTTATATTTTGCTGCAGTGAAGTAATTTAGCAGTGGCATCCAAGGAGACAGTGTGTACCAGACCTGTGAAGTGATGCAGGTAGATCAAGTTAAGGAAAGAACAGTTTAGTTGTGTAGCAGAGATAAGAGTGGAGAACCTAAGATACCTTTAAAATACCTTCTTCCCCATTCTGTGAGAGTATGGTGGTGAAAATACTCCTTTCAGGTTCTGAATACAAGTTGACATAATGAGGTGAATTTTCAAAAATATTCTTAGAAGGTGGATAGCTTTTTCAGTGGCTTGTTGGTGGTATCTAGGTGCCTAATTTGGTATTCTTGAAAATCCTTCCTTCCTTCTAAAGGGCTTCTTTAGTGTCTATTTTATTTTTTCTGGTGAACAAGAATGACTCCTTGATCTTGGGTTTTGCATTTGCAAATAGCCATTCTTTGTATTCCACTCAGATGAAGAGAGCAAACAACTGTTTAAAACAAGGAATGCAAGAGTTTGCCAAGTATAAAAGCGAGCTTTCCCTCCTCATATGTTTGGAGAGGTTACCAGGCATTGGGTAGGTCCTTGATGAGTCCTTGGTCTGAACTGTGGTATCTGACCTCACAGCCGCATTCCACCTGTGGAGTGATTGCTCCCCCTCTGTCTTAAAAATCTCTCTTGTAGCCTCTGAATGATTTAGCCTTTTATCATCAGATGAAATGATGATGGTCGTGTTGGGATAATGGCTTAGGATGGTTCTTCCACAGCAGGTCCTCACCCTTACACTGGTTTCCATGACTTTTCACTCACTGGAGCCAGAGTTGGCTCTAGGGTGTAATAGGCAACACAAAATTTCAGTCCAGTCACTCTGTCCTGAACACTCCTGAAATGTGGGTGGGGTGTAGATTCTCTCTCCTGAGCAAATCATTAGTCAATGTTTGAAGAAGCAAATAAATGTTGATGGTGGGAGTCCTCCATCACAGAAGACAAATCAGGGAAGAGAGATGGAAAGGATCAAAGACCAGGATACCTGTCTGCCCTCCTTGGAGCCATCCTTAGGTGGCTTCTCTCCTCTCAGTCTGGAAGGCAAAGTATTGGATCTGAGAGTTACTGGGAAGTTATCTGGGAAGCTGTTGATATCTGGATGGTGGAAAGCGTAGAGACAAGAAGTTGGTGAAGGGCAGCAAGGGACCACAGAGTCCCTCACCACTGACTCCCTTGTTTTCCTTTGTTTAGTGATGGTGATTCCTGCACCTCCTCAGATGCTCTCTCCTTTCCTGCCTTCCAGAGCACTGCTCTTTGCATCTCAGTGGATTTATTCTCCTCCTTATCTAACTTTAATTAAAGCTCCTATCTCCCCCCACCACATAATCAACTGAAGAAAAATGAGCTGGTAAGTCATTGTTTTTTACCACTTTGGCAGCAAACAAATGTTATGTCTGGCATGCTCGGCACCAAGTCAGAAAATGAATCAGCAGCTGTTGTGACAGAAGCTTTTTCCTGAATGGGGAAACAGAGAAAGAAAGAAAGCAGGCCAGGGGGAGGTTTCAGCCGTGGGCACTGCCAGCCCCCCACCACCACGGGGAATGTCTTTGCCCTCCAGTGGGGAAGGTGAGGAGGCTGCTGGAGAGGCCCCCAGCGGGAGCTGGCTCAGGGCTGGTGCTGGGTGGGCTCTGATGCCCGTGGCTGTGCCTGCGAAGGGAGCAATGGCATGGGGTGCTTTAGGGAGAGCAGGAGTGACCCAAATCTTTGCGGGCCATCCTCAAAGCCCCACTTCAGGCAGGCAGGCAGTGTGAGCTCATACAGATGCGCTGAACAAGAAACACCGGTTTGTCCCTGCCTGGCACTGTGGCATGGGGGGTTTGTGCCCATCCGTGGGAAAAGGATGAATTATTTCTTTGTGTCTGGATGGACTTGGATCACACTGAATTGTTTTAAGCAGTAACCTTGCATGCATTATACACAGCATGCTGTGAGCTGCACGGTCTTGGAGGAAAGAGTGCTTTATGGTACCCCCAATCACCCTCATCCTTTTGTTTTACCTCTTGGTTAACTTGGGCTGAATTTGCCCTGTGACATTTGGTATCTGCTGATTCTTTTACATCAAACATTTGAGGGCACATGAAAAACGCCTTTGACTAATATTAAGGCCTTGTTAATTCATTGCGAACTATTTCTACAGGAGCAGCATCAAAGTTTTTTCTGCTAAATAAATATTGCTGGGCAAAGCTAATACACAGGGTAGGTCTGGAAAAATTACCACCATGAAGCAGGCAGAGGGTCCTGCTGGAGAACTCTACTGTTCAACTGGGTGATGATCAACAGTGGAGCTACAGCAGGTTTGTCTGAGGCAGAGAACCAGCCTCTGTCTCTCCTTGGAAAAGGCAGCTTTTGCTAGGGCAGTTTTAAAGGCATTAACAGACAACTGAGCCAGCTGAGCTGGTGATTGCAACGTCCATCAGTAAAGTCCAAAGGGACAGTGTGTGGTTGCTAACCAGGGCAGAGGTTGGCCCGGGTTTCTGGAGACCATTGTCACACTATTTATAGCTTCTTCCATGCCAAACAGACAAGCAGTATGTTTGTGCTTTCCCTGTGCATATAAATTCCCTCCTCACCTCTGAAAATTATGCCCACCCTGTCACATGCCCCATGGGTCCGAGCAGGGGTTCCTTCTGTGGCACAGCTGGAGGGACTCTCCCTACCTCTGGTTTCCTCTTGCTGAGTGTTGTTCACAGTGCAGGACAAGGCTCACCGTGCCAGAAACCCCTCCTAGTTGGGGTTGGGTTGGTTCAGGTGGGATGGGCTGTTTCATGTTAGTATGACACAGTACAATGATTATGAGAAAAATAAAGCTGTGGGTTGGGTCTGTATTTTGCATATCAACTGACAAAGTTTTTGGTGAAGCTGTGGGCTCCAAATTTCCTTTTCAGCTCCCTTTACCCCAGTGAAGTGTAGCTAGCTGCCTCATTCTGATCCAATGAACCACTGGTTTGTCTGCATCATAAAAAACCTGAAGTCCTGTGAGAACGCAGGGTACAAAGCACCCACAGCTCCTCTTGGTCACCCAGACAGAGCAGGAGAAGGTGGAACTGAGAGCCTGTCCCACCACAGTCACAGAAAGGTGTTTTTATAGAGATTCTTTATTCAAAATAGACCTGATGGAAGCACTGACGTGACAGTCATAGCCTCAGACGTGCCAGTACTTTGAGTCCTCAATTACCCAGTTCACGTAGGAAAAGAACCTGAGGAAGATTGCTCTGACATGTGGTTACTTTAACTTTGGGGTTTTTTATGACATGTATGGCTGCTGGATTTATAATCCACCAAGAGGAACCCATTAGACCTCACTTTCTAGGAACTGCTTTTTATTCTCTTACTGTATCATTTTTTTTTCTCATCCCGATTCTGGAAAACTTTGACGTCTGGATGCCGCGGTGCTCTTGTTGTTTGTGTGGCAGCAGCTGAAGGGACCCCAGCCCTGCTGGAGCAGGACAGGACCCCGTGACAGCCTGACATTGCCCCAGAGGCTTCTTAACTCCTGAGTAACTTCATCCTCAGCGGCTGAAGGTAATGGGAGGTGGACCAGTCCTCCAAAGTAATTTTAACCTGAATCATTCCTGAGTGGGCTCTAAGGTAATGGATTCTGTTTGCAGAGGTGAAAAGGAGGGAAAGGTGTCCTGTGTGCTGTGCCTGCAGAGCTGGTGTGGAGGCGCCTTTTCCAACCTGTATTTAAACTATATTGTTCCTGATGCTGAAGGTGTACCTGCAGCTTGCTTTACAGCATTTACTGAAGTCACTCCTGATTTGCTCCACGCTGCGATTACATGAGAGGAAAATGAAATTCATGGTTTGCCCCGAGAATCAAAATCAAAGCTAAAGGCAGGAAAGGTGCAGGGAGGTTTTGGCACTGACTGTGTGTCTGTGCAAGCCCCAGCTCTCTCCTGACCGAAGGCAGAGTCCATCTCCACCAAACACATCCCACTGGCTGTGCTGGCAGCCCTGGCTCTCTCACAGCAGCACCCCGGGCATGGCTCTGCCAATTTTAAGGGATTCAGGACCAGGCTGGGGCTCCTGCACAGCTGCAGTGCCTTGCCCCTATTTTATGTTCACTGAAAGATTTTTGAATGGACTTCAGAAGCCATTAGGAACCCAAATGTCGACTTACACTTGCAAAATGTCTCTGGTTAATGTTTTCCTACTGACGCTCTGCTTTGCTCCCCGCCTGCCAGAGTTTCCTGTGACCTATTTGAAATATCACTCTCCTAAGTGAAAATGTGCCTCTCTTTCTCAAACTTGCAAAACTCACAAAAATAAATAGCCTAATTTGGCCAGTTAATAGCCCTCTCCTGGGGCTCCTCTCAGCAACTAAGAGGCCTTTTAAATACAACATTTGTGACTGCGTCATTAAAGCTCTGCATGATCCAAGCAGACTAAACCAAAAAGAAAGAAATGCCTTATTTGATCTAAGTTTTCTTTTCTTTTAAATAGTGACACTAGAGACCCATTTATTTTTAATTACACAATTGCTTTATTAAAAGCCTAAATCCTGCAGTCCCTAGTCATTGCTCAGGCAAAACTGTTATCATTGAAGGAAGGACCTGTAGGAGTCAATCCTAAAAATAGGGCAGCTGACAAAGTGCCTTTCAAAATGAGTTTGATTTATTTTTGAAGGATTTCCCAAGTCAAAGAGAACTTGCTTTTGCTTTGCTTTTTGGCTGGGCAGCAATTTGAAAACGGAATTTAGGAAAACAGTCACTCCAGAAAGCAAAACCTCCCCCAGTTTTCCTTTCAGACTGGCTCTGCTGCCCTTTTTACCCTGAAACACCACCCTCTACAGAGCCACAGCAGTATTTACTGGCACAAGATATGCAGGAGAGCTCACAGAATCATAGAATCTCCTGAGTTGGAAGGGACCCACCAGGATCATCCAGTCCAACCCCTGACCCTGCACAGGACAGCCCCAGAATCACACCGTGTTCCTGAGAGCATTATTCAAATGCTTCTTGAGCTCTGTCAGGCTTGGTGCTGTGACCATTTCCCTGGGGAGCTGTTCCAGTGCCCAACACCCCTCTGGGCTTGGGATGCTCACTTTGAGCCCTGCAGCTCCTCTGCAGCCCTGCCTCACCTGCGGGGAGTAAATCCAGGTGCTGGGAGAGTGGCAGAGGGCAGGATTGATCCTGTGCCACTGATCCTGTGCTACACAAATGCATTTCTGTGTCTGGACTCGGAAGGACAGGTCTCCTTGCTGGGTTAAGACACTGCTGCCAGCAGCAGGAGAGTGAGCAGGCTAGCCAGCCACACATACTGGGTTATATTTCTGGGCTAAACTCCAAAACCTTCGATTTTATTATCTAATTACCCAACCAAACTCATTCATCTTTATTTTTCAGCCTTTCCCACAGATCCCAGTTAAAACGCAGCTTTGCTATCTGAAGTGCTGCCCAGGCACTCTCCGCTTGGAAAAATTCATGGTTTCTCAGCTTTATTCACTCAAACTGTGTTTTCTTAGCGTGGAGGCTGAATGGCAGAAATCCCAGCCCTGATCAGCAGCAGAGGTCTACATCAGGCTGTGCTGAGATGAAGGTGGCTGCGCTATCATGGGCAGGGGATCCCCTCGTACCAGGGGAAGAAAATAAGCCTCTATTGAAATGCAGGTTTCATCCCCAGTGTGACATGTCATTAGATTGCACTCAGGGCTTTGTGGCGTGGCTCACTGCAATGCCTTTATTGCAAAGTATAAACACCAAGAGTTGGTAAATAAAAACCACAGGGGGAAAGAACTGCCCCCCAGAAGTTAATGAGACATCAGGAATACAGCCCTGGACAATGGAGTCCAAGGGGAAAAAATTACTGGTGTCCCGTCCTTTTTCTCTGCAGGACATGAGCCCTCCTCACCATATGTTACTGTCGTGTAGATGTAATCCGTGTCCCATGCTGGGGCAGAGGCTCCTGCTTAGCATAACCCTGCCCCTGGGAGGGGCTTATCTTGCAAATATTCTGTCTTTTTTTGTGCCCCTTGCCTTTATTTCCTTAGGGAATGCACACACTGCCAGGTTCAGTGGGCATTCAGATAAGGTAAACTGCTACAAAGCAGAAAACCTTCCCCCAGACCTAACAGTTATTCCTGTTTGCTCTCCAGGTGGCAAGGGCTGGGCAGGGGGAGAGAGGGGAGAGGTGGCAGATGCTGTGGAGCATGAGGCTGCTGTCTTGCCAGCTTGCTCTCCTCTGAGGGAGGAGAGGTGGGAGAGAAGCCCTCATGCAGCCTTTTCCCTCTGAGGCCCCTTGCAGAGTCCTCCTGGTGCTGCCTCCCAGCCCCAGCACGAAACCCACTGGATCTGGGGGGCTGTGCCTCACAGAGGGCTGGGACAGAGGCACAGATGCTCTGTGCTCAGCCTGCCCTCCCGGCCATAACTGCTCCCAGAGCCGGGATGGCACAGCAGGATCATCCAGGAAGGTGCTGGTGCTGTGCTGTGCCGAGCTGTGCCCTGCAAAGCGCCGGAGAGCAGGACCTGCAGGGCAGCGAGGGGGGGTTGCAGCCCTGGGAGGCGTGCGATGGGAAGGACAAGCCTAAATTCATGCTGGAGGAAGGAACCTCCTGGAGCAGAGCATACCAGGACACCAGGACACAGAGCAGAAGGGTAAATGGAGATGGGTTTGGTCAGGAGAAGGGAATGGGCATTGTCAGGAAGAGCCTGAGGTGGTGGAGTGCTGCGCCTGGTACAAACCCATCAAGCTCCCAGGGTGTGCTGTGCTCTTGCAGGCTTCACTCAGGGACTCCTCCACGTGTGGCCACAATTGCTGCACCTCTGGTGGCAGTGGCACTTCTCACTTCGGCTCTACCTGCTAGGCTTTCTCCAAAAAGACACCAGCTGACCTTATCTTCCCAGATGTTTTTTATGAACTCTCCCATTCTAGCTGTTACCCCTGACCACAAGCAGCACTTGGAACAATTAGCACCTTCTTATGGTTTACAAGGCAGCTGGTTACTAGGGCAAAAACTGCACCCTTTTCTTTCACTGTATTGACTGAAAATCAACATTTTATATTAAAGGAAAAGAAAAATAATATTCTCTTGAGCTACAGTGAGTTACAACACCATCTCTCCTGTAATCAAGATATTGCTGAATTATGGTGCTATAAACAAACACTTCTGATATAACCACAAACACTGTGGGACACGTAACACATTGGCAGTATATTTCAAGTGACAAACTCATTTATTGTGGGGAGTGGAGGGAGAAAAACACCTTTCCAGAAGCCACAGCAAGGAATTACAGCAAAGAATGACCAGAGCTTAAGGGTACAGGCTCAAAGTAATTCTAACAACCTGGCTGGAATAAAGCACTTTGAAGTATGAACAAGATTAGAGCAGTACCAGTAGTTCAGGAGGTGAGGATACGGGACTTGGTTATTCTTTCCTTTCAACTGGCATAAATCATGATTAATTCCACAGCACTTAATAGAACTACCGTGCTGTGAGACTGGAGTAAGGAGGTGGCTCCCAGGAGGGGCTGGGGAAGCGAGCCCACAGCTATCCCATAACCTTTGTGGGCCGGTGCGGAGGCTTCCCTGCTCGCAGGGGGGACTCAAGTAACAATCATGAATCATTAAGGTACGTAACTATCTGGGAGATCAAAGCGATCAGGAGCTCGAGGTGAAAGCAGCTCGTGCCAGATGCTCTGGAGGCAGAGAGCGGGCTGGGAGCTGCTTGCCAGAGATCTCATCTCTCGCTGTGTTCCAGGTGGCTGCTGGGTCACTTTGGGCAGTGGGCTTGGAAGAGAGCCATCATCTGCCTCCTGGATGGTCTGCCAGCCCTGGTGCGTGGTGAGCTCCAGCTCAGGAGATTTCTTTGCCCAGGAGGGGTGATTTTTGTGTGCTGTTTTACTCTGCCACGGTGTGCTGGGCTGTTTTGGTGGTCACCTGCTGCCCAAGTTGTTAAATCCATGTGAGCGGTCAGTAGTGCCTCTGTGGGCTGTGAATGGGCCCACGGAGGGAGTGGGGGCAGCAGGGTGGGCTGGGCAGCTGCTCAGTGTCTGCCCAGCCAGTACAAAAGGACATCTGTGCTGTGCAGTGGGAAGGGGAGAAGGAAACAGGGATATTGTCTCCCTCAGTAAACCTGGCCCCTGGAAAAGAGAATGTGTAGAACCATGGTGAATCTGATCCTGAGCACTGGTGATCAGGAACTATCAGCGCTTAAAGCTCCTTGTCCGTGTCTTGTAACTTCTGCATTTATACCAGCCTGCAGGGTATTAACAGGTTACCCAAAGCTTGCCTGGGGTTTGCAGGGCTGACTTTGAAGTTAAAAAAACCAGCTAGACTGTGACGTTTTTGAGTGCCCTAGCTGCCACTATAGGTGAGGATGGTCAAGCTGCCATAGCTTCTGTAAGGCTGGGGTTCCAAACGTGCCTTTACAAGAACACTGGGGTTCTCTGGATTTAGTTTTAAGTGAGTTTTGAGTTGAGGGGAATAAAGCTTTGAGCAATTCCACTGTAGAGTTTGTAAATGAGCACCAAAATGATTTGAATGGGAGCTGTTCAGCGTACAGACTTCTGATGGGTTTGACAGCACAGCTCCAAAGTTCCTTGAATAATAAGTCAGTTATTTCTGGCAGCCTGCGAGTGCTGAACTTCTTTGGATTTCAAAGCAAATAGATACATCTTAGCAAAGACCACCTCATGTCAACTATCCTTAAAATTATAGCACAGAGATTGAAATAAAATGCGTGTACTTGTCTCTCCTGGGACATGACGGAAGGGGAAAGCATTATCAGAATCCTTTAAACTCATCTTAACAGTATTGAACCAATTATTTTGTTAAATCTGGGTTTGTTTTCTGCCTCTCAATGAGAACATTTGAAGTCTATCATCTCCACCATTTACGAGTTACCAGTCTGCAAGTGTAAAATTTCCAACTGGAACATATGGTATCAGAGGGAGCAAGGGGGAAATATCTGATTGCTCATGCTCCCCAAACTCCAAATCTACTCCATTTAGTATTTTGCTCACAGTTTCTGTAGGGGAAAATAAAAGAAATCATCTCTGATCTGAGACCAAGCACTGAACATTTCACCCTGAATAGGCTGTTTGAAATACTTACAAGCAGCTGAAAAGGGAATAGAATAGAAAGTACATTTCTGTTTCTCCATAATGGGCAGAACTTCGCAATACTGATAAAACCTCTCGGAACCTTCTTCTCTAAGTTCTGACACCTGTTTTGGGGCCTTGCCTCCAGCCAGCACATGGGGACAGAGCAAGTAGCAGGCCAGAGAGCACTTGTTCTCTTTCCTGCTGGTGTCAGTGAGGCTGGGCAGTCCAAGGCTGCCAGCAGAGCTGGCTGGGCAGGCAGTGAGGCTGGAGACGTGCTCTGCCTCTGAGCCCCACGGCACTGGGAGGCTGTGCAGGACACCTTGCCTGGGCTGGCTCCGCTTCGAGTCTGGAGCTGTCCTGAGACTCTGCAATGACACAGGAACTCTGAGATCACCAGGCAGCACCTGGGCACTGAGTAGCCACAGCGCTCCTGCAATTTGTTGGTTCTTTGCTGATCTTGGTTCTCCGCTGGGCTGAGCCATTCTTGCATGGGCATCCCTTTACCTGTAACAAAGAATGATCGTGCAGACCTTCCCTCTGTGCAGGGCAGCAAGGATCTCCTTCCTTTGCTTTCCTGCTGAGCAGAGGCTTAGCCCTGAGTGACCAGGTGCAAGGAACAGGCTTCTCACTCTTCTTCCTGGCAGAACAAGGAGGTCCTAAGCCTGTAGCCCAGGGAATTGATGTGACCAAATCACAGAGGAGGAGCCTTTCACTTGGCAACATGATGGTTGTGTAGTGCCACATGTACAACCAAATCTATCCTCCCTGCCATTCAGACAGAAAGCAGCTTGTTTTGGAGCAACTTCCCTGGGAGGGGGAGGAACAGATGTTTGAACCAGAAGCATATGTGACAGTTGGGAGAGACAGCGTGGAAACGCACAGTTGAAAGGAGAAGTCTGATGGGAGTGTGATGACAGCAGCAGGACTTCAGTGACAAGGAGTGGGAAGGAGAACAAGCAGGGAGGAGTGTTACTTCAAAAGCTGAGCAAAGTGCACAAGAAGATATGTCAGGAAAGCGTCAGAGAAAGGAAGAGAGGAAATGTGAGAGTAGAGACAGGCTTTGGGATCTGTCTGCAAGCGTGTGTGACCTGTTGCCTGACAAACAGACAAAGGAAGGCCTTTTATTCCTCGGCCTCCTTCCACCGAGTTAACTCTTCTTGCAGCCAAGCTGGCTGCCCACTCTGCTGCAGCTCCTCAGTTAGTGCCCGTGAGAGGTGAAGCTGCCCGGGCTGCTCCAAAGCACGCTGACTGCGGGCACTGTGGGAAGGTACCCTGCCAGGGATGCCCAAGCCCTTCCTCTGCCTTTACAGCGTGGCACAGGAGCCACAAGCCTTGGGACTTCTGGACACTCCAAGAGGAGGAGGAGGAGGAGAGGTGGCAATCTCGTGACAGGCTTCGCCTCGAACCCTGCCGCGATCACAAGGGCAGGATGCATGAGCGGAGAGGGAGAAGTGTGTATTTCTCCTGCAGCACAGCAGTGCCTTACCCTGCTGGCATCAATCACAGCCCTGCAGTGTCCAGTTTTACCCTGGTCCCGCAGATGTGCCAGGCAGACCGGGAGCGCGCTGCTGGAGCTGGGGGACGGGGCACAGGACTTCTCCTCCTGAGGGATTTACAAAGGGAGCTTTGCACAGCCCCTCCTGGGCTCCCCGCTGCCTTCCCAGTGTGCCCTGAGCAACACAAACTGGCCTGTTCTGTCCTCTTGTAGGGAGGGGAGAGTTTCCTTAAGTATGGGGATGTAATAATGGAGGGATTGCAAGGCAGAGGCCGCTCACGACCAGCCAGGCCAGGAGCTGCAGGCTGACAGGGGACCACAATGACAATGGATGCTGCACAACTGGTGGCTTTCCCCCTTGACAGAACGCTGGCATTCATTCCTTGGTGTGAAATCCCAGCAAATTGGAGGCAGACAGTATCCCTGGTGTGGGTGTGCCACGGGGAAGGCTGAAGCAGGGCGCTGGGGACAGGTCAGGCTGTGCCGTGTCCAGCAGCTCTGGGGGAGAGGAGTCTCGCAGCAGGGACCTGTCAGCAGTCTGGGCTGGGTAGGGTTGGGGCGCAGCCAGCAATGCCTTCTTTCATTTATTTATTTTAAGGATGAAATGGATGGAGAGAGGAACATGAGGGAAAACCTGTATCAGGGCACTGCAGCAATGCAAGGGGGTTGGGTGCTGTTGGAGAAACAGCTTGATGAAGGTGTGAAAACCTGAAGGAGCTGCCCTTCCTCAGCAGGAGAAGCAATGCAGGCTCATGGTAAGGAAGGAAGATTTGGGCGCTGCAGAATCAATGCACAGGCGATGTTGGGAGTGTAAAAATGGTGAAAGCCTCGCTGGTGCCTGCTGTACTGGTTGACTGGGCTGCAGAACCCTTCCTGGAGCTGACCTGAGCAGAGCAGCCATGGGCACTTCTCACTGCGTGGCTTGTACTGCTCTTCTTCCTCCAAAGCTGTGGTGAGGGGCAGAGGGGGACCTGCAGGCTACCAGGGTGGCCTCAGACAGCAGGAGCACAGAGGAGAAGGTGCCTCGGTGTTTTCATCCAGGAGTACTTTGCAGCAGGGTAGGGTTGAGTATCCCCCAGATGCTTGGCTTTGTGTAGCAGAATCACACCTTTCTTCTAATTAACTTGCACAGGATCTTGTGCAAGTTAATTGTAAGAGTCAGGGTCAGACCCAAGTTGCTTTTTCTAAAGGTACTAGTGCAGGTACTGAAATTAAATTCTCATGAGTGAAGACCTGTTTTCCCTGCAGTCTAAACTCAGAACAACAGAGCAGCCTTTAGTCTCTGGAGAGGGTTTAAAAATCTTCCAGGTCTGTGTTCCTTGTAAAAAATTTAGTCAGCACTTGACACATCTGACAGTTGCCAGCCCTCGTTCAATGTGATCAGGGCACTGTGTGCTGAATTAATCAGGGAACTCCATTCTGCCTCGTAGCTGGGAAAGGGTACATCACCAAACCCTGGAAAGATGCTGGAGTGTCTCTGGAAAGCACGTCACAGCACAGGCGATTTCTGCCCTGGTCCTCCCAGCCTAGGCTTGCAGAGCAGGTTTCCTCAGGGCCAGCAGCCTGCCTTCCTCAGGCTTTTGCTGCAGGCACACTCCTGGCAGAGCAGAGCTGTAGATCACCCGGCATTTTATGTCTGCCTAGCAAAAGGAGCCTGAATCCCCTTCCTGCACGGAGAGCTGCCAGGCTGGATGCCAACACACAACCCTCGGCATTTTTTTATTTACTATAAACCTCTTAAATGAAGGCTGGGGGATGTTTTTCATTTTCCATGTTACTGTATGGAACCAATCACTATAAATTTAAATGGAGAGCTGGTGGGAGCACACTTACCTTTTATATCATAATTGTGTGAGTGCCGCTGCCTAACTGCTATTAGGATTATTCAGAGCTTCTCAGATTTCATTGTAAAACACTAGGCTGTGAGAGGTACTGTAAGGGTGTGATTATCCAGAGAGGGTAAGTAGTAGTGGGGGTTGCTGGCCAGAATTGCTACAAGAGGGAAGAAATGCTTAGTAGCTGGAAGTAGAGGAACTCGAGGAGCATAATCTGCCATTCAGAAATACACAGTGCTCAGTGCGTGGAGAAATCCCACCTGAATTCTCTCTGGATCTACACTGGCTTGACAAGTTTGACTTAAATTGTCACCAGTGTGATTCAAAGCCTTGGCTGAGCACAGGTGCCAGCCCCGTGCTCTCCTGAAGAAACCCCAGCCCAGCTACGAGTCCTGCTGGCACTGTGCCGTGCTGCAGAACGCCACACGGCCCTGGGGCATCACAAAAAATAAAAACCAGCTCTTCCTTTGTGGGGTCAGCGGGCCTGGCCGTGCTGGCAGAGCTCTGCTTTGAGCTGGGGCTGGAAGGAGCTCTCAGCTTGGCAGAAAGGGTGACCTGTCCCGCTGGCTGCCCCTGCCGCGGGCACAGGCTCCTCTCCTGAGCAATTCCAGGAGCTGGGACAGGAGCAGAGGGGCAGGTGGGAGATGGTTTGGCTAGAGAGGAGCAGGACCCCGGCTGGGGGAACTCAGGACACTGAAGCAGACACTGCTCTGAGCAGAGCCAAGGAGGGACAGGGAGCTGGGAGGGGGCATCACTCCCCTGCCATGGGCACTGGACATCCCCCAGCATCACCTCTGCACGGACAAGGCATTGCCAACTTTCTCTAGGGGAGAAAAGAGCAGTTCTGTGTATGCACTCTTCTGCTGCCTTGATTCTTCACCTGTGACTGAGATTTTAATTTTGCATCCCGTATGATTTTCCTGTTGTAACACATGCCTCTGGCTTGTCACTGTAACAATGCCTTTTCTTGGCAGGGAAGGCAAATCTGAAAGGAAGCCCTTGAGCACTCTACTGTGCGAGTTTCTCAAATGATGGCTGTGCTTCTCCCCCTTGTTCCGCCCGTTTTCAAACAATTCTCATGCTGGGAATAAATCTGAGCGCAAAACAATCATGTTCAGCATATGATAACCAGACACAATTGTAAGTACACAAGCAGCCACATGGAAAACAAATGAGCTGATGGAAGGACAGAAAGAACACGAGACATCCCAGACACCACAGCTACCGTGTTCACAGTAAGATCAAATAACTCTGCCATTTACACGTCATTACATTTTTTTTTCCCCCTCAGGAAAGTAGGATTCTGAAAAACATTTACAGTTACTAAATTTTTATCTTCCCAATTTGTATAGTGGTGCAAAAAAAAAGCATGTCCCAACAACAAACATACTAGGGGCCAATTAAAATTAGGCAACTCAAAGCTGAATTCTGTCCCGAACTTCATCTGTGAAATTCTGGTGAATTCAGTAGGGTTTTGTAACCAGAGGTCAGGATTTGGACACTAGTTTATAAATCACAGGACAGCAGGGGCTGTGCAGGGTCTAAGCTATTTGGATATCCTTAAATGCCACACTAGGCTGCTGCTGATATCCCGTGTTGTCACTGATGATACTGGGAAGGAAGCCTGGCAGATTTTTTTATTTTGCTTTAATATTTTCATAATGTTTGTCTTTCTTCTGTCATTGAAGCTGTTTTTCTTTGAAAAGCATCTACTTTTAGCTGGGGAAAAGCAGAAAGCTGAGACATTTGGAGGACTTTTATCAAACACTTGTCTTGATATGAGAAGTTGTAATTAAAAAAAAAAGTTAATTATAGATATACAACATACTTCCCAATCTCAATAGACAATGTCTTATAAGCCTAAAATGGGTTAACAAACCTAAAAAAAAAATTAAATAGCACAATTTTGGGGGGGGAAGTTCATCTTCTTTTAAAGCGATTCTTAATGTATCTTGTATACATATGCATGCCTCTAAAAAGAATGTGCATTAATGAAACAATTTAAAAAACATTTTCACTGTAAATGTGTTTTCTATTCATTCACTGTAATGCTCCTACACTCCTAAGCAAAACAGGAATCAATTATGTTAACAAAACATCATGTCCAATGAAAGTAAAGCAAGAAGAATTCAGGAGCAGAAATCTACACCCTTTCTTATTAAATTTCTCCCCAAAACAATTGTTCCTTCAATATCATCAAGGATCAATGTAAGCATTTGTGGGCAGCAACCTGAGTTAGAGACCTTGTCACAGTTTATGACTTTCCTGTGCTTTTCAGTGATGCAAAGATACTCATTAAGTCACAACTGGGCACCACAAAACTCCCCTTCCTCTCCTTCATCGCTTCATCATCCTGTTGACCTCTTCATCTTCCTGCTGATCTGCCAAAACACCTGCACGGGCCAGTATCAAGTCTGAGCCTCATGTGCTTCAGTTTTGGCTCTGGTGTCCTAGCTCAGATCCATTCTCACTGCTGGGCACTGCTTGGGAGGCACCTGAACTTTTGATGTTTGGCAAAATCTGCCCCCCAGACTCTGGTACCTCAGGCCTGTGTGTGCCAGCGCAGAGGTGTGTGCAGGGGAACTGCCCAGAGGTGTGTGCAGGACGGGCCCAGCTGCCCCTGGCGGTTTGTGGCCCATGTCTGTCTCCAGGACTTGAGGTGGTTGCTCTAAAACCACCTAAAATCAGCCTGGCAGCTGCTGTCATAACAGTGCAGCTGGATACAAGTGCAGTACTGAAAATATCCCTGCCTTATTGATAGTTTAATTGCTGGCATTTACTTAATTGTGTATGTTCTCTTTTAGTGGAAATAAACCTGGAATTATGCAACTGATTTATTTTGCAAAAACAGGGAGTCACTCAAGGCTGCTGCAGCAGGAGAGCCTACCTGAGTAAGGCAGCACCTTCCAGTTGTTCCAACTGCTGTTTGCTGTCTGTTGCTATGGTGAAGTGATGGCACAAAACTGATACCAAAAAGGAAACAATCTTTCCTGAACAGATTAATAAGAAAGAAAAAAAAAAAAAAAAAAAAAAAAAAAAAAAGAAGTATTGAGGACAGAGAGGTCATGGGGAAGAGTGGGGAAAGCTTAAGGGGCTTTGAGCACTTTCCTGAGCCAGTTTTTTGCCTTCCTTTTTTAACTGAAGGTCCACTCAACCCTTTGAAGGCAAGATTCATCCTGTGAAGTGTCACCCCAGAGGGGTTATTTTACAACCAATTAAATACTCTCCTAAACTGTAAACACTTATAACTTTAATTCACTTTTTTTTTTCTTTTGCTTCTCCTACGTGCATATGGACAATACATCACCTCCCTAGCTTTACAGTCAGTTCTGGAGATCTTAAGTCCCAGCAGTGTAGTACAGGTCCTAGACCAAGAGGAGCTGCTTTCCTCTCCACCTTTGCAGCACCTATGCTGTTTGTGTATTTTCTGACAATTAGATTTTTAACCCTTCCCAAAGCCCCGTCGTGCTAGCGGTGTGTTTCCCCACGCAGCTGGAATCACCCCGTGTTCTCTGTGGTTTCCAACACCCAGACCTTCAGCCTAGTTAAGGTGCCAGCTGGAGAAGCTGGACTGTGCAAAGCAACCCTGCAGCTGATTGCCCTGACAGGGTGGGGAAGAGACCCAGCACTGGGTTCACAGCTCCTGTGGAGAGAACTTGTCTTTCCTTCTCTCTGGCCAAGGATTTTGTGCATCGCTCCCTGTCTCGCTGTGACACTGGAGACGGGCAAACTTGATAGGTTACAAACCATGGTCAGGCTCAAAGCTCCATTCAGACACGTTGTGAGGTAGAGTAGCACCAAGATTATGCTTATTGGAGAACGTTCTCCTCTTTCATTCATCTGAAGAGCAAGTGGTTTGGGTGCATGATTTCCTGGCTACGCTGTGTGCTGCCAGGGTCCTGTTCTGGAGTGTGGACAGTGGCAGGACGGCCAGAGAGGAAAGGATGCGCCCTGGAGCTCAGGCACTGCGGGATGCAGGTGCTGGGTGTGTGGTGGGAGCAGGTGTTCACGGCTTTGGGAACACTTATTTCGTGATCTGAAAGCAACTCTCCTTGTGGCGACGTTTCAGGACTGTGAAATAAGTATCCAGTGCAGCATCCTTGTTCCAGCGCCAGAGGTTCTGATTGCTTCGTTTAGTGTCACATCCGTGGTGTCTGAACTGCACCTCACCTGTATCATCACCGACTTCTTTCTAACGTGGGGTCATGCCTCCCTTTATATCCAGCCCTTTACTGGACTGCTGTTGGATTGTAATTGCATTGGATTCTTAATAGAGTTTCTTGGTCTGCTGTCACAGCGTGATTGCAAGAACTTGTGTTGCATTGAATGTGGTCTTGATTACTTGCCAATTAAAGTGCAAGGGAAACACTTACAATCTTCTCCTTTAAAATTGCATCTTCCACCTCCTCTGAAGGCGGTGGGAAACTTGCAGAGATCAGTTGTCCTGTCTTTCTACTTTTAGTCTTTGGCTTGGTGGGGTAGGTAGATAAATGTGCTTTCTTTTTTTTTTTAATTCATTAAATGACTTTTTTTTTTGTGTGTAGTTCTGTGCATGTGAAGCAGAAAGGCCCCTCTGCAGCTGAGTGTTGCTCGTTGCTCTCATGCCAGGTCACTTAGGGTTTACAAGGTTTGGGACAGCGCATCTTTAAAAAGAAAATACGTGGAAGCAGATGGCCCTGTGGTAGCTGAGCATGGAGGGAGCCGCCTGAAGAAAGAGTGTTGTGGCAGGGGGGATGTGTTAGATGAGGGAACAGAGACGAGCCAGGAATGTGAGGAGGCAGTATGCAGGGGCCACACAATTTCCAGGAGTCTGGAAGCGTGGGAGGTGCTGTACTGCGGTGGCAGATCTCGTGGAGCAGGTGTGCAGGGGCAAACTGCCTGCCTCCCACTCCCTGGGCATCCTGGCAGCATGTGCTGGGACAGAGCCAGGGCCAAGGTGTGAAGAGAGGCAAAAACAGGGAGAGGAGAAAGAAAAGGAAGGGAAAAGCCCCAAGAGGAATGTGGGCAATATGACAAGACACGGGGAGGGAGCCCACCCGTGAAGGTAACCGTGAGTTTCTGTTCATCTTGCCTGTGGTTACACTGCAAGGAGGTTTGGAACTGCTGCCTATTATGGCTGTCAATTATTTTAACTTGTATTTCTCACCTCAGTCCCCATGAAGTGCATTTGACAATAATTAATTTTGCGTGTGCAACTGAGAGTGTATCCTACTCCTGCAGAGGTATCAGCTTAATGGGATATGGCTACAGGGGATAACAGGCTGTGCCACCCCATTAGGGAATCTGGGGGGTCACCTGGTCATTTAGACTAATATTTTAATTGTTGGAACATAAGGTTTCTCACAGTTGAATTGGGAACAGCTTAACCTCTGTCTTTCTGAACTTGCATGCTGCCAAGCTCCTTAAACACCACTGCTAATTTTATTTTCTACCTTCAGCATGTATTTAAGATAATTCTTTTTGTTTCATAGGTTAAAGAGGAAATATTCTAACTGGCTGAGATCCCAGTGAGCAATTACAAATATTTTATTATAGTTACAGGACTTGGAATTCAGCCTCAGGCTGTGGGCATCAGAAAATCCATGTGTGGAAATCCCAAGTGTTGTAAGACTGGGAGGGTTTTGTACGGAGGGATTCCTTCTCATTTTACTGAAGTTAAACTCTTGGTTTAAAAATGAAATAAAAAATACCTTGGACTTGTAAATGAAACCTCTGCAATCTACACCAGTTAGAGAGGGGTTAATTGAGCCTCTTCATCTCCATTGCATGTTAGCACAGAAGGTCAGTGATGGGAGAAGCCAGGTCCACACTGAAGGCTTTTGAAACAGCCCCTAACTAGCCTAATGAATATGCTGGCGAGATGAACAGGTCATTTAACACTTTTCATGTCGCTATTGTCCATCCAACCTTAAATGTCAACTCTGTCACTCCGATAGGCTGGTTCTGCTTTATAAAGGTTTCCTGGCTTTGTTCGACTCCTAGGAGGGATTTCCCCCCATCCTTACTCCTAATTGCTGGCAGAGCCCTACGGATGTATTTATATCAGCCTTTTCATTCAGGTCAAGTCTCCACTAGAGAATTTTGCTGGTGTGTAGGAGTGTTGAAGAGATGCGATGAAGATAGAAGTGGAAGGGCCAGACGCAGTCATAATCACCCTGCTGGAACTGCAGCTCAGTGACCACAACGGAACGACTGGCTGCGGGCAGGATGGTTCGGGACCTCTGATGATGTGCTGGGATGGCTGTGCCCATGCCAGGACAGTTTCACAGCCGCTGAGAGGGAGCTCAGCTCTCTGTGAGCCATCCAAGCGCACTCAGGAAAGGCTGTGAGTGGGGCCAGTGGAGGGTGCCTTGCGCTGGCACCTGCCGTGTAGCTAAAGCTTGGTGGCAGAGGGGATGTCCCTGCTGTGGTGCTTCTGCCAGGGCTTTGAGCACATCTTTAGTGCGCTGACGTTGGATGTCCACGTTGCTTGAAGCAACATCTCACAGGAACCAAGCTGCATACCTGAGAGAGCTGAACACCCTTCACAAATGTTTTCCTGGACTTCCTCACCCTGTGAACACCAAGCGTGTTTCTTCTTGGGACACCTCTATTTTTTTCTGTGTGACCCATGGCATTCTGTGGCCTAGAAGGCCTCAGAAAATTACTTCTTATCTCAGGAGACAGCTTTTCTGTGAGATTTCTTGTAGTCCTTGCCTTGAGTAAGCTCCCCAGTGCCATGGTCAGGAGCACAACAGCATAGGTGCTTCTGATTTAGCGTCACAGCCGTGGGCTCAGCTTATTCCAAAGGTGGGCAAAGAGCAAACGGACTGATGCTGTATTGGTATCCAATACCTCATTGCAGCTGTTTGCCCCTGCAGACTTTCTTGGCTTTTTGACACCTGCATCGGCTGATAGATAAAAAAGGTGGGAATTCAGGTATCAGCACTAAGAAATGAAGGCTGATGGGGTGAAACAGCACATATCCAAGCATGTATGCTATGGACCAGAGGAGCTTATGTGGCTATTCCCAGAAATGCTGCCAAACCTGAGTCCAAGAAGCCTCTCAGTAAGGAGCTACTTTGACAATGCACTGTGTATTTGAGCTGCCCCTCCAAAATAGGAAACTATAGTTAAATGCATGGTAATATGTAATATTAAAAAAAAAAACAACCAAACAAAACAAACTGAAAACTCCCTAAAATTTACCAAACCTGTACTTGGGAGTGTCTCTGCTACTGGCTGTATCCTTCTGCACACTCCTTTCTTTGCCTTAGCTCTGGTAGTCACCGGGCTCCTTGGTACACTGGTCCCTAAATCCACCAGAAAACTAACCCAGCACAGAAGGAGGTAGAGTTTTGGGCTTTGTTTACATTCTGCTGGGTTAGTGAGCTGCCTTGTCTCCAGGAGGGGCCAGGTGAGCTGCAGGAGGAAGGGGGACTGCATGGACTGGAAGAGGTTGCAGCAAAGGGTTAGATTTGCTCCACCAGCTTTCTGGGTTGTTTTGGTGCACGGCAGGAAAGGTGCCAGACCCCGGGGCCAGGTGCAATGTGTCTGAGGGCACTGCAGGACAATTGCAGCAGTGGCTCTGGGGGTGAGTAGCAGCTTTCCCTCGGGGGGTTATGTTCACCCATTTGCTACTCAGCCCTCCTCTGCTTTCAGAAGCATGCTGCTAGGATAAAACCTCCAACCCAGCTGTCTCTCAGCTACCAAAATATCTCCTTTGCCCCTTGGCCAGCTGTCAAAACTTTCCTGGTCTTCCTAGAGCAAGCGTCTCAGGGAATGTTTCCTTTGGCTGATGAGAACTCGAGGGGATGCTCTGGAGATGACTATGGGGACACATGTTCAATGCCAGGTGCCTCTCCTAACCCTAAGCCAGCTCCTGAACAGCCTGTCCATCCCCTTGGTAATGCTCTCTCCCCTTGGTGTGCTCTGGAGGGTGAGACTGTGGTTTGAGGAAGAAAGTGCTCCAGAATAAAAAAATGTGCAACTCAAGAGCCAAGAAAAAAAGCCTTAATTGTTCAACTAGTTTGGAACACTTGAAAGTATCCCTAAAAATAGGTGAAAGGGATGTTTGTCAGCTACAAAGAGATTATCCTGCAGAAGTAGTGCTTGTCTTATTTTATGATGATGCTACAGAATGCAGTCCCTCAGGTAACCTCATTAATGTTTATAGACGAACCCCTTGTTTGATACTTTCGGTTTGAGAAGGTAGAAATAGGGCAAGAGGCTAGGTAAGACTGATTTTATCAGATGTGCTTTGAAAAGCCCCAGGACGCAGCTGTAAGGTCTCTACAAGCATGTGATGTACACGGGCCTACAGCTGGACTGGGTGCTTGCTAGACTGCCTGAGATGTACCCCAAGGGAGAAATCCAGGCGGGACTTTAGTCAAAATCCTGGGTGAAATTCCGTGTGCTTCCCAGTGGATCTGTCAGCAGGAGGTTGGCACTCCTCAGTTGTTTTATTTTGACCTCTTTCGGCAAGGGCAACCTGTGACCATATGTTGTTACAGCCATAAGCATTTCCAGAGGGCAGTATCAGGAAAACCCTGCTGCCTGGCAGCGCCTCAGCCCAGGGTGGAGGCTCCTTCTCACTATCTGCTCCTCAAAGAGGGCAACTGCTTCTTCTGGCTATCATAACAGGGTGGCAGTTACCAACAGCCCATAACAGCACCGCGTGGTTTCTGAGTCTTACCGCTTCAGCCTTAAAAATAACAGCTCTTTTTTCCGAGCCAACCAACAATTGTGGTCAGCCACGAATACCAGTTTAACCATTTGGCAGCTGCCCTATAGGAAACAGCTCTTTACGGAGAGCCAAAGGAGCCCTAGAGCCACACCGGGTTGGTTCCAGTCAGCAGGGCACACTTTAACAGATTTCCTTGTATGCAGCCAGCCCCTTTAATAACAAGCAAGTCCTGGAAAGTTAATACCAAACAAATTGTAGAAGTGCGTAAGAACTAGTAATTCAAGTGGATCCTTTATTGGATGAACGAGAGGTAAAACTCACTTCCTCCCCACACAAACACTCCGTTTCTTGCTCTGCAGCTCCTTCTCCACCCGTCGTGTGCCGGGACTGTCAGCAGAGTTTATTTTGGGCTCGGTTCCACTACGCGCAGTAGTAGCCGGCTCCGCAAGCAGCGCGCTGCAACCCCGACCCGCCCCTTACGGCTTTAGGGCAGAAAGCAGCAATAACGGGCTGCCGGAATGCTGCCGGGATCTCCGGTGGGGCCGGTCCCGGGGGTCCCGCTCGGTGCCGGGAGTGTCCTCAAGGGTCCCTCGGGGCTCCCCGCTTGGTGCTGGTGCTGTCCCCTGCGGTCCCCGCTCGGTGCCGGGGGTGTCCCCAGGGCTGTCCCCAAGGGATCCCCGCTCGGTGCTGGGGGTGTCCTCGGGGGTGTCTCCAAGGGTTCCCTGGGGATCCCCGCTCCGTCCCGGGGGTGTCCCCGAGAGTCCCCCCGGGGGTCCCTGATGCGTGCCGTGGGTGTTCCCATGGACGATCCCCGCTCGATGCCGGAGGTATGCCCGGAGCTGTCCCCAAGGGTTCCCCGAGGGTCCCTGTTCGGTGCCGGAGCTGTCCCCAAGGGTCCCGGCTCGGTGCCGGGGGTGTCCCCGACAGTCCCCCAGGAATCCCAGCTCGGTCCCGGGAGTGACCCCGACAGTCCCCCAAGAGTCCCAGCTCGGTCCCGGGTGTGACCCCAGGGGCGTCTCTGGGGGTCCCGGCTGGGTGCTGGGATTGTCCCCGGGGACGGTCGCCGCTCGGTGCCAGAGGCGTCCCCGGGGGTCCTGACTCGGTCCCGGGGGTGATCCCAGGGTTGTCCGCGGGGGTCCCTGGGGTGTTCCCGGGGACGGTCGCTGCTCGGTGCCCGGTGGTGTCCCCAGGGCTACCCCCAAGGGTCCCGACTCGGTGCCGGGGGTGTCCCGGGGCTATCCCCAAGGGTTCCCCAAGGGTCCCGGCTCGATGCCGGAGGTGTCCCCGGGGCTACCCTCAAGGGTCCCGGGGTTGTCCCAGGGCTATCCCCAAGGGTTTCCCAAGGGTCCCGGCTCGGTGCCGGAGGTGTCCCCTAGGGCTGCCCGGGGGTGTCCCGGGGGTCCCGCGCCGCCACACGTGGCAGGCTCCCCGCAGAACCCCAACACGCCCCGCCGTTCCCCCCGGCGGGCGCTCTTTTTGAATGAATGACCTCACCCGCGCCGGCCAACCGCCGCGCGGCCCTGCTTAATATTCATGAGGCGGCGCGCCAATCGGCGGGCGAGGAGGTTGTTTTAAACGGCAGAGCCCCGCAGCCAATCAGGCCGCTCTCGTAGGCAGCCAACGCGAGGCTGAGCCGCGCCGAGCCCCGCGTCGTGCCCTGCGCTCCGCTCCTGTCCACACTACCGCGAACAATACAGGTACGTGCAGCCCCGCCGCAACTTTTCGGGGGGCGGCCGCCCCCTCCCCGCCCTGCCCCCGCGCCTTCCTCCCTCTGCCCTGCCCGGCTCCCCGCCGGGGGTTTG
>WBMY01004375.1:388345-399337 GCA_013397315.1 Donacobius atricapilla
TTTAATTAAGCGGGGAAAATTTAATATAGAAGCAGGAAAAGAAACGGAGCCCAAAAGTTAGCACCATGGTTTCGGTAACTTGCCGATTGCATCTTTGCGCTGACCACTATGCCTCAAACATGTGTCACTTGGTGGAGCAAGAGCAAGCACAGCTCACCTCGCCGGGCTCCACGGGTCCTATTGTGGTTAATGCCAGCTTTTATTTGTGCCCTTTTTATATAGAAAAGGTTATTGCACTTTTTTGGGGCAGCTAATTTGTCCTGCCTTCTTACCTGAGCAGCAGCTGCTAACACATCCTCTGCAGCTCCTGGAGGGAGAAGTTACTGCCTGGCACTGTGCATGCCACTCCAGCCCCAGTGTGGTAGCCAACTGAAACAGATACTTTATATTAGTTAATATATAATGCTTAATAGGCAAAAGTATGTATATTTAATAGGCTGTCTCCAGTCTTTGGACATGATGTAAATATATATTAATTTAACACTTAAATCCAGTGACTGGTTTCTCTTGGCTTGTCTGCAGCCCAAGTGTCACGGGAGAGTAATTTAAGTCTCTGTATTGAGGATGGTAAGAGGTGTCAGGGGGAAGAAGGAGGTGTGTTACTGATGGGATATCACGTCAGAAGATGGTGCAGGGGCTCTGTGTGTGTATAAATACATGCACACCATATATGTACGCATACATAGGTGTTTGTGTTCATCTGTATATCGTTCATTTGTTATTTTTCCCTCTGTCCCTACAGAGTCAAGATGGCTAAAGGTGATCCGAAGAAGCCCAAGGGCAAGATGTCTGCCTATGCCTTCTTTGTGCAGACGTGCCGTGAGGAACACAAGAAAAAGAACCCAGAGGTTCCAGTCAACTTTGCAGAGTTTTCCAAGAAGTGCTCAGAGAGGTGGAAGGTACCTTAATTTGTGACTTCCTGAAGGGATAACTTCTTGTACTATCTGCTAGGATGATGTGCGTGTGTGTCTGAACACGAAGGGAGCCGGTGCTGGTTTGGTCTGTGTGCTGTTCTTGGCAAGCTGTCCTGGCCATCGGTCAGGTGCTGCTGAAGCCTGTAGCAATACTGAACGTTTTAGCCTCGTGTATCTGCCCATTTAGATGCTTCTGCTAGAGTCTGGCCTTTCAAGCAATGCCCTTCAGCAGCCACTTCCTTCCAGGTGTGTGTCCAAAGGAGGACTCTGGGTGTGCTTGTCTCATTCCTGTTGTTTCCCTGTTGCTGAGTGTGTCCATGGTGGCTGTGATTTCCTGTACAGGACCTTCGTCCTCAAGGTGGTCCAGTTAGAAAACAAACAAATTCTGAAACTCCCGTATGGGGTTGATGTGTGTTGGCTTGTTTACATAAAGTTTGCCAGCTATTGAACAGTTGGGTAATCACAAGTTTGGTGTCTCATGTTTTGGTTTTTTTAGACCATGTCAAGCAAGGAAAAGGCTAAATTTGATGAAATGGCAAAGGCTGATAAGGTACGATATGATAGAGAAATGAAGGACTATGGACCAGCTAAGGGTGGCAAGAAGAAGAAGGACCCCAATGCCCCAAAACGACCACCGTAAGTAATTCTGAGGCATTAAATGCACGAGTGTTCCGGTTCATTCTCACACCCTGTGTGTAACACGGGTTCCATGAAAGAGGCAGATGGGGGATACAGTATTGATATAGCGAGGTTGGTAGTGATGTTGCCTTGTAAACCTTCCAGGCAGCTTGTGATCTTGAGCATGCAGGGCACTGACACAAATTGTCAATCCTTGATACTCTTAAAGTGCTGGAAGTGGCTGAGTCACAGTGAGGCTTGTGTATCTTAGATTAAATTGGCTGAGGGGATACAGAACAGTTAATTTAAAAAGAGCATTGAGTGAAGGCTGTAGGTCTGGGCCTCCGTAAAATCAAAACACGTTGAAGCTTGTGCTTGATTTTGTAAGTCAAAAAAAAAAGTTTCTGCTCTGTGCTCGTGCATGTGTCTTGTGCTGTGGGGGAGGGATGGAGGAAGGGGTGCTCCTGGGCGTGCAAATGCTCATTGTCCTCTGGTGTTTCTTCCCAAGGTCTGGCTTCTTCCTCTTCTGTTCAGAGTTTCGCCCCAAGATCAAGTCCACAAACCCTGGCATATCCATCGGGGATGTAGCAAAGAAGCTGGGCGAAATGTGGAACAACCTCAGCGATGGTGAAAAGCAGCCTTACAATAACAAGGCAGCTAAACTGAAGGAGAAGTACGAGAAGGTAAGGAGAGCTGTCACTTGTGCCTCCTCTGTACCAGCTCTTTTGTTGATGTGCTTTTGGAACGTAGGCCCAGCTCAGGTGGCCCCAGCTCAGTGACAGCCGAGCTTTGCACAGGTTGGGGCAGAGCAGGGTAGAGATCCACAGGCAGATTTCAGCCAGGAGGGAGAGCTTTCCCCGTGCTGTGTGCGGCAGGGGCTGCTTGTGCTGCTTCACGGAGCGTTTGCTGCGCTGTCACGGGAGCTTTGTCCCGTTCTCAGGAAAACTTTGAGAGGCTGGGTTCTCTTCTCCTCCTCAAAGGAACAGCCATGAACGCAGGGCTCAAGGCCTCCGTGGTTCCTGAGCGTGCTTAGGTGTCTGCACACCTGTGCACTCCCCTGGGGGCGTGCAGCCAGGGAAGGCCAGTCCCTCTTACCTTAACGCCCGCTGCTGTACGAATGCTGTGTGTGTTTGCTGCTTAGAGCAAATTAAGACGTCCCCTTGACTTTGCAGGATGTTGCAGACTACAAGTCTAAAGGAAAGTTTGATGGCGCAAAGGGAGCAGCAACCAAAGCTGCTCGGAAAAAGGTAGAGGAAGAAGACGAAGAGGAGGAGGAGGATGAAGAAGAGGAGGATGAAGATGATGATGATGAATAAAACTGTACAATACTTGTCTCCATGTGAATACCATAGAGTAGGGGAAACACCGTAAATGAAGCACCTCTTATTTGAGATGGTGTCTCTTGCCCTTATTAGGCTTAATTAAAAAAAAAAATTGGATTCCGATCGCGTTGTAGTTTCTAAAAGTGCTCTAGAAATTGTAACTGGTTTACATGAAGTGGCCATGGGTGTAGTGAGCACCCTGAAACTGTATCAAAGTTGTACATATTTCCAAACATTTTTAAAATGAAAAGGCGCTCTAGTGTTCTCCTAACTCTGTGCACTTTGCTGTTGGTGTAACAAAGCATTTAAAAATGTTTCAAGCATTTTTTTAATTTGTAAGGTGGTGTTACTATATGGTTATTGGCTAGAAAATCCTGGGTTATAAACTGTACATATCTATAGTTTGTAAAAACTAGACAGATTCTTGTGGTACATGCTTAGAGTGATGATGCCTTAGAGGAGCAGTGATTACTTGGAAAGGCTGTACGTTCCCCAGGGTGCCATGGCCCAAAGCATGCACTGTGAGGGTAGATCTATTTACACTACAGTGGGCGTCCATTTAGCTTAAAGTTGTCTTTCTGTATATAGTGAAATAGCATTCTGCTGCCATTCTTAGTTGTGGAAGGGGGTTCAGCTGGCATGAGAAGTGTATGGGTTTTTTTAGTTAAGTGCGGTAGTTTTTAAACTGAAACTGTAGACATCTCTTCATCGTCAACTAAGTGAAGAGCCAGTGCAGCAACTGAAGTTCAAAAACACTCTGTACTTAAACCAATTTGCAACGTTCTGTTTTTTTTGTATGTTTAGAATGCTGAAATGTTTTTGAAGCAAAATAAACAGTATTACATTTTTAAAACTGTTCTTGACAACACTCTAAATTTCTGGTTTAAAAGGATCTTAACAACAGCAAGAGGTTCATTTTGAAGTCTGTGGCATCCCTCAGGGCTGGTGACTTAGGAAACATTCTGACTCAAGGATTAAAAAAAAAAAAAAAAAAAAATTAAAAAAATGGTGGCCAGCCAAAACTGGCTGAATTGAAAGAGATGGCTGCTCCAGCTAATATGCAATCGTAACTGTTTATGGCTGAGTGGCATAAGATGCTATGCAAGTTTGAACTTTATTACTTGAACTTGGGAGCCTAAATGAACATTCATGACGTAATTGTTTGTTTGTGTGTGTATATAGCAGCATTCAGAGATGCAGAGAAAGGTAGGTGGCTAGGAATGAGGCTGACACCATGGAATAAGTATAAAAGCATAGTTTGGATTTTTTTTTCAGTTGTGTTGGGTAAATTTATAGCCCAAATGCATTGCTGTACATATTAAAATGTGCCTTTTTTGTCCTGTGTTAAACTGTTTCAGACTTGTGGTTTTTTCTAGCCTCTTGTTTCGTGGCAGGAGCCAGGCGCCTAAGTCTAACTCCCTGCTGAAGTAGGAGCGTGGCACAGGTACTTGGTCTGTGTCCTTTCTCTGGTGACACAAGTTGCTGTTGGAACTGGGGGCTGTGAGCTGGGGTGGGGGAGTGACAGGTCTCTTTCCCCTCTGGCTGTGTCAAGAGCCTTCCCTCCTTTCCAAATCCAAGCCGGGGATGTTTTGCGGCGCTTGAAACAGAATATCTGGTCTGTAAGTGGTGACTTTAACCTTGTTTTTCCTTAGCCTGGGAACAGGATGAGTTGGGAGAACTACAGCAGGCTATCCCTGAATTCCCCCTCTGTGCTGGCTCTAGGAGTCTGTGCTTGCTTGGTGGAGAGTAGCTGGGGGCGTGAGGATACCTGCGTGAAAAACAAGGCAGAGCTGTGGGCTGGTGCTTCAGAAGACGCAGTAACTCACAGGTGCTGACCCCTGGGCATGGGCTGCTGCTGCCTCTGCTTTTGAGCCAAGTTAATAAATGGGGTCCCAGGCTTGCAGGCAGTAACTTTAGAATGTGGTTAAAACTACTCAGTTGCCTAATTGGGTGGCACTTCTGGCTCCCTCTGTCTTCTCAACAACCCTGGCAACTTCTCACCTGCAACAGCTTGGCAAAACAGTCTGATCTAGTCTTGAGGTGGACTAAAGCCTGAAAGCAAAATTTTCAGAATGGAGCAAGCTAAAAAACTTTCCTGAAACATAGCAACATGTAGCAACTTATGTTTTTAAGGCTAAGTGACAGTTGAATCACTCAAATACTTTTATAGTTGCCTAATTATGGTAATTTTTAGTATCTTTAATGCACCAAAAAAATGATATTTGCCCCTGTTTTATGGGCAGTTGCATTTTAAAAGCCTCAATAAAGCTGCATCTGGAAAAGAAACAGGTACTTCTGGATTTGCTACCCTTTCTGCATGCCTTCTGATGCAAGGGAGTAGGCAGCTGGAGATTCCGTGGAAATTTGATGGGGAAGTGGTGGAGCAGAAAAAAAAAGTTATGGCATCAGTTCAAGAGCTCTAATGTTTTTATTGTCTCGTTGGCAAAATCTTTCCTTAACCACATATGGGACTTAGTGTAGATCACTGTTGTGCAAGTCAAGCTTGGCTTTGAATTAACTGCTAGTGAGCTGAGCCCTTATTGATAGTATCAGCAGCTGAGGACTGGAGCTGACACTTCTTTGTCTTCGTTATATTGGAAATCAATTTAAGTTGCAGAGCTTGATCAAGGTCTTGGACCTTACAGCGCACTACCTGTGGCTGCTCTGCACACACCTAAAATCTGGCATTCCTTGGGGATGCTGCTCAGTACAGCACAAGTGCAGGGCTCCAGGGACTCACATTTGGGTACTGCAGATGTGGTGGTGACGTTTCTTCCCTGAATACTCTGCTGTTGATCAATGCCATAGTGTGAATGCATATAAATAACACATCATCTCCCCCCACATGCTGTTCTGCGTTCCGACGTGTCATCTCAAATATTGGGAACTGCTTAATTTCACCCAGCTCCGTTGTTTTCATGCTCTTTTTCTCTGCTTTGAAATGCTTGTGGTGTTTCAGAGAGGACATTTCTGCTTTGTGCTGCTGCACCCCTCAAACTTCTAGTTCGACTTCAGTCCCAAGCCAAGCAAAGTAAATATGTCTCTTTATTAACTCCATAATATGTAGAGAAGGGTAAGGATAAAATAGACTGGGCAAAGGGAGGGGATGGATGAGGAGATTTTCCCTTGCATGAACTGGCAGAACTGACTGTGAGACTGCTTATGTTTCCAAAATGTGATGTGTTGATGCTGCTGTCCCTGCTGAAGTTGGGCTGAGGGTCCAGGGCTCAGCTAAGAAAAAAGGATGGTGCCGGTTCTGCAGCTGTTAAAACCCCCTTCCTGCTGGGAGGAGGCAGAGGAAGGCTTGCCTGGGTGGGATGGTCCCTCTGGATACCTAAACAGGTGTCAGAGGTCTGAGAAGTTTCGCTCAAGAGGAAGTGTCTGATGGTGACGTGGAGCAGACAGCATTGACCCAGGCCATGCAGGTCATTTCCCATGGTTAATGCTGTTTGCTTTGCACTCGGGATTGTCCAGACTCTTGAGAGCACAGTTGCTGCCACAGTGCATCACACTGCTCTGAAATCAATCCGGGGGGCGGCGGGATGAGCGAGCTGCGCTGTGCAGAGCAGAACCTGCCTCCCCTGAAAATCAGCCTGGGAGTACTTTACATGACCCAGAGAGGCTGCAGACCCACTGCTCTGTCGCCTATGTATTCCAAAATTCAGTTGAGATGTGGCAAATACTCGGTGTGAGCCGAATCTGAGCACTTAGCCTGGGAGGAAGGGGCTGCGTCAGGGGAGTCCCACTGTCGGTGTGGCAGTCACTCCTCACAAGCAGTCACAAGGAAAACTACATTGCAGGTTGGTTTCCTACTGCTGGCAGGGCTTAACACATCTGTGGGGAAGGAGTGTGTTAATTTTCTATAATAAAATTAATTAAAAATCCTAGTACAAATTAATATCTCCCTAGGACAGGGAGAGTCTGCTTTGGGGGTGGGACTGAGGATACCGACGCAGTCAAAGCATCTCTCATACTTTCTCTCTTTGAACAGCTCATTTTTAGGTAGTTTTACTCACTCCTAGTAAACCCTGCAGGGGCAGCAGCAAGGTGCAAGGGCTTCTGTTGGTCCTGGCTCAGCAGGTGGCAGCTGAATGGCTTTTTACTTCCAGCCTCCAGCACAATTCTGGCAGCCAGCTCGAGTTGATGTTTTCTCTCTGCTCACTCAGGCTCTTGTTCCACAAGCAGAGGAACATCTCCCAAATAAGCCCGTTTCTGCTGCAGGTTTTGGGGAGTTTGGATGGGGAAATAGGATGTTTCCAGTGGGGGGAGAGCAGGATGCTGCATTTCTGGCAGGGCTTTTTGACAAGCCCCGCACTCCCCTCTATGAATGTTCACCCAAGCTCACATTCCTCTAAAAGATAATGGGAGGAACAAGTGGCATATTTCTTTTTTTCTAGGGCTAGACTACATTTTAATGCAATAAGCTGAATTGCAGATCACAGCAGCACTGCAAACAAAGAGTGCTGAGGACCCTGTAACCGAGCAGGTGCTCTCTAAATGTGTCAGCTTGCAGTGGGGAAGGGACTGAGTAACCAGCATCCCTGCTGGGGGGTTTTGTGCCCTATGAGGTGTCTGCATCCCCTTTTGCAGGCTGGGCTCTGGTGTGTGCCTGCCCCTGCCTGGGTAACCTGTGTTCAAAGCACTCTGCAGACATCTCCTCCTTCCAGCAGATCTGCTCTCTACGTGCTCAAGCAATGTGTGGATGGAGGGGATGTCTCCTTGCCTGTGCTAACGCTCTTGATTGGAGCTGTCTGCTGCGAAGAGCTCTTCCCTGAGTGCCCCGCTGCCGCTGGATCCCTGAATTCGGCAGGAGGCAGCAGCACAGCCACACTGAGCTGACAGCTCTGTATCCTGGGTGGTGAGTAACAACTCCTCTCGTTCCTGGACGTGGCCTGGCCTCAGAAGCACCTGCGAGGTGGCTGTGGCAGGGCTCTGCGTTGAGCTGGAGCACGGGGCAGGTGAATTCCCCAGGGGTGGGCAGCCTGAACGCTGTGTGCAGCAGCAAACTGGTGCCGTGCTGGGGCTGAGACCTCTGGAGGCTGGGATGCATAAAAGCAGATATTTGTCTTGTTGAGGAGGCATTAGCCGGGGTACAGGGGTGCCTGTGCTGTTGCTGTGCCCCCTGACACGCTTCACTTCATGTCTCTGGCTGAATCCAGCAGCCAGGCTGCTCTCGTGGTGCTCCTGGTTGACTTTTGAGCCCGTGAGTGCAGAGTGGGGCTGCTCTGCCTCCAGCCCTGCCACCTCCTCTGGCTCAGGGCTCCGTGTGGGACACCTGGGGAGCCAGAGCAGCCCCTCTGCCCTGCTGTCACACACCTCTGCAGCCAAACCTGCGTGAGGAGGGGGGCAGGTACGATGCTGTGAGTGACAGAGTTGCTTTTTCTTCACAGCCTTTCCACTTGTAAAGCTCCCTCAGGTATTTTCAAGTCAGAAAAACGTTCTTTTTAAAAAATATTAGTCAAACATGGCCTGGCTTTGTTGTAAGAGCTTATAGCTTGTAAGTGTTTTTAACCGCTTCTTTGTGGAGCTTAAAATTTGCTTTATTTAGTTTAGAAAATTAATACCCATGGCAGGATGAAGTGATTTGAGGGATTGCTTGAGACAAATGCCTCTTGTCTGCTGCTAATGACTCTGTGATTGCTCTTTTAATGTGTGTTACCTGGCTGTGCCAGCAGTAATACATGGTCCTGTAAAAGAAGCTTGAGAAAGGCGTAAGCTGGGTCAATTTGGTCTCCCATTTTCTTACAAAATACATTGGTTGAGTTTGATTCTCTTTAGCTTTAGAGCTCAGACTGGCTGTCTTCCCTGGGCTTGGCTTCTGCAGTTCTTTCAGGCATTACTACCTGTAGGTCCTGGCTAGGATTTCTCCCCCAGTAACAGGGAGAGCAGAAGGAAACCTGCTGGCTCTTCTCTTGCTTTATTTGTTGCTTCATAAACTAACTCAATTTTTGCAAGCTGCTGGGAGGTTTTTCAAACCAAGCTCAAAGATCAAGATGTCAGTAAAACTCTTTTTTAAAGACAGCCCTTTCTTCAAAGGAAAAGTGTCTGAAAGTGGAATAGAACCTGACCAAATAGAATCATAGAATCTTTGAATTGTTTGGGTAGCAAGGGACCTTAAAGATCATCTTGTTCAAACCCCACTGCCATAGGCAGGGGCACCTTCCCCTAGATGAGGTTAGTGTTAGACTGTCTAATTTCTTGCTGTCACTTGTGTTCCATTTGTTGCTGATTCTCACCAGAGCTGTCCAGCAAAAAAAAAAAAATCCACTAGACCACGTATTTTGAACCTGGCTGGTGACTCACAAAAGGCTTTCAGTGGTTTTTGAGCATAGAAGTGGTTTGAACATAGCTTTGTTTATTTTCTGCTCTTCCTTATGCATCTCTGCTAAGAGAGAACAAATGGACCTGTCTCCTTTTAGTGCTCTGCCTGGGGAGAATGTCAAGCTTCGACTTTGCCATTACCCGTACTTAAAGGGGGCTTACGAAAAAGAGGGAGAGTGAGGTTTTACACGGGCAGATAGCGGTAGGACAAGGAGGAAATGATTTTAAACTAAAGAGAGTAGGTTTAGATTAGAAGTCAGGAAGAAATGGTGAGGCTCTGGCACAGGCTGCCCATGAGAAGCTGTGGGTGGCCCACGCTCTCCCCCTGGTCCCTGCCTTGCTCTCTCTCAGTCCAGCACAGCAGCAATGGTCGGCACATCTGACCCAAAGGCTCACTCGAGATGGTTTGATTTGCATTTCAGTTTTGGGAGCAGCCTGGACTGTGTTTTCCCAGTAGTCAGGTGCTTTAGGGAAGACCTTCAGCTTTCATGGGCTGTTGCTCCGTGCCAGCTCAGACACCCACTGCTGCCATTCCCCAGAGATTTTTGTGCTGACAGCAGCGTCAGGATGAGGATGCAGGTTACGGGCATGCAGGAGCTGCTGCTGACTGGGAGTGTGCTCTCCCAGCTGGCCCATGTGGCGCTGAGCAGTTGTGGCGGAGGTGGGAAACAGGAGCAGGAGGCAGCTGAGGGATGCAGGTCTGCAGGTCCTGAGCAGACGGCCTCCAGCCCACAGGGTCTCACCATATGGTGCTGTATTTCAGAGCCAGCCCCGAGCGGTGAGGTTCAGCAGCGACTGAGGATGAAAGGGAAGGGCTGATCTCAGAAGTGTTTGCTGCCCTTGGTGCTGGGGTCTCTGCTGGAGGTGGTTTTTGCCAGTGAAACACGTTAGGCAGTGCTGGGCACACCTCGTGGCAGGGACACGGATCGGCTGCTGGGAGGGGAGACAAGGTGTTAGTGAACGTGTGGGTGGGAAGCGCTTTCATGTATGTTCTCATCCTGCCCGACACAAGGTTCCTGCCCATCAGAGGTGCCCTGGTAGGGTCTCTTTTCCATTTAGCTCCTTCCAGGCCATGCTTGCTTGGTGGGGCTTTGCCAGAGCAGGTGGCAGAACCCTGCAGCAAGAGCCTCTCCCCGAGCAGAGCTGCACATCCCTGTGATCTGGAGCAGGATTGCCTCCAGCCCCGCAGCCCCAGGGGAGCGAGAACCACCTTCTTGCCATGGGTGCTTGGGCAGCCCCCCAGGGAGGGTCCTGTGGGGGCAGCCCACCCTGACAGGGGCTCAGGGTGCCCATGGTGGGAGAGGGGATCCTGCTGGAGGAGCTGCTGGCTTGCCAAAAGCCTTCTCCTAAATATGGACGTGATTATTTTTAATTTTTTTATTTGCTTGCTCTGGAATCCTTTGCATTTTTTCCCTTAATCCTGAAGAAAAAATCAGCGGTGCCCTGCGTGCATGTGACATGGCTGCACACAAACTCCCTTTGTGACTTCTTTCTTTCACGGGAGAGAAACACATTCAGGAAAAGCAGGGCCCTGACAACAGGAATCAAGTGTTTCTAAATATGGACATCCTTTTTTGGACTAAAAAGTCTTTTTGTACCATGCATATTTCCTCTGTTAATCATTTCCTTTTGTTCCTTGCAAACTTGGGTCCTCCAATGTTATAGAAGGAATTATAGCCGCTCTGTTTGTAAACTTTTCGTTATGATCCATGGACTGCCTTGTGTGTTGCACGGATTTGCTGGGTTTTCTTTTTAATGTGGTCGGAAAGGCCAGCACTCCGGTTTACTCACCCTAAGATTTCCCTTTTTTTTTTTTT
>WBMY01004375.1:399356-415210 GCA_013397315.1 Donacobius atricapilla
TTTTGAACAGTCATATTTGGCCTAAACCAGTCTCGAAATATTGGGGATTTTACAGGCCATTGAGCTTTGCCTGGTCCTATTCACTGCTTTTGTGTTGCACTAATTGGCTTGATAAAGAAGGGCCTGGGCGCTGTGGAGTGCTTCTCCTCCAAGGTGAAATGTGAGATGGAGGGGGAAGTATTCAGATGTTCACTAGCAGTTATGCTCGCTGGATAATCTGAATGCATCAGAAATGAGCTAGAGCTCAGACAAAGTAGGGGATTAGGAGTCTGAGATGGGCGAGCGGGTGGACATCTGGAAGCCTGCTGTTTAGCTCGTCTGCTGGGCTGGGTCGTGTCTTCACAATGTGGGTTATAGGAGCCGAAAATGAACAGCACGGTGGCTCTCAGTGGATATGTTCCAAAATAACAATGACTGGTGTTCTTTGTGGAGGACCCCACCCTCCCCAGCAGAGCTCTGGGCGTTCGTTCTCCCCCTCTGACGCTGTTGGGACACGCTCTGGTCTGGTGGCACTGTTTGCGTGCCCCACCTCTGCCTGCTGCTCCGAGATTTTGGGGGGAAACTTCAGCATCCCCGCGGCTGGTGATGCACAGCAGATGCTCAGGCCCTCGCTTGCGCGGTTCCCGCTGCGATTTTGGGCAGGGGCAGCTCTGCAGAGCCCAACAGAAGAGCAAATGCATGGGGGAGGAGGAGGAGGAAACCCAGCTCGGGGCTTCTGAACCTTTCCCATGTGCAGAGCGCAGTTGTCCCCAAGTTGGGCCCATTGTTACAGTGCAGGGCTGCCTCTGCCACCAGCAGCATCTGCTCTGGAGCTCTGTCTGCCCGGGGCCAGCTCCACTTGCTCCATCCCTCTCTCACTCCCAGCCCCTCACCCTCATCCCTGCAGGTGCCAGGTTCGTGGCTTGGTCATCAGTGCAGATGGAGCAAGGTCTTCTTCATCTGATGATGAAACAGGAGTTCAAATAATCCGTCTGCCTTTGTGAAAACAGCATTGGAGAAGAAATTACAAATATGTTGTCAACAGAAATAACCAAACAGCGGTTTGGTTTGGGGTTTTTTTTTTTCCCGAAAAGTAATTTCTTTCCCAGCCTCTCTGCATGTGCTCCCTTTCTGCTCCTCCATCTCCAGCACTTTGCTCGTGTTTCCATCCTTTTCCTGCGTACCCTGCCTTGGCAGCTTCAATTTTGTAAGGTACCCAAACGTGGCTGTGCACAGCTGGAGCCTCGCCGTGCTCGCAGCATGTACCCACTGCTGCTGGAGCAGCGTTCTGCCTGCCACAGGTGGGAGGCTTCACACTGAGCCAGCACGGAGGGCTTTCTCGTTCAGGGGAGCAGTGTAATTCCCACCCTACTCCGTTTCTGGCCATGCCACTGCTGCTGGACGTGATATCCCAGGGAATTAAGGAGTGAGCTGGATGCAGCCGTGTGGCAGCGTCGCTGAAAGCCCTGACTCAGCAATATGTGGCCAGGTTGTGTGAAAGCCCTGCAAAATTCATAATTTGTGGGGGATATTCTTGTTTTACCTGCCAGCTACACACACACACTAATCTGACCCATGAGGCTCCGGGTACAGCACCAATGGAGCACCTGCTGTGTTTTCTCGTCTTTTTCTGGCAAAACTGCTTTTGTTTTGCTTGAGGGAGCAGAGCTGAGTCCCAGTAGGCGCTGGCAGCATTTTTAGTTTTTGTGTACTTCTGTGTCCTACTGGGTTGGGATGTTGTCATACGTTTTTTCTGGGTAGAAGCTTAGGGAGCTGCTGCTGAGGGTGATTTCTCGGCTCTGGGTGGAGTGTGGGCACACAGGTAAAACTCCTAGCTCCTTTGCTACCAGGGATCCTGCCTCTTGGTCTGTGCCAAGCACCTTTTGGCTGGGGAAGTGGAGGTCTGGAGAAGTAGAACAACACTGCTGTGGTCACCTGTGGGCACCCTGGAAGCCAAACCTCTGGAAAGCCAGATTCAAAAGACTCCTTTTTGTCCCAGGGTGGGAGGAGGAGTGTATTTTCCCTGAAAAGCAGGGCCAGAAAGGGTTTTTTTTGTGTGCTGGGGGATCTCTAGGTTAGGAGACCTGCCTGATTTTATGCAACTAAATGCAGTTAAGCATCGCAGTCCCGATTCTTCTTCCCCTGTAATGTAATTTTTCAGAAGTGCTGGCAGCACAAAACATCGGAAGTGCTCTGTACTACGGCGAGAGCCTGAGGGGCTGCCCAGGGGCTTTGGGATCCCCCTGGCAGGGCCAGGGCACCCTGCAGCTCCCGGATGCACTTCTGGGCTATCAAAGCCTTCGCTATGAAGTGGGGGAATCCGGGTTTGGATTTTGGCAAAAGCCCTGAGCCCCGTGTCAGCTCCCTGGGTTCAGCGGGGGATGCTCCTGCCAACAGGAGTGCTGGGAGTTTGCATTCCCTTCGGCCTCAGCCCTGAAGGAAGCCTAAAGCCTGGGTCAATAATAAGCTTATAAGACAGTAAATCTTGGTAATGAGAAAAACAGAAGACGGCATCTGCTCAACACAATGGCGCTGTGTATGGTCTGGTAAACAGCTATTGAAAGGAGATGCCTGTTATGGCAGGGGTTCCAGCTGAACAGCCCGATTTCCATGCAGGATTGCTGGGTTTCGCTGCCCCCAGCCCCTCAGAGGGGCTGGGATTCCACGGGCAGAGGTGACCTGTTGCTTGCACGAGTGCGTGGCAGCAGCCCCTGCCACAAAAGCAGAGCCAAGTTGCCGCTGTCCTGCACGTGTGGAGCTGGGGATGGCCATGAGGTGGGACTGCCACAGTGATTGTCTGCTCCTCCTGGGCCCACTCCGGCGCCTCCCTGCACTGGCTGTGCTGGGAGATGTGCATCCTTCAGAGGGAACTCTGCCGCAAATAGGGCTTGGAGTAAAAATGGGAAACAGCTTCTTCTCCTGTCTTTGGAGGTGCCGAAATGAGCTGATGGGCAACAGGCGCCTGAGGATGAATGAGTGGTGCAGGGGGCAGCAGGAAGAAGAGGCTGGGTCTTCGCCTGGCACTCACTTCACCTGATGAACCTGGTGCCCATGGGGTGGGAGCTGGCAGTGGTCCCGCTCCTGCTCCAGCTGTGTGCAACCAGGTCTGCAAAATGGGGAGGAGGAGGAGAAGGGGGGAGTTAGGGGAAGAAATCTGCATATGGTGTGTAATGCGTTTATGAATTGGGTCTTTAATAATTTACATTACCAGTTTAATACTTTGAATACAAATTATCTTGCCCATATGCTGTGCTGACAAACATAAAAATGGAGTAATCAAAGCTGTAATAGCACTACAGCAAAAAGACATAAAATGCCACTAGAAGGCTTAGGATAAATTATTGCATGCACACACCAGCTCTATGGCTCCCTGGTGCCAAAGGATGCATTGCAATTTCTTCCTCAGACTTTGCATTTGGGCTTGAGGACTGATGCAGTACCAGGAGTACTGCTCAAAATTCTGCAAGATGGGCAGCATTTAACAAAGAAGAAGAAAAAAACAAAAAAAAAGGCTCAGACTTGTTTGATAAACACCGCAATTTAAATTCTGCTCTGGCATTACATGGGCTGCCAAGAAAATATAGCCCTCTTATTTGTAGGGAGCCCCCTTCTTCCTCCAGCAGGGTTATTTGCATGTATTATAAACTGCAGTGCTGGCTTGCCATCTTCAGGCAGCTGCCACACACTGCACAGCATCCCTGTGCATCCCTGTCCATCCCCGCGCTGCTTGCAGGCGGTGGGTCCAGGGAGGATGCACTGGGTGACCCAGGCAAAGGGCAGCATCAGCCCGGGCAAAACACAAGTTTCACCTCACCCCTCTTCACGCCTGAACTTGTTCCCCTGAGCTCCGAGGGGCTGGAGGAGGTGGGAGAGGGTGAAACAGCCCTTGGCCCTTGGTGCTGCCCCTTGGCCACTCATGGGCTGCAGTTTAGGTGCAAGTACGGGAGGCCTTGGGAGCTCGTGGGTGCTGCGGATGACTTAGTAGGTTGTTTTTAGCAGTCTTTTGGTGCATGTGTACATGTGCGCCGGGCACAGGGTTCTGCAGCAAAAGGAGCAGGTTTGCAGAGCAGAGATGCAAGCTGCGCTCACAGGGAGCAGCTACATCTGTAAATGTCGGTAGACCTTGTGTTGTACCTTGTGACAGAGCCTCTGCTTTTAAATACCAGCCTATTCATTGGTGCCACATCTCCAACACATCCCGGCCACAGGCAATCTTCCGCAGAAAGAGCCGTTTCAGGCTCACATTTGCATACACTGAATTTCTCGGCTATCAGGGTTACTCCGTGCTGTAATCCATTCTGTGCCTCTAATATGATCAGTGAAAAATGAGGCTTCTTCCCAAATAAATCATCGCCAATGAAGGAAATGGTGGTTTTTCCACAAGGCCTGAGGCTGCTGCAGTAGCAGTGTCTTTTTCCAAAAGGCAGAGAACTCTGGGCAGGCTCATTCTGTGCTACATGAGCTCACTGCCAGTCTCCCCAAGATCTAAACCCTTTGCATACGAATGAGTTTTTCCTGCCTTTGCCTCTCCCAGGATCTGCTGCTCTCTGTCTCCCTGGGATGTGGTGCCAGCAGCTCAGGACTAGTGCACCCTTTTGGGCTGGGGCTGCCCCTCTTTGTCTCATCCATTCCATGAATTGGTGCACCTCCCTCTCCCATGCTAAGGGAAGAGGGGTGGATGCCAGTGTTTGGCACCCCGTGTCATGGCAAGGTGGGTGCTCAGGGCTGCAAAAAGAGAGAGAGAGAGAGAGAAAACACCCTCCTCCTGCCTAGCCTGCCAGTTCCTGTGTTCCACCTTGCTCTGCTCCTTGTGTTCCTCCAAAGCCTGGCTTGGCCTGCGAGCAGGGGGCTTTGGAGGAGCCCCACTCCATCCCCTGGCGCTGGGGAGCAACGAAGATGGCAGAGCAGACCTGTTATTGCCATCAAAACCCCTCAGTGCCTCTCCTGCCAGGAGCGACAGGACCTCTCAGGGTGGGGAAAGGTACCTGTGTGAGTCAGGGTGCGGAGAAACGGGTGGGCATCCAGCCCCCACTGGAGTGACTTTTCCCATTGCCAGATCTTCGGGAGAAAAAGGCCCTCACTGATCCTTTTGATCCACAAATAAATTGGATGGATCAAGATCACAATGAGAAATATCCCCACTCTCATCCAGAAGGGATTTTCAGCATAAAAAGGGTTTATGTGACTCATAAACTTTAACGTTTATTTCTGCACGCGAGGTAAATATTTCCCCCTCTGAACGTCTAAGCAATGCAATTTTGTTTGAAGCCTCCATTTGTTTAAATCTGAAGGTGACAATAATTCACCTGTTTTCTCTTCTATATTTCCCTGAGCAATGGCATAAGCCAAAATAGAGCGAACTCAGCTCTGGCTGTTTGTCACTTGTCAGCTCTGTCCCTCAAATATGCTCAGACAAGCTCTGTCCTGGAGTTTACATTTGGGCACCTTCTAACCTCTAGCTGCTGGTAAATGGCCCTTTGTTCTCCTGTTTAGAGGAAGAAATACAGCATACCTGTATGCAGCCACTGCCAGGGCAGGCAGGAAAGAGAGACATAACTTAATCTAACTCCAGATAAATCATGATTTCACAGCGATCTCCCCGCCACAGACAGCTGAGAGTCCCATCTCCTTGGCACTGTAACAACACTTGTCATTCAATGTCCCAAAGAGACCCACTCACGGCCAGAGATCACAGATGACTGAGAAGATGCCCGGAGTTGTAAACACCATCAATCTGGAGAAAACAAACACTCCCGGGAGCGGATGTCAGATGGGGATGTTTGAAGTCAGCTCTTGTCTCTGCAGAGCACGGGAGGTGCACACGGGCAGCATGGATCCCCAGCCTCACCCCTCCCTAGGTCTGCTACCGCCCGAAGCTCCAGCAAATCCAGGCACACTAAGTGCTGCTTGTCCTCTTCCCTGGGAGAGCTTGGCTCCCCAGATTTTGGAGGCTGTAGCCCCCCCATGCAGCCCCCAGCCCCTCGCAGGAGGGGACCAAGGTTAGGGGTGAGCTGCTGTGGGGCAGACGTGTTTGGGGGTGGCCTTGAGGCTGGCTACGTGGCTGCTGGGGCTGCAGCCCCATTCCTGCCAGGTGCCCTTTGCCACCTCTTAGAGAAGGAGGCTGGTTTGGGAGAGGTGTTGGAGTTTTATTTTTAGTTCTCCACTTACAGGCAGAGACCCTCAGTGTGGGCAGAGAGCCCCTTGTCCCACGCCAGCTTCTGGAGATTCTCCCCGTCTCATCAGGGGCAGTGTGTTTGCAGCACAGGTACCTCACTTGGTTTTCTGTCCTTTTTGGCACCCCTTCGGTGCCTTTCCTGGCTTTGGTGGAGCCTCTTCTGATTTACAGCTGGTGTCACATGAAATCTGAAGCAGGTGCTCTCCTTCTGCCCCCTCCCACCCAGGACTCCCCTGTTCCCCTGCAGCTCCCAGTGTGGCTCCCTGTCCTCAAGGACATGTTCATGAACGAGCCGAAATTCAATGCTAGCATGCACAGGCTGTTTCTTTATCTGTCTGCTTTTTCTTTTTTTTTCTTTTCCCTTTTGTTTAAAGGAAACTGAATCCAAGGCTGCCATGTAATGTTGATGACATTATTGTTAGCAGTTATTTCTATTTCCATCGTTCCAAGAGGTAGAGAACAGAGTCCCACTGCGTTAAATGCAGCACATGTTATAACAAAAAGACAGTCTGAGTGCCAAACAACTTGCAATCTTCTTTTTAATGTAAGGAATGTAAAATTAAGATTACTATAGCAACATCTTGCCCACTTTGAACACAGATAGGATTTGTTGGTCTTTATAAATATCTATGAGTGTGCGTATGTGTATATATATGTAATGTACACATACAAATCCTAAATATCTCTGGCAACCTTTTCCGTAGTTGAATTTATATTTAATTTCAAGCTCTCTGTATCACAGATCTAATTTGCATCCAGCTTTCCGTCAGCAGCCTTGCCTTTTCCTTCAGGCTCTTTTGTGCACACTGCATGCCAGGCTCGAGTGCCCACTGCCTGGGGAGAGCTCTTAGCCCCTGCCTGGGAGCAGGGACAAACTCTGACTGGGGCAGGTAATCCCATCTATTGGGGTTTCATTTTAAATGTGTACAACCCTGTTAAAACCTTGTAACTGACTTAACATCTCCAAATTTACTTCCTTCAATCAGATTTTAGGAAAGTGGAATAAACTTGAGACATGCAAATCCTTCCGTTTTACTCCCGTCTCTCTTCTCTTAAGTTATTAGTTCAACTTTCAGTGAATTTCCTGTGAGGTATGAGCCACAGCTGTCGTTTCTTCCCCGTGACTGAATAAAACCTGGGCCCAGAAATGCCTGAAGGAAAGGCAGAGCACAACCAGGAGTGAGGAGCTGAGGGAGAGGCAGCAGGAGGATGGATGCTCCTCCAGCTCAGTGTCACCTAAATTCTCTAGGAAAGCAGCAGAAATTCAAGCACTGTTTTCACCTTGTTGCAGAGGTAAGTGGAGCTGCTGATGAAGAAGAGCTTTAACATCACCAGATCTGAAGAAAGCTGTCTTTGCTTATGAGCCTACAGTCGGGGTGGAGGAGAAAACCAGGCACCAAACTGTGCTAAACAGATCTGAAGGATACCACTCTCTGCCAAAGAAAGACACACGGGAGGGATACTCTCGTCTCTGGAGGAGCAGGAGGAGTTTGCAGCTCGTTTGTAGCAGCTTTAAGGCTGTGCAGTTGAACATGCACAGTTGGAGGGCACTGTTTTGAGACCAGACTGTAATGGAGATCTGAGAACCAAAACTGAAAACGTCTGCTGGCAGGTCTGGATGGAGAAGCTGGAAAGCAGCCTGGAGTTGCCAGCTGCAGATTTCTGGTGCCTATGACTTAGCAGAATTAAATATGAGGAAGTAAATTACAGGCAGCTCTGCCTGTAGGGTCTAGAAGGAAAGCAAAGGGGCTGGGGTGAGGCGGGTGAGCAACTGCAGTGGGTCTGTGGGGATGGCAGGAGTGGAAAGGGGAAGAATGGATCTGCAGGGCACAAAGAGGCCAACTTTCAAAGCCCATCCAGGCAAATGCAACAGCTTTCCTTCAGACAGGACTGCTCTATGAGCAGGGATCAACACCCTCCTGCAAAAACACTGATGGGTGTAAGTGTGCAGAGCTGATGCCCGGAGGAGGTTTTTGGATGGAGCTGCTGAAGAGATGGATGGGACAGAGCAAACAAGTGAAACTTCACACGCACACTGGGTGTTGGTGTGGAGCTTACAGTGACAGCCTGAAGGTAGGGGGGCAGCTGAAGATCAGACCAGGCAATGGGCAGTGGGTTGAAGACCAGTAGAAGTTTGTGAGCAGTGATGTATTATAGGGCAGAGCAAAGTGATTTTTGTAAGAAAATCCAGCTGTTTGCTGCTTGAAAGTTGCTCCTTTGCTGAATTGTCGCTGACCCTGGGCCAAGACACGGGCAGAAGAGACATTGCCATCTCCTTGCCCAAAGGAAGGAGTAAAGGCAGGCTCCAGGGGCCCAGCAGAGCACCAGGGCTGTGAAGCAGGCCCAGGAGGAGTCAGTGAGGTCTGTAGGGCTGAACAAACCATCTTTAAGACCACTGGTTAAAATCCACACACACTTTCTCATCCTATCCTCTGGGATGGGCACCCAGCAGGACAAGAGGCTGTTTATGATGGAAGTTAAGCCTGGGCTTCCTCAGCTGCTCCCTGGGCAGTGTGAGCCCCAGTGCTGTGCACTGGGTAAAGGTTTGTGTGCAGCCTCAGCCCAGAGACCTGGTTGCTCACCTCTTGCAGAGCTTTGCAGGTGTGCTGGACTGTCCAGTGAAATCAGAGCTTTTTAGTGGGAGCACAGCAAGAGAAGAGAATCATTTCCACTTCCCTGAAGGATACGGAGTTTCCCATCTATGGTCTGCACATTGCTGATACATACCACAGTGATAGCCTGACGAAAGGGAATCTCTTCACTGGGGAGAAAACTTTGGTTGTGGAGGCAAACTGGCCCTCTGTTAACTCCAACCACATCCACTTGTGGATGGCTGCACCTCTGCAGGGGCAGGTAGGTACCACAAATCCCCCTTGCTCCACAGCACTTCTGTACCAGCCACCATCACCATCATCTCTCTGCCTTTCATTACTCTTGACCCTCCTGTTCCCATCAGATGTTTTTAAGCCAGCCTGCCACCACGGCTGTAATCGGTTCTCATGTCCTCCTATTTATGCTCTCACCCAGCAATTTGCACAGGGCTGCCGAGCTCTCTGCTCATAATTGACAGGGGAAGGCAATCTGCTTCATGAGAGGAAACATCTCCACGGCTGCTGGGTCTGAGCTGGCTGTTTCCCATAATGAGGATGAAGTAAAACAGGATCTCACTAACAGCCGTGGATGTAGCTGAGCCCTCATTACTGCAGGCACAGAGGGGCTGCTTGGGACATCATTAAGAGCTCGATATTTGGAGTTTAATGTGTGGCACTGTCCTCCCTACACCAGTGCCCTATAGCAAGGTGCCTAGTGCCAAGTGGTCCTGAAGTTTGCTCAAGTCACAATCCAGGAAAGGGAAAGCTCCTTGTCTTCTTTCTTAAGACCGTTGTTTCTCTTCTTGCAGAGAACAACCATGGGAATTTTAGCCTTAGCACTAGAAATCAACTGCCAATGACACTGGCTTGTGCCGTCCCCAGCTGGAAAAGCAGCTTGGACATGGTGTGGGCAGAACATTTGCAGGTGGGTGTGCATCCGAACCCAAATGGGGGCTGGGGAGCAGGGAATGTGAAGGGGAGGATCCCCAGAGCGTCTCAGCGGTTTCCATCTCACACTGTTCCCCTTGCACAGTCAGAGGATAAACTTAGATCCCTTCTCAACACACAGGTGGTGGTGAACTGGGTAGTACCCTGATGTTTCCAAAAGTTTGGAAAGGGAATGGTGAAAGGAGACCTGTAAGGAGCAGGAATGGGTTTGGGTTTGGTTTATAATGGTAGGAAAAGGGTCTGGGTGAGGAATCTCAATGAGAAAAAGCATGAAGTGCTCCTTTTTTTTCTCCCTCTTGTCCTCCTACCATCCCAAGAGGTTTCTGTGGAAGGGAAGAGCCTGCCCCAGCCTCACCTGAGCACACACACTGGGGAATGCTGTGGTGAGGAGAATGAGTGATCTTTCTTCTGCTTGCGTCAAAGGCAGATCTTGAACACAAATGGGGTGGGGAGACTGGACTGTCATGAACAAGCTTTCCTCTCTTTGCATTGCTTTGATTTGCAGGAGTTTCTTACTTGGATACTAAAACACTTAATACTTTAGGTTTTGTTAGCTATTAAATATATCAATTAAATCCTTCCCTGAGGATTTTTTTCCCCCAACAAACCTCACCAGCTGGACTCTTTCCATATCTTTCCTTCAGCCATGATTGTCACCTGGGCAGACTCCTGTGCTACCTCTCAGTTGTCACCTGAACATCTTCCCTGAGCAGCCCACACAGCAACCAGGCTGCCTTTGCTGGGCGCAGGCACTCTTATTTGGCATTTTTTGGGTAGGACTAGGAAAAGTCACTGAAAAATCCCACATTATGTCCTAGCATCTTGAGACCTGCAGCAAGACTGGTTCCAGCCATGGGATGCTGCTCGGTGTACCTGGTGGTGGGGGCTACAGCAAAACCCAGCATGTGTTCCCAGGGATGCAGAGCTGGGCTTGAGGCACTGATGATGCTGCAGGGAAAAAGCCTGAGTTTCTTCACACATATTTATTTGCCAGCAGAGACTGTACAAATCCCATGCATAATTCAGCTGCTGCCATACAAATCATCCCACCAGTAAAAGCCTTTTCAGAAAGCATGATTTGATGGCAGCAAACTTTGACCTAAATGTGCTGCAGCCCTGTATGACAGGTTTTAAACTTTTGCCATCACTTCCTTCTGAGAGGTAGAGTGAATCTGGGTCAGCCCCCCCTCTTTGCTTGTTTGTAATGAGGCTAATTCTGATTTCATTCATGTTGCATCCTCGAGTTTGAGATGGGGGTAAAAAAAGGGGGATATTTGAAAAGGCAAGTCAGCCTCGAAGTCATTCTTCTTAAATCTCATCTTGGAGCAAAGGAAGTGGCTTGATGTTACATCCCCGAGGCAGCATTGACGGTGTCATTTATTATTCAGGGTGCAAAAGGAATACAGAGTTTCCCTTCTTCCCCTTTTTTATTTGGATGGCAGCGTCAAGCAGCCGGGCTGAATGAACAGGCAGTGATTAACAACAAGGCCCGTTCTGGGCGAGCGGGCTGCGAGCTGCCTCAGCCTGCTGCTCTGGGGACAAAGAAGGGAAGTGGCTGAACACAAGGTTATTAGTTTGTCTGGAGTTCCTAGGCAAGCACCAGGGCGTAAATAGAGCCTCTTGTTTGTTGATCTCCTCTGCAATGGCAGCTCAGGGCAAGCTGCTGCATTCATCTGTTTATTGCTGGAGCAGCCAGCGCTGTTTTTCCCAGGGCTGGGATTCTCTCACTCCGTGCACAGTACAGCTGTGTTGCCTCTGCAGTCCAAAAGGACGAGAGAAAAGTTTTGGAGAGAGTAATGACTGCTGTCTGTGTTTGGCTAGAGAGCTGCAGGTGGATAATGGTGATTCCCCTGTAGGTAATGGTTTGGAAATAACTCTGCCTCCTGGCCACATGCTGGATTTAAGGGCAGGATTGAGATAAGGAGGGGCAGGGAAGGTGTCTGCCCCTATTTTCATGCTAATAGTCATGATGCATGGCAGGACTAAATGACTTATTTTAGCCGTGTTTGTCGGCTCAGTGAGTATTAGACTGCACCAAGGAATGAACCCCCACTGTCTGGGCTGTAATAGGAATCTTAAACAAACCAAACAAACTGTGCTGGAAAGGCACGTGCTGAAGCTCTCCACTGGCTGGGCACTGCATCCTTGTGGCATTCAACACCTGTAGGCTGCTGGTATCAGTATATATATCTATATATATATCTATATATCAGTATATATACCTCTGCACTCTCACCCAGCCTGTTCAGGGGTGGAGGAAACCTGCTCTGCCCATCACCAGGAGCAACCACGCAGGGCCTGAAGAGTGTGGAAGTAGTCCATGGGGCAAAGGATTCACCAGCCTGATCTCTGCTGCTGCTTATGTGTGTCTCCCAAAGGCCACTGCTTGAGTCGAAATGCCCACGTGCTGAGAAATTACAACTTTCATTGCCTGCTGTTTTTGCTAGAAATAAATGAGAGCACTTGGCTAGGCTGGTGAGGTGGGAGGAGAGGGGTTCAGCTTCATTCAGCATCTTTGCCCTGTGTGTGCAGATCTGGGGAGCAGAGCAGGTGTTCGGTGGGACACAGGCAAGGGAGACAACTGAGTCTTACTGCTTGGGGGCCTCGATGTCAGGAGGGACAATAAAATTGCCCTTGCAGCTCACTGGGAGATATTTTCAGTGAGGAAACCACTAACCTGCCCCCTGATCCTGGTGGTTCCTGTGGTCCTGGTTGTTCCTGTGGTCCTGGTTGTTCCTGTGATCCTGGTGGTTCCTGTGGTCCTGGTGGTTCCTGTGGTCCTGGTGGTTCCTGTGGTCCTGGTGCCTGCTTTTGCAAGGAGTTACTGATCAAAGACTGCTTGCCTGCACCCTGTCTGCACCTGAGACAGGCAGCATGGAAGTTGAGGCTCTGATTTTCTATCTCTCTCTTTTCTTTTTGTGTCTCTTCCCTTCTTTGAAGTGGGACACCAAGACACCTTTGAATGAGCTCATGTTGGAATTCTGAAATTTCCAACCTGGTACTCCTGATCCAGTGCTAACCTACCTGTCCCAGCAGGTGCCCAGGGGGCCACAAATTATTTTGGTAAGCATGAGGAGTTCCCCAGGTCTGGCTAAAGGGCATGGGTATGTCACTGTCACTAAGCATACTTAGTCAAAACAGCAAGAAAAATTTGCCTTAAATACACCAAATTCGGTATAGTAGTATTTGTGGAGAACATCTATTATCTTTGTATATTTGACAAAAGTTAATTGTCTCTGTGACAATCAGTGTAGTAGTCAGCCTGCCCCTGTATAGGAGGGAAAAAAAATTCTTCATTTATAAGCGATTCATTAAGTAGCATTAAAGCTGTCTCTGAAGACAAAATAATCTTTTTAAAGAGGACTCAAGGTAGCGGGAAGGAAGATTAATGCCTCAGCTATTTTTCAATTATGCAAGCTTCCTCTATTACAGAACACCTGGATTAACCCTTACTAAGCTGTGTGCCCTGGTAGGTAGGGTTGGGAAACGGGGGAGTTTTGTGCCACTGGACAGGCTCAGTGAGGGATGAGAGATGCTCTGCACAGGGCTGCTGCGACAGGCACGGCAGGAGGGTGCCAGGCACTGCCCCTCTCAGCCTCCCTGTTAGCAAAGCTGTAACAGTTTTGGACAAGGAGCGTGCATTTGTGGTGCTTGAATATTTTGCACTGATTACATTCTGCGTGGTCTTCCTGTTTGCATGCACGTACCTGCTCTCCCTGGTGTAGTTCAGGTACTGAAGGGTTCTGGTTTCTGACCCTATTTCTGGTGCCTTCTCCTGCCATCGCATTCATGATCTTCACACAGTCAAATGGGCCTAAATTCTTCTAACACACTGGGGATACTCTTATTTCAGCGTGATTTATGTCAGCAGTTCTGGTAAAGCGTAATTAAAAAGGTCTCATTGATACCGCTACCTTCATTTTTTTTTTTCCCTTGCCGCTGCTTCCTAGAGTGCTTGCCTTGTCTTAATTGAAGCAGTGAAGAGTCCATTTAGCAGGAAGGTGGGAAGAAACAGCCTGAAGATCATTCATCTAAATCACTCCAGTGATGAAAACAGTTGCTCACTACATCTATCATAATTTCTGCTAAGTTTCTTATGGAAGATTAGTTGCTGCAACTATGCAGATGCACACATGCCTGGAAGACCTCTGCAGACATTCCCATCTAGGGCAGTAACTCTAGGCTGAGGAAAAAGATTGGTTTTTGCAGGTATAAATTACACAGCAAAAAAAGTGGCCAGATAAAAAGCCCTTTTTATGTTTTTCCAGTTGCATTCATTTCTTGAAATGTTACACCCCCTTTACTTCGCACTGCTGTGTGAGCAAAGTTTTTTTCAAGTGTGAGGCCAAAATAATTTTGGGTAGCTTTGGTGCTCTTGCCAAGACATTTGTATGTAAAGTTCAGGTCCTTTGAAGTCACATCCCAGTTCTCCACAGCTGAAACACACCTGAGAGCAGCTTATAAATGGTGCATAACTGGCAGAGAAGAGCAGAGTGAAGGTGAAAGGTACTGAAAGGATATGACCATGAGAATGACCTTACTCCTGTCTGCAGGTATGTCCTGAACAGAGCAGCTGAAAGTCCATGAACAAAATTATTTGGTTTACACGGAGAAAATACTTTCAAAAAACGATGCAGAATTCAGTGCAGAGTGTCAGAAGGAAGCCAAAAGAAGCTACATATCCAGCCCAAATGCTGTCTTTAACAATTCAAGAATGCAGGATTTTGATAATTTTCTTTAAAACCTTTTTTTTTTTTTTTTCCCAAAACTGAGTGCTCTCCAGTCACGGGAAAAAGGTAAAAAGACATTTAAGGCGGGTTGGCTCAGCAAGGTTCTGAACGCAGACGCGGGGCTGGCTCTGACCCTCGGCCGCCAGGCCAGGGCAGACTCTGGTTGCTGCTGGTCTCTGCTGCACCTTGCTGGCAGGGAATGAGCCATCAAAGGCTTTGCTTTTTGCTTTGTTATTGACCCACTCGACCAGGCGGTTGTAAAACCCCCATGACGGGTTGTGACACAACTTTAATGTTTGCTTGGACACTTTGACCCGCGCACAGAGGGCTGGCTTTGGGCAGCGGCCAGAGGAGGAGGTGCTGGACAGCCCAAGCATGCCTCTGCCCTCTGTCCTGCCCACGGCTGATGCTGAGCACCTCTGCTGCCAACACAGGCTGGAAGAGCTGGGTTTCTTCAGCCTGGAGAAGAGAAAATTTCAGAGACACTTTACAGCACCTTCCGGTCCCTAAAGGGGCTACAAGAGAGCTGGAGAAGGGCTTTAGACAAGGGCATGGAGTAATGGAACAACAGGGGATGGCTTTAAACTCACAGAGGGTGGGTTTAGATTAGATATAAAGAAGAAATTTTTGCCTGTTGAGGATGATGAGGCCCTGGCACAGGCTGCCCAGAGCAGCTGTGGATGCTCCATCACTTGAAATGTTCCAGGCCAGGTTGGATGCGGCTCTGAGCAACCTGGTGTTCCTGAAGGTGTGCCAGCCCGTGGCACGGGGAATTGGAACTGACTGATCCTTAAGGTCCTTTCCAACTCAAACCATTCCATGGTTCTATAGTCCCCCTATCTTCTCTTTTCTGTTTTTGTATTCTGAACGAAGCTGAGAGCTCATGTGGTTGTGGTATTGCAGCCACAGTCTGACCACAGCGTTTTGGTGTCTTCTAGCTCATGCTGGTGTGGAATAAAGAACAGAAGGTGCCTGGAAACCCCAGCCATGGGGCTGGGCTGAGGGAGCTGGGTATCCTGATTAAGGGGGCTGGGGATCCCGGCTGGGGGAGCTGGGAATCTTGACGGAGGGAGCTGGGCATCCTGATTGAGGTAGCCAGGAATCCCAGTTGGGGTAGCCGGGTATCCTGGCCGAGCGCTGTTTTCCTGCGGCTGAGAAGCCGCTGAGCGAGGGGGCTGCTGAACTCACTACCGCTGGAGCTTCTGCAGCGCACGCATTACAGCGCGTAAAAAGTATTAAACCGAAAGCGAATGGTCTTATTCCGGCGTAACTGGTCGAACCCCCCGCCCTGCGGGGCTGGGTTTGCCTGGCCGGGAGCGGAGCCGCGGGAAGCAAAGGCAGCGGGAAAGGCTTCAAGGGCTCGAGGTGGGAAACTTCGACTCGTGATCTCTCGCTGCCGGCGCCTATGCCCGAGGGCGGGAGCGGGGCCAG
>WBMY01004375.1:415749-483720 GCA_013397315.1 Donacobius atricapilla
CAGCCCCGGGGGCGATGTGCGCCGGCCGAGGGCTCCGAGCTGCCGGAGCAGCGCCCGCCCTGTCCGGTGACCGCGCTGCCGCCGCGTCCCCGGCTCACTCTCTCTGCCCGTCCCGTCCCGTCCCGTCCCGCTGCTGTCCTCCGACTTTTCGAAACTTTTGTCCCCCAGAGGCGGCTGCAAACGGAGGAGCCAGCTCAGGTAAAGCCCACGTCCCTTCTTCAGCCGACCCGCGCTGGGAGGAGCGGGGCAGAGGCGCAGGTGAGGACGACTCCGAGTGCCGCGTCAGGTGCTGAGCGAGAGCGCCCGGGTTTGACAGACGAGTCCATGACAACGCTGTACACTTGCTTTTGTGTTCCAGCCTTTCGGTGGTTTAGTATTTTTATCATAAATCTGCTATGCGGAAAGCAGTGTGAGAATCCATGTGTTTTTTCCACGGGTCAATTGGAAGTCTGCTTTGTAGCCTTCTGTGTGGACCTCCCTAATGAATTCATCTAGGAAAATTGTTAAACTGACATTATTCAGTATTTTTAAGAAGGCTGTCTTATTTGAGGGTGTAAATTTATTTCCTTTAAAGTCTTGTTATTTTAGCAGAGAAACAGTACTGGATATCAGTATTAACAGAGAACTTATACTGGATATAAGTTGCTCTGTAATGAGTTTCAAGTAGTCTGTGTAGCACTGCTTAAATTGTACCGCAGAGTATGTTTTGCTGAGGACTATATCACTGTCTGCTTTTATAGAGAGAGACATAAAATGACCTTCAGTTTTATAGCTTGTAAAATGGCTTTAATGAAATATCTGCAGTGTTTGTTATGTGCAAGTTGCAAGTATTTTGAGATGCTGATGTCTCGCTGTCTCTCTCAGTCTTCTGTTAATAAGCAGAAACTCAAACGGGTTCAGTAAAAGTACCTGATGGATAAAGCTGACAGGACAATTCACTCCAGTGCCTCTAACATTTGATTGATTTATTAATGATAGAAAGCACAGAAATGGCCATTGGCTTGAGCAACCGCTGGGTGCAGTGACCTCGAATAGTGAGTTGCTTTTTTTAAGTGGGACATAAAACGCTTCCCATAGCACCCATAGTACACAGACAGGCTGTACTGGGTTTATGAGAAACTGCAGAATAGTTGGAAAAAGTACTTGCTTTAAAATGCGGGTGCTGCAAGCTTGTAATCAGTGGTTCTGGGGAAGAAAAAGAAGCACCCTACCCTTCTCCCCAAGTTAACTCGCTGTTTATGCTATCTGGTTGCGAGCAGATTTGAAGCTATTAACTGCTTTTATTACCTTTCAAATCGTTGATCACTTGAATGCATTTCGTGTTTTAAGACTGCCTCCACTGTGAGTTAAAGCTCCCGTGAAAGTGAAAAAGAACAGCTTTGTGTTGAAGTGATCACGGGGATATTTTCCAGATCTTAGTCCTTGTCAGTAGCCTGTTGTCTGCTCTCTGTACAAGCTGTCAGCGTGTACGAATAAAGTCAGCACAAGAGCAAACAGTGCTAACCTTCCTGATTTGAGGGGACGTGGCTCTTGTTGCACACAGAACCTGAGCGTGACTAGTGGGGAGCTCAGTGTGACAGACTTTGAAGTGGTGGTAAGTCCCAAGACCCATCCTGTTTTGTTCACCTGAGCACTGTTCCTCCTTCAGTCACAGCCTAAACTGGGAATGCCTGTGCTAAATCACGAAGGGGTTCAGCGGCAGGAGGGTGAGGTGGTCAGGCCAGTGGTGGTGCCCTGGTTCAGTAAAATGTCTAACCTGTCTCAGGTGTTGTCACCTTGTGTTGCTAAAAAGATCCTACGTGCTTTGGGCGCTCAGACAGTGCTGCATCTCTCTGTGTTGGAAGTAAGCAGTCTGTCAGGCTGCCTGGACACAGGACAAAAAGTCAGGGCTCTCAGCTCAGTTCCTGCTCCTCCTGACAAGTGAGCAGCCACGTGAATGAAGGGGGCTCATCTGGAGCCCAGCGGCCAGATTAAAGTCCTTTGGACAAAGAGTCTATCTGCTCATGTGCAAATATACCCCAAGCCAGTTCAAGAAATGAAAAGGGCACCTGTGATGGCTGTGTCAGCTCTTGCCAAATCCTGAAAGGACCGAGTCCTGTGCTTCTGGAGCCAGTTTACACAAGGTCGTCCAGCTGGAGCTAAAACTGTATTGTCAGGATAAGCTGGACTCAGGCTGGGATGTGTAACTGGCACTGCTTCGGTAGCTGTGCTGGGTGATCACTCTTGTGAGGGTTTTGGTCCATTCCCCGGACATTTCTGAAGACCTTGTCACTTGACACTTCAGCACTGCCCACAGCTACAGCAGCACATAGCTACATGAGTGTGGGCAGCGTCTCACATCAACATTTGCCTGGACCTGAACAAAGACAAGGAGGTGAGTGGTGCCCATGGGCAGAGGAAGCTGGGATTCACCAGAAGCCCCAGGGTGCCCTTTGTGGTAGATGGTTCATACCCAGAGCTGACTGTTCAGCCAGTCATGCTGGAGTACTTCTGGTGTTAGGCTTTCCTACATCCAGCTCCCTGGACACTTGGAGATATTTGTGTGGTCAGAGAGGTTCAGAAAAAGCTCCAGGCTTTGGTCTGTATGCTGACAGGGCAGGGCAATGACATGATTGAGGGTGAAGGGTGTGAGGAATAACCCTGCTCCTCTCACAGGAAAGATGTCTATGTGTCTTTATGGGAGGGGTCAAATTTTTTGGCAGCTGAAAACTTCGACAAACCTGACCATCCTGCTTTTGTGCTGGGCACTGGGGGAGTTGGGAAGAATTTGCTCTTGCAAGAGAAATCGCACCACTTCTCTTTCCACTCGGGAAGGTATAATTTAAGTCATGTGTCCAGTGTTGTTACTGGAAGGTAATCTGAGCACAGATTAGGACCCAAGAAAGAAACAATGGTAGTGAGCTGTGTATAATGTGGCACGTGCAGGATCAGGACCAGCTGAAGGCTGCTGGCATGGCTGAGTTTTACAGCTTTCCATTCTGGCTCTGGCCAGCTTTACAAGTGTGAAAATCAGCTCTAAAACCAGCCAATATTTCTCAATGAGTTAGTCTGCTCCCTAGGCAGAGCCTCTGGCAATACCCTTCTCTAGTTCTGAACTCGCTGCAAACTCAGGCACACAGCCCAAACATGCATTCCCTGGAAACCCATGTCTCCCAGCAGTGCTGCCTGGAGCTTTGTGTGCAGAGAGCAATTTCTGCTGCCTCCTGGGCCCGTTTCGCTCTTGGGAACGTCATCTGTGGGGATCCAAAACCTTTCTAGGGGCAGGCAGTGCAGGTACAACTCTAACGAGGTCATTGGGCTCAACTTTTTAATCCTCTGGATATACACTATACACGGCTGTTTGCATAGCAGGAGGGATTTTGTTCTTGAGCTGTCACCCCAGCCAAAGTCGGGCGTCACACAGAAGTCTGTATGTATTATGTCAACACAGTTACCTTTGTCAGCCAAATGCAAACTCTAAGAAGAAATACTAGATCTGTTTGACAAGTCCTCCAGACAGAAAACTGTGTTGACTAACAGGAGTGGTGTTTCCATCCCTAGCGCTGGCCGCTCCCTGCCCTGTTGGGAGCACGGGCAGGGTGACCAGCCTGCACTTCCCGGGTCAGCCGTTTGCCCTCTGCAAATACTGGCACCGTGCTAAGTTTTTGTTTGCTTGAGCAGGGGTTTTTATTTATTATTTCAAGACCTCTGGAACTTCCTGGCTGGCCTGGGACATGCTTCTGGTTTGTTTTTTTATTTTTAAGTCAATGTTAGGAATTTGGGTGAGCTCCTTCGTAGGCTCTGAGTCCAGGTTTTCTCGTTACAGATGTGAAGGATGGTTAGCAGATGGTGTTGGGGATCTTCCCAACTCTCTTGTCAGAGAATTTTGCTATAGCTGAGATTTAAGTCATTCTTATTTGCAAAGATAAAAAGTAGTGCTTATACTTTCTGCATCCTCTATATCAGGATACTTTCACTGTACTTTTTTAGCATCAAGCCTAATGTACTGATAGATAGTTGCCTTTTTCCTGATAGACCTATTGACTCTAGGTTTTTTAGTATCTTTTAGCTTTCTTTATAAAATATGTTGAATTCTATTAAATTTGCTCTAATTTTACCATGGATTTCTGGGGGGGGGTACTTTTTTTTTAATTTGGCTCTTGTCTTAAAGAATTCCTATTTTAAACCAAATATTTTTTTTTAACTATGCTGTTGCTTTTCTTAGTGGGAAAGTCATCTTTAAACATCCTCCAATAAGCACAATTGTCACACTAACTTATATTTAGATGTTTTCTCTCAGTTATTTTTGTGTCTGTTTCTTTCTAGTTTTGTGAAACTGACCTTTAGGAGATGTTGTTTTGGGCCGTGTTCTGTTTCCTTACCTCAAACGTAGTCGAGAACTGTGATTGGTTTTCTTCCAGCTACTGCAGGATTTCCTTATCCTAGAAAGCTATCTATTATATGTAGGTGTTGAGATTTTTTTTTTTTCATTTTTTTTTTAGCACCACAAACCCTCCAGCATCTGCCATAAGCCTGAAATTCCAACTCTTCTTGCTGTACATTGTGGGTAGATGCTTCAGGAGCTGTTCATCTGTTCCACTGATTCACAGCAAACTCCCACCAGTGCTGCTGATGTACCCAGCCCATGGCCCCCTGAAATGAGGGGGGGCCCTGCTGCAGGTGGCTGGGCTTTCTGGGGGGGCTCTGCTGGGGGGAGCAGGCTGTGTGTTGGTTAAACTGTAAGAAGGTTGCTGGCACTCCAGGGTCTCCCTTTCCCCACCTGCTGGGTGCTCTGATGTGGAAGGGTGGCACCCAGCACGCCCTTGCCCTTCAGCCGGGCTGGGCACATCAGAGGGGTGAGCTGCTGGCAGATGTCTGCTCTTGAGGGGGACAGTCCATGCCAGTGGCTGCTTTTAGCTTTGTTACTGATGTGCCAGCTGTGGGTGAGGAGTTTGCTGCATCCAGCTGGCTGCCAGTGCTCCCCTCTGTGCCACCAGCGGTGGGAATGGCACCTGCAGCCTCCAGGAGAAGCCCGGCTGGGGCTGGGGCTCAGCACCCTGAGGGCATGGGCTGCAGGGCTGGTGCAGAGTTGTTGAAAGTGGTCTCTTGTGAGGGGTGGTGGGCTCTGGGAGCAGCAGAGCAGGAGTGCAGGTGGGGATGGAGCTGTCCCTGTGCTGCAGCCCCTGCTGCTGTGGCTGCAGGTGGGGATGGAGCTGTCCCTCTGCTGCAGCCCCTGCGGCTGTGGCCCTGCAGGTGGGGATGGCTCTGTCCCTCTGCTGCAGCCCCTGCGGCTGCAGGTGGGGATGGGTCTGTCCCTCTGCTGCAGCCCCTGCGGCTGCAGGTGGGGATGTCTCTGTCCCTCTGCTGCAGCCCCTGCTGCTGTGGCCCTGCAGGTGGGGATGGCTCTGTCCCTCTGCTGCAGCCTCCTGAGACCACTTTCAGCAGCTCTGCACCACCCCTGCAGGTGGGTGCTGCAGTGAGGCTGCAGGAGGTGGGAGAAGCAGGAGTGACAGTGGGATGGAACCTGTGAGAAAATCAGTTTGGATTAAGGTGAAGTGCGAACTTAAGAGTAATAGGAGCATAAAGCGGAGCAGTCTTGACCTGTCTTTTCCTAGATGTCTTGCACAGTGAGACACAGAGACATGGCATTTGTTCAGGCTGTGTAGAGCCACAGGCACAGCCCCATGGCCAGACTGATTTGGAGAGGTCTCTGATGGCATCACCTTCACATTCACCTGCTCCTGCATTGGTGAGGGCTCAGGCTGGATTCCCATCCAGGCCCTGGCACATCCTTCCTTCCAGCAGTGCTGCTGTGGGCTCCTCCTGGGCTGTGTCTCGAGTGCCAAGGAGGAGGCTCAGCCACTGTCTTGCTCCAAGTGGCATTTGTGGCCTCATGCTGTGCTGCTCCCATGTTGTGCTCCCAGAGCTCCGCAGGAAGCAGCAGCTCACTCAGGTATGAGCAGCTCCTAAGTTGCTTTGTAGCCCAGTAACTTCAGAAATATTTCTAAATTGGTCCTTCATGCAGCTCCATTGGCGTTCCCAAGGGGATTCCATCCCATCAACTCTGTAAGGTCAAAGCTTCCAATATTTGGGTTTGCTTTTTTTTTCTTTTCATTTTTTTTTTCAGGGAAAAAGTCTTTATGTAGATGTGAGTATTTTTAGGAAGGCTGGATCTCAGGAGCCCCTTTGTGAAGCTCTGTAACTCCCAGCAGAAATTTTTGCTCCTCCCACTCCTCACTCCCAAACCCCAGTTTGAAGCAGGACTTGAACACAACACTGCAAGTCATGGAAACGTGGCTGGGGAACAGAGTTTGAAGTGCTGTTAGTCACTCAGTAAGTCAGCAGTGCTCAGCGTGCACTTCAGGTGTACCAGTGGTTTGGGAGGCAGACGGAATGTGGTCAAGTGATAAATACATGGTTTGAGAGGAATTGTTGTGGTTTGATGCTGGCCCAACACCAGGCACCCACGAGAGTCTTTTGCTCACCCTCCCCTGCTACAGCTGGGCAGCGGACAGGGAAAAGAAAATAAATTAACAAACACTTCATGAGTGAGATAAGGACCAGGAGAAACGCTTCAAGGACAAAACAGGCTCAACTTATGGTTGCAAAGTGAGTTTATTACTAACAGAATCAGAGGAGGATGATGAGAAGTAAAAGAAGCCCTTAAAGCACTGCTTCCCCCAGCCCCGCCCTCCTTCCCACCGCCAGTGCAGCCAGGTAGGGCGTGGGGGTTTGGGTCAGTTCATCACCGAGATTTTCTTCTGCTGCTCTGGGAGAGGAGTCCTTGCCCTGTGAGACCGTGGGGTCCCTCCAGGAGCTTTTCACAGGAACCATCTTTGTGGTCGCCCTGCTACCAAAAACCAGGCTGTGCAAAAGCAACACAGCAATGAATCAGGTTTCCACCAGAAACAGTAATTCTGGCATTTCTGAATGGAAGAATATTTGTCTTTGCAGTGTTTGGCAAAATTTCTGTTACACATGTAGGTCTCTATACTGTTACCCACAAATTAGTCAAAACAAAAATCCTATTATTAGAAAGATTTGTGTCCTGTATCATGTAAAACAACACCCTGCCTCCCCAGATGGCCACCCTGGGGATGGCCTTGGCAAGCCATGTTCAGCTCAGTGCTGAGCCCCCGTTCTCCCTTTCTCAATCCCTCCAAGCCCCAGTGCCCTTCCCTGTCTCTCTAGCAAAGGCTCTTCTTTTCTTTTCGGCCCCAAAGAGTATTGCTGCCCAAGGACTTGATGTTCCTAAATGATCTGGAGAGCCAAGTGCTGGCATAGATAATGGTAAATAATTAATTATCTCGCAGACAGTCCTTCAATATGAGCTGGAACGTGTTTCAGGAAGAGGGAAGATGGGCATACGTGCTCAAAGTAACTGTTCCCTGTGATTAATTAAAAGGCTTAGAAAGACAACAGTTATGTCATGGCCTATAAATAAAATGGAAATTAATTCAGAGATGGGTTTTGTATGCTTTTCTGGTTTTTTCACTTTGTTTGCATTTTGTTTGTTTGCATTTTGTTTGCTTTTGTCTCTCTCTGCAGGATGTTTAATTCCTTCCAAGTCTGTCCCACAGCAGAGAGCAGGGGTGGAGGAGGACAGGACAGTCCTTAGGAGAAGGCTGTGCCACGGTCCCACGACAGTCACGTCCGCAACAGCCCCAGTCTGAGGGGACTGCTTTTTCTGGAAGCTGTGAAAGGAAACCTGTGCTGTAGCTTTCTCATGTTTAGCTCTCCTCCCTCCTGAGAACTGGAATGAGGATCAGTGAGTCCCTGTTTTCTGGCACCATCCCCTTGATGCCTTATGTTGGGAGACCTCAGATCTTGCTTTGTTGAACAATCCCCAGCATCACCTTCAGATGTGGTGTTGACAAATGCTGCGGTGTCTGTAGGGGACTAAGGTCCAGCAGCCCGGAGTCCCACCTGCCCTGAATCCCTGCTTGTCCACTGATGTGGATGCAATCCTTCTGGGCTGGGGCAGGAGCATGCGCAGAGGGTGAAGGAGGAAGGGGATAAGGGGGAATAATGGACTGGTGAGAATCTGGCCACAGCAGGAGTTGTGATGGGATTTACCAAGCACAGCAAAAGTGATCCAGGGTGGGCAGTGGGATACACTGACTGAGCTGCACCTCTTCCCCACCCTGAGAGGAAAGGTGGAGGGAGCTGGCAGCTCTTCCTGTTGCAGATATTCATGTTTTGCAGTAAGGGTAGGTGGGCTCGAGAGACCCTGGTGTTTTCTAGGAGCAAACCCCAGCCCTGTGGTGCTGAGCAGGCACACAACCTGCAGTTCCCCTGGGCTCTGAGCCGTAGCTTAAATGGAGTTTAACATATTTTATCTCACTCTTGGCCCATTGTCTAGCCTTCAGAGCTCAGCTGTGAGCTTTATTTCTGCAGATACTGCAGTAGAAAAATAGACCAAATGAAATCTTAATGGGTTGGGTGAAATCCACAGCAGAGCTGCATTTGGATGCATTAGGAAATGGAGCCCTGGCCTGCGCTGCCCCAGGGAATGTTGTCTGACAGCCAGGTGGGAGGGAGCAGCCTCCCCAGCGTGCCCACAGCTGCCTGCATGAGCCAGGATGGGGACACTGGGCTCCTCTGGTGGCTTTAGCTCTGTCCTACTTGTGAGGAGATTCAGAAGGAGCCATTTAGGAAAAGGAGAGGTTTTCCAGGATTTTCCAATGACTTGTGCAGAGTAACTAACTTCTTTCCTATGTGCTGCAGGGTGAGGAGACCCTGTTCCTTTAGGTGGTCACTGCAGCTTGAGCCGTCCCTGGACTTGCATACAAACATGGCATAGGAGGGTTTGTGGAGTGAACTGCAGGTAAAGAAAATAAGAGTAGAAGACTGGAGTCCTGGTTCCTGGTATGGATTTGGGCTCTGCTTTTAGGGTAGAACTACTGGAGACCAAGAGATGATGATTTGCGCACAGGGCTGATTCCTCTGCACCCGCCCAATCCACCTGCTTGTCTCCTGCTTGCATCTGCTGGCCAGTTTCAATGGCAACAGCCATCCAGGTCTCACTGTGCCCCTTCTTTTGGCCCTCAGTCCCACCTGCAGGCGGCTAAAATACCCCTGCCCAGCCTTTTTAGTGGCTTGCATTGGCCCTCCCGATGCATTTGTCAGCACTCGGCTTTGGGGCTTCCATGGGCTGACGGAGGATCCCTGGCTCAGAGGAGAGCAGGGTCAGGACCAGCAGGAAGGATCCAGGCTTGCCTGGTGAGGGAAGAGCCGATGGGAACTATGTTTTTAAGGCACACTGATGGAGGAGGGAGGCGTGTGAGGCTCCCTGAGGGAACAGTGAGACAGGGATGGCAGCGTGGTGGCACTTCCCTTGTCCTGCTGTCAGTTTTTCTTGGCTGGTTTCTAGGAAAATGGATTATACGACATTCAAAATATTCACTACTGGATTTAATAATATTTCAAAAATAACTTAAATGTATTGCTTTCAGAAATGGTATTCCATGGAAATCCTTTCTGTTTAACCACTGGCATTGCCAAGCACGTACTCCAAAGCCAACATCCACGCAAATCATTGCTTTTTTAAACAGAATGGGAGAATAATGGCCTGTGTCATCAGCCTGGCCCCGTGCTGTCTGAGGACAAGGGCTGTGCGTTGTGTCATTCCCTACCTGCAGCTTTTCCCTGAAGTTGTCTGGGTCATATCTCTGTGTTGGCACTGCCAGAGGTGCCCCAGGGAGCAGAGCCAGGGATGAATGGCCAGGCAGTCCCCCCTCTACTACTACACCTTTGCCAGCTGAGTTTGTTCTTCAGCCTCAGTACCTCTAGAGACAGTTCTGCAGTCTCTACATGTCAAGGTCCTTCCTCCTCATCTTGAAGATGCTCTGGAACTTCCTGAACAGTGTCTCAGTTGTGGAGTGTAGGGAAGGTGGTGGAGAGCTCTCAACGCTGGCCTTATGGCTTCTCTGCAGAGCTGGCATGAGTTAGCCCAAATAAGAGTAAACCCCAGGCCCTGTGGCTGATTGCCCAGCCAAGTGAAGTAGCCCAGCCTTACAGCACCCCCAGGACAGTCCTGTGGCTTCTCTGTGTGTTAGGGAGGAGGTCAGAGCTGAAATTCAGGAAGAATTTGGCCGGTGGTGCCATGAAGATGTGGGCATAAGGTGCATTCGCTTTACCTCTAGTGCGGTAAACACCTTTCCAATTCCTGATACAGAGATTGAAAGCAAGTCATGACGACAGAATATTCCTGGAAGAGGTTTCCAGTAGCATTTGGAATAGTCTGGAGTTGCCAAAGTTAGTATTCCTGCTTTTCTCTCAATCCTTGAATGTTGCAGGAGTGGGGAAGCTACCACCTCTCTGAGCAACCCATACCAGTGGCTCACCATCCTCATTGTAAAAAAAATTTTTCCTAATATTTAATCTAAATCTACCCTCTTTTAATTTAAACCCATTACCCCTTGGTCCTAGTGCAACAACCCTTGCTAAAATGTCTGTCCCCATCTTTCTTACAGGAAAGAAAGATGGAAAATGAAAAGAGATCTTTCATCTCTTTAGGTACTAGAAGGTGCTGTAAGGTCTTCCAGGAACCTTCTCCAGACTGAACACCCCCAACTCTCTCAGCCTTTCCTTCATAGGAGAGGTGTTCCAAAATGAAGATGAGTTGAAGAGTTAGCTGGCCTCTGCTTTCCATCACTAGTGCTGCCTGTTTTCTTTCTGGCCTTTCCAAAAATATTCACAGCATCTCTGGAGTTTTCAGTGCTCTGCTTTGCAGGGAGAAATTCAGCTAGAATGAAGTATACTGGTGCCTTTGTGTAGAAGTACATGTTGTCAAGGCAGAGATATATCTTGGCTTTTTCAAGGGAAGACTAGAAATGAAAAAAAAAAAATTTCTACTCTACCTAATATGTGAGCATTAAGTCAGTGGTGAGCTCTGCCATTACAGCTTGTGTCTGAAACAGTCTTTCTACTAATCAAAAGTGATTAGTCAAAATTAATTGGGCTAAGTGGAAAGCTTGCTGACAAAACACTTCAAGAGTAGGTGTAGCTGATAGGCACCAAAATGGTCAGACATTACAGCATGGATTGCAAACTCTGCTTCTGCTGTGCTCATCCGTGGGAGTTTCTGTGGGGAAGACAGAAGTTTGGTGCGAGGACTTGCAGAAAAACGCCGGTGTGATGGAAGAAGGAGGGGCGTGTGTGATGAAAACGGGAGGGATACTTGTGGTGGGAGGCTGTTGGGCCAGTCCCTGCCTTGGAAGAGGCACTCCTGTCTGCTGAGAGTTGCTACCATGGCCAGCAGTCAGGCCACGGAGGAGCAGCAGGAATCCCAGCTCTGCTGTCCCTGGCAAGGCACAAGCTTGCAGCTCCTGCAGATGATGCACCAGCGTTCCTTGCTGAGAGACATTTGGGCCCAGAGCAGTTCAACAAACCCAGCCTGCTGGAAGGTGCCTGACTTCAGGTCACTTCTCACCTAGGTGAGGAGGATTGAACATCTCGGCACATGTACCGGTCTTCTGATCCTTCAGGGAGAGAATTTGAGAATTTTTGGAATTCTCCCTTTGTTTTGGAAGGGGTTTTAATGATCATCTCATTCCAACCCCACTGGCACTGGTGTTGTCCTCACAGGAAAACAGAATTTGTTAGGCAGTGCACTCTTGTTCCTGACAGATGCTGATGAGCCAGTTCCTAATGACCCAAGACTTTGCTCGAGAGGGCCCTTTTTTCAGAACAGCTGCAGCAAACAAAGCATTCCCTGCCTGGCCTAGACTCGCATGGAAAGGTGAGGCAGTGCTGTCTGCCAGCACCTTGCTCTAAGTCCTTCCAAAAAGCAAGTCAGGACAGAGAAGCTGGGAACTGACTTGAGGGAAAACCTAGGTGGGAAAACCAGGGTTTCCCATGCAAGGCAATGAGGAAGTAAAACTGACTTGCCTAATTAAGACAATAGACTAATTAGCCAATGAGAGAATTTTTTCCAGTGTGGATGTATCATTGGAAGCTATTAATTAAAATTCTTGCTAAATCCCAGACTAGACAAAGCCTTTGATAATAGCCTGCAAGAGCAAGAAATAGTCAGCACTGTGTCCCTTAGCACACACAGAGCCTTCTCCATGGAGTCTTTAAAATAATAAATTTTCTTTGGAATAAATTAGACAGATATGGAAACAGAGCAGTGGGGAAGCAACAAACAGAGCTTACAAGGAGCTAGACTGTTTCAGTCTTGCTGTGGCAGCATCTGTTCTTCCTTACTGGTATTTTGACTCCAGTTCTCTCATTTATTATTTCCTTTTTGAGACAAATTTCTCCCAGGAGAGGCTGGATTTCTTCTGATTGATCGTTAGCGTTACAAAACCAGTTGCTGCTGCTGGGCTGTTCCCATTGCTTTCACAGACCAGTCTTTTACAGTTTCCTCTTACCTTTAAAAGTGATTCTTTTAATCATTTGTAACAAATGTATAAAGGTACAAATTTTTCCCTCCACGTGGAATGAAGACAAATGATCAACCTCTGACACCTTTCTCCTGGAATGTGATCCTGGTTTGTAATCAGCTCTTCTATTTTTCTCTGCCCTGTTTTTAAATGAGTTTCAGTTCCTGGTAATCAACAAAACTGTCCATGGCCTGGCCTGCCAGAGAGCTCGAGAGGGACTTTTTACAGGGGCCGTAGGGACAGGAGAAGGCAGAAGGGCTTCATGCTGACAGAAGGCTGGTTTAGATGAGATATTAAGACAAAATTCTTCACTATGAGGATGGTGAGACACTGGCACAGGTTACCCAGAGAAGCTGTGGATGGCCCATCCTCAGAACTGTTCAAGGCCAGTTTGGACTTGGCTTGGAGCAACCTGGTCTAGAGGAAGATGTCCCTGCCTGAGGAGTTGTTATGTCAAGCCCTTGACCACAAGCTTTCCTTAGCTGGTCTGAAATTGTCCCCAAACTGGAACGGGAGGATACAGTATGTCAGTGAAGAGAAAGTGCTGAGCAGCCCCTTGTTGAGTTTAACTTTCTGCTGTGGACATGGAAGACAAATTCATTCAAAAATAGAAAGCTGAACGGTTATCCTGCACTGTGTTGTTCTAGAAAAGCACTTTTTTTAAAGAACAAGCAGAGAAGCCAATTCCTGCTAAGCATTCATTTTGTATTTGTCCTTTCACACACCCTTTCTTCTCTAATTCTGCTGAGACTGATCTTTCACCAGGAAAGGAGGAAGGCTGGGGAAGGATGCTGTGTGTGGGGCATCTAAATACACTTGGTTGCTGACTGCAGGAGGGATTAGGATTCCAGCACAGATGAGCCCCTGGCAGTGTGGCTTGCACTTCTTCAGAAACCAGTGGCCCTTTTTGTCCTGATGGATCTGTTTTGACTCCTGGACTTTCTTGAAAGCAGGGTTCTCAGTGTGTGCTGAATCCTCTTTAAAGTGACTGGGTTGGATTTGAATTGGCAGCCCTTTAAATACTGTTAGTAGCTGGTGGTACAGCTGTATTTTTAGTGGCATCCTGGCTGCAATGCCAGAGCTCTGAGCTGCCACACCAACAGGGACTGCAGGGCTTGGCAGCTCCCTGTTGGGAACAAAGGCATTGGACACAGGATGTGTCGTGTCTGCGTGGGGTATTGAGTGCCTGTCCTGTCCTCCTGCTGTGCTGAGTGGTCCTGAGGGCAGGAGAGCGGGGGAAAACAGAGAGGATTCAGGAGAGAGAATGACTCCAGTCATCCTAGAGCTCCAAGCAGAATTGGAAAATCTCCAAGATCATTGAGTCCTACCATTAACCCTGTCCTTTAGTGTCATGTCTACATATTTTTTTTAATGTTTCCACCAGCCTCGTTGCCCTTCTTTGGACACAAATCACTTGAGCATTACTTGAACAAGTACTTGAACAGGAACTTGTAATAGGAATATGGATATTTTGCAATCATGCTAAAATGAGACTATAAAAGTCTTCTGATTTTGGACCTTTTGTCCTGACTGGTGCCGACTTTAAAGGTGAGGTCTCTACTGAAGTGGCACAGGAATAGAACAGGGGAAGCTGTTGTGGAAGTTCCCTGTGGTGTTGGTAAAAGGACAGTCTGAAGCTGAAGTGTCCTTCAGTGGCAAAAGAGATGAAAGTAGCTTTGGCTTGGATACAGCCCCTTTCTTATGCCTCAGCCTGTGATCTCTGTGGCGGTGTGCTTGTCCAAAATGGTTTTCAGTTTCCTGTTGTGGAGAGTGTGAGTGGTTAGGATGCTTTTGTGCTGGCTTTCTGGGCAGCTGTGAACAAACCCCAATGCTACTGATATCCCTCCCACAAAACTGGGCCTGGTAATGTTTATTCTTTTCTTTCACCCTTGTGAAAGGAAGACAGAAGATGTGATTTCTTTAGGATGATGACAAGCTGTGGACTGTAACAAGAGCCTCCTTTCCAGGGGTCTGCTGCCAGACCAATACACTTCACACAGACTATGTGCTGCTTTTTCTTTCCTGGACAAGGAGATTTTTAGAGCTGTGGCACCTGAAAGAAGCTGTGTTTGTGTCCTTCTGTCCTGGTTTCAGCTGGGATGGAGTTATTTTCTTCCTAGCAGCTGGTACAGTGCTGGGCTTTAGATTTAGGATTAGAATGGTGTTGATAACACACTGATCTTTTAGTTGTTGCTAAACTTGACAGTGTTTACACTAACTCAAGGACTTTTCAGCTTCTTGTGCTGCCCTGGCAGCAAGGAGGGCATAAGAAGCTAGAAGGGGACACAGCCAGGACAGCTGACCCCAGCTGAGCAAAGGGATATTCCAGACTGTGTTGGTGTCACGCTCAGCCTATAAATTATGGGGAAAGCTGGCCAGGGGCTGCTGCTCAGGGGCTGGCTGGGCATCAATTGTCCGGTGGTGAGCAACTGCATTGTGCATCGCTTGTTTTGCATATTCTAATTCTATTATTATTTTTACTTCTTTACTACTTTACTTTTTTCTCAACACACAAATTTTACCCCTCCCCTGCCCCATCCATTCCATTCCACTGGAAGGAGATTAGTGAGCAGCTGTGTGGTGTTTATTTACTTGCTGAGGTAAACCATGACACCATCTCATCATCTGGTTTACTTTATTTCTGTCAGAACTGCCCAGTTTGCATTTTAAGAGCTGCGTCAGGGATAATGCCTCTTCCTTGGGAGAAGTGCTGGTGGTAGGATGTGAGACCTATAGACCACCGGCCTGTGGAGACATAGTTTCCCCTTTTGTCTCATTCTTTCTCCCTCCATCTAAAATTGTTTTACCTTTAAGGGCATTTCCAAGCTGTGGAAAGCTACTGACATTCAGAAACTCTCAACCTCTACCACCAAGAGCACAATTCTTTTGCATTTTTAATCAAAAAGTGTTTTAAAACTCATCAGTCCAGTAACACCTAACTTTCCAAATGTTTATGCGTTGTTTAAATATATTAAGTCTATGAATTCAAAAGGCAGATATCTGCTAATGCATCAGATCTGTTCCTTATGCTTCTTGTGCTTCCCTGCCTTCCTCACAATCCTGCTGTATTAATTCTTTCAGGGACTTACAGTGTCTGCCTGTAATTGTGTTGGGAGTATCTTAAGAAGTAAGAAGCCAGATAAAATTCAAAGCAGGGCAAGGCAATCTTCATACAGATTTTGAAAGTGCTGCAAGATTGTGCATTAAAGCGATCAAGCACCTCTGCTTTTGCCCTTTCCCTTCTGTCTGGGTAGTAAATGACCTGCATTAAAAAGGTTTAGCAGAACAACAAAACACAGCTAGTTTTGAGCAGCAGAAAGACAGAAATAGAGCAAGGGGAGTCCAAAACTAATTTGTGAGGCAGCTTGTTGCCTTCTGGCTTAAGACCTGTGCTCTGAATCATTGCTCAGAAACATAAGCCTTGGTCAATGTGAATGGATTTATATAGGGTTTAAAAGGAAAGGGTGACATCAAGCCTGGTGTTTAGGTTTGCCTGCCCTGAGTCTCCATCTCAGTCCCCCTCTCCTGTGCCACTCCCATGGAAGTAGGCCAAGACAGTTTCACTCTGGGAAACGATGTAAACCCAACGAGCTGGGTTTCACATATTTGCTCTCTTCTGCCAGTCTTCTTCCTTAATCTCTGAATATCTCCATGCACAATCTCATCTGTAATTACAGCCGCATTGGAACCTGAGAGTGTGAACCTATTAATTACTTGCTTAATATTTATTTATTCATATATCTTTCACTGTCTTTCATCTATGTTGAAACCCAGATTTTTATTTTCAATTGTTCAAAGTCAAGTGTTTAAAAAACACACAAAACCAACCCTGTTGGCCCAGGCGCTCATTCGCCAACATGAGTGCATCATGTGCCTTGTCATCTTACCAAAAGTTGCAACTTCTAAATTGTTTAATCAGTGATTCTGGCAGCTCAGGCAGGGGTTTGTATGAACAGATGTTTTAAAAGCTAAAGGGACCAAACAGGGGTGCATGTTTCAGTGTTGTTCTGAGACAATGGAGATACAGCCAGCCAAGTTGTTTGAGCTCGCAATGGACTTTTTGCATACTAATTGGTAGCCTGATGTTTCCTTGAAATGTGCTGGTCAACAAAAATAATGACTGTATCACTAGGAAACCAATACATCAGAGAATCACAGAATTGTTTAGGTTGGAAAAGACCTCCAAGATTCAACCGTTAACCCAGCACTGCCATGTTCATCACTAAACCATGTCCTAAATGCCACATCTACACATCTCTTAAATCCCTGCCAGGATAATGACTTTACTGTGTCCCTGGGCAGTGTGCTCCGATGGTTGGCCACCCTTTTGGTAAAGAAATTTTTCACAATAATCAATCTAAACCTCCCCTGGAGCAACCTGAGGCCATTTCCTCCTGTCCGTTGCTTCTTACCTGGGAGAAGAGACCGACCCCCACCTGGCTACAACCTCCCTTCCAGCAGTTGTACAGAGTGATAAGGTCCCCCTTGGGTCTCTTTTCTCTGGGATAAACATCCCCAGCTCCCTCGGCTGCTCCTCATCAGACCTGTGCTCCAGACCCTTCCCCAGCTCCGTTGTCCTTCTCTGGACACATTGCAGCCCCTCAATGTTGTGAGGGGCCCAAAACTGAACTCAGGATTCGGGGTGCGGCCTCACCGGTGCCCAGCACACAAGGACAATCACTGCCCCATCACTCTACCTTGTGGCTTTATCTAATTCATGTTTGATTTAGATTCTAGTTTTTCACACCATTCAGGAAAAAAATGTTGTAAAACAGGCAATGCCTCTTAACATACCTGTGAGTTCATCTGTTCTGAGTAGAGGAAGGGAGTATAATCGGGAGCAAGTGTTGCTCCTCCCAGCTTTATACATACTTGACTGTGATGCTTCTTTTAGAAATGTTTCCTGCTCCAAAGAGCCAAGTAAAAACTGTCATCCTGAAAACGATGGCCAATTAAGAAACTGCAGCATGGAAATTTCAGGAGAGGGAACAGCGTATGACCCTTATAAAAAAGTGCTGTAAGCACTGCAGAGAGCAAACAACAGTGTTTGGTTCCTGGCAATATCCTGAAAAATTCAAATATTAAGTAGCCCAAGAGGAGCTGGTTGTAGAGCTGTGTACATTGATGGTGTAGTCTGGTTTTTCTCCAACACCTTCGAGCCAGAACTTTGGAAGAATTTCAATTTTTAAAAAGTACATTTTCATTTCACAGTGGTTAAAAGGTATAATTTCTTGACAGAAGTGTGTCTGGCCAAATTTTAAAGACTTTTTTCTTTTCTTCCATGGCTAGTTTTGATTAAGACCTGCACTGCAACAATGCCAGTAAAGCCAAAGCTTATATACCTCAGAACATGGAGAAAGGTACTTCAGATTTATTGATGAGGCTGGATGTGTTTTATTAACACCACCATGGGGAAGTCTGATTCTGATTTATTTGCAGAAATTTACCAATTTGGCAGTGCTGTCTGGCAGAATTCGTCTTGATCTTTAATGACTGAATATTAGGATTGGCCTGAATAGAAAGCTTTGTTTGAATGGGAACTTCAGCAAGAACCTGTGAACATTTTTGAGAACCTGAGGCTCACAAGTAAATGTTAAAGAGTTTAGAAGAAACCAGTAGTTACTGATCAATGCAGTTAATGTTCTAATTCACATATCTGTTAGAAATAGAACTTTTCCAAAAGCTTCTGTCTAAATTTAAATGGACTGTTTATAGCAACCAGCCAGTAATACAATATACTGAGCAAAATGTGCTGAACATGTGAAGCAAACAGGGTTATTAAGCCATGAATAAATCATTGGTTCAAACCAACTTGCACTAACAACGGTACCCATTTAAAGAAAATGTACCACTTAATTCAAAGTATTTCTGAATTTATAATAATAATTATAGTCTTAATCACCAGGAGGCAATGTTTCTTTCCCTTAGTGGCAGAGGAAGCCTCAGTAATGTAGGACTTCTCCTTCTCTGGATATAAGACCCTAATTTCCCCATGACAATCATATCAGACATGTGCTGTTGTATGGGACTATTCCCCTCTGCCAAATGGGGAAAGGCAGAGAAAGATTTCAAATTTGGCCTTGTATATTGTTTTAGGAAGTGAATGTCTTTGACTCTTAATTTCTGTACTATGGGGATTTGCCATGTCCAGATTTGGGTTTTGGTGTTTAAAATTGGAACAAAAAGTCAAATTTCACTGCAGACTGGAGGCCGAATGCAGCTTTTTAAAACACTCTGTTGCTGTTGAAAAATGTAAATGTTCATATAAGGTAAAATGGAACTTTTCCATGAGGCAGCTCCTTCTGGCAGTGGTGGCACGGGGCACGGGACCAGATGACCCTCAGGTCTGCTTTGATGTGGCTGTTCTCAGGCTCAGAGCATTCACCAACCCTCTGGTCTCCATGAGGCATGAGAAAACACTACCTTAAAAGACCTCTGTGGATTCATTCAACGTGGCAAATACTGACCTTATTTACCTGGCTTTCTAAAAACCTTTTTGCTTCTAGCAGCACTCAGAAAGTCAAAGCCATTTGTTATAGAGAGACCTGAAAATGCAGGGTACTGAACCAAAAGCAAAACAATCAAAATGTAAGCTTTCTACAGCTCCATGTATTGCAACCCCTTGCATTAGTGCTCTATATGACTTCTGGGGAAGACTTTTATTTATTATTTCAGACATAACCATGTGAATTCATTCACTTTAGATGTGTGCAAGTAAGTTCCCAATCAAGAGGAAGAATTTAAAGCTACTTTATGTGTGGGCACTTTCTGCAGTTTTTATTTTTTTATGGTGCTTGATGCTCTTTATCCTCCTAAAACTTGAAAACAGGATAGTTAATGCTGTGGGATGGGATGGGATGAGATGGAGTCTGAAGAATAGAAAAGCACCAGAAACAACTTAGTATAAGGTTATAATAATTCTCTGCTAAATCCATCCTTCAGAAACATCTTTAAAGGGATGGTGCTGATGTTGCCACAGAAGCTGTGTGAGTGTTCACACGTGCTGCAGTACACCAGAATCAGCCCTGTTGGGAATGTCCCAAGTAGAAAAAAGGGGAAGGAGGGAATTTGCCCTTGGGACTTGTCAGTACTGGGAAGGGAAGTACCAAGTGGGTTAGATTTCCTACAACATCAGTTTTCCCACTGCACTCGCTTTTCCTATTTTTCACTGAAAAAATAGAAGAAAGCACCAAGGGAGTGGGATAGAAATGAGAAAGAGAGGAATGGTAAGGATTCTCTTGTCTATGGGATGTGGATTTATGAGTCTCATAAAATGCTCTTCTGCTTTTCCTAGTGAGAAATAATCATCCAATTCTGTTATCTTTAAGAGAATGATGATTTATGCTCTCAGAATGAGTGCTCTTTCCAGTTTTCCACATCTTTTCAGTGCCTCAACAATGTCTTGTGGAGGTTTCTTTTTCCCAAGAAAGGCTGGACCAGATGATCCTTGGAGTCCCTTTCCAGCCTGGTTTTCTATGATTCTATAATAGAGTGTGTTTGATTCCTATTTTTCCATATGTAGTTGTGCGGTGTTCTCCATTAAGACCTCGTGTCTCTGGGAAATGTGTGTAGATAGGTAATAATTCACATGATACTCTGTTCCAGAGTCAAAATCTGTGTAATTATCTAAACTACATACCCTAAGTGCTACAGAGATGGAGAAATTTGTGGCATCTAATCTGGGCTTTATGAAATATCTAGTTTTATGTTTGATATTATATGGTTAATTCACATTATGTCATTCAAGTTTGCAAAATACGTCTCCAGAGTATTGGTTCTTGGATGATTAGTGATGAACATTAATCATAATTAAAGGCATGTCATTATTTGAACTTTTGAATTTTTGTCCTTTCAATGTTTATATGACTGTTGCAGCAGCTGCAAATATTGTTGTAAACACCACATCCATGGAAAGAAATCTGTAAATGATCAGAAGACTACTGAAAGCAGGGCTTTCTTCTCCTGGACTTTAAATGGTGTCAGCAGCATCGTTACCTTCCCAATGTGTTTTCCCTTTTCTTCCTAATACGGAGAAGAGCCAGCTTTGCCTTCCTTTACAAACCCCTGTACATGGATAACAATCCAAATTAATTCTGATACCATCTTTATAGACCATTTGCACATTGCAGGAGAATGTGGCAGTGAGGGAAGGTAAATATTTAGAGAAGAAGGTACTGTCATAGCCTGTAGCTAGTGGGTGTGTGCTGTGGACACGTCACCCCAAAACGTGTTGTAGGGTGCACCGTGGTGAGGTAAGGCACAAAGCATCTTTCTCATCATGTGCCCGAAGAGGCTGGACCCAACACTTCCAAGAAACAGCAAAGTTGGGTTTGTTTTCAGAGGGCTTGTTCCCACGCCGTCTCCAGCACGCTCCCCCCGGCTCAGGCTGCGTGTAGTGGACAGAGCATTTCAATTTTCTAGCTCTGCCTGTAGGGAAATGAAGGAGCATGTGTTTCAAGACCTACTGCTTCTCCTTGCAGAGGTCACGCTAGTTCAGGGTTTGGCTTCCCATGACACAGCAATCTGAGGGGGAAAAAAAAGTGAATCCTGGCTTAAATGGATAATGTCAAATGCAGATGTGTCATCATGCCTTGCCCTGCTGTCTGCAGGGGCCAGGCGGAGCCTTTGCTTCTGCTGACAAGGGTCTTGCATGGTTCCCAAAATGTGAAAAGTTGAAGGCAACTGTACTTTTTACATCTCTAGAGGGAGTGTGCAGTCTCTAGAGACAGTGTGCCCCCACCCCCTGACTTCCCCAGCATTCCATCCATCCTGGCCCTCATCCTCCCTCACGACCTGTCTCCTAGGTTTTGTCTTCCTTCAGCCCAATCCTGTATGAAAACAACAGAGGGAATTGGGAGGGGTGTCATTTTCCTTCTGCTGTCACATCCATCTCAGAATAAATCTGAGGGTGGCTTCTGAGTTTAAAGTGAGCTAGCAGCAGTTTTAAGCATTGTCCTGCACATTCTGCTCTTACTGCTGATTTTTCTCTTCTCTCTGAATGCAGCCTCATGTTAGAGAGGGAACTGTCCTGGTGACTGCAGCAAGCAGGGAGTACAGGAGGAGGGGACACTTTTCTCCTCAGCTCCCACTGCTTTCATTTGTGATGCCAGGCCTTGTAGTCACATCTGTGAATTTTGCAGGAGGGTGGGAATTCCACTCAGTTGTATCGATATAGGCATACAGTGCAACCTATGTGTTTTCCTCAGCCTTTTTTCTCATTTAAAACCCTTTAAAGCGAACCATTTTTGTTATTCTTGAGCGTGTTTCCTCCTGCCCTACTTCATGTCCCAAGTTAAAAATCACCATTAAAGGTTTTACAGATAACTGCTTATTTTTATTGCATCCTGCAGGCAGAGCTCAAAGGTTGAGAGGAAAGATGTGCCAAACTGGGGTTTCCCTGAGAGGATTTCCTTTGTGATGGGGCATTCTGGCTCCAGCCAATTCTTTAGCCAAATAATCTTTGTCAGCCTTCATTTCAGAAAGCGACCAGTTAATACTAGAAGAAAATATGGCCTTTAATTCTTACGCTTGGGTTTTTCCCAAGATTGATTTTCAATGAAAATTGTTTGAAAACCAATGATGTTTCTGAAATGTTGAGATGCAGATGTGTTTCTGTGTTTCCTTCCAGGGAGTGAGCAATGGCACCACTGCAGGTCCTCAAATGAGTGCAAGATGATAATGTTTCACAGAAGAAACCTTTGTTGGTGAAGAATTAAGTAATCAATTTCCTAGATTCTTTTTTGCATAAAACTATTTTTTGTGTGTTGTGAGGAAGAAGAAAATAGTGGTTTTGACATCTTCAGAAATTAAGGTTTTCGTGTAAAACTTTCTTGAAAAAAACCCCAACCCAGCACTTCAGTTTTTTAATGAAAGCAAAAGAGCTTGAAGTCACAGTGAAATATTCTGCTCCCAAATTGCTTCTTGTTTGGTGCACTGGGAATTACATTTTCTGATGTAATGAAGAACAAATTGTGTTGTAGCAGGAGCCAAACACTCCTGTTCCAAACAAAAGGTTGTTTGTACAACCTGTGTGCTGGAGTGTGCCAGGAAGTGTGTGAGGAAAGAGCAGCGACACTCCAGATGCCACACTTTGCCAATCCTTCCATTTTCAGGTTTTTTTGAATTGCAGAGTTTATCTGGTGTTTTGGATGGAATACTACAGATCCAGATCCAACAAGCAGTCTGTCTTCAGTGGCCTGATAAATTGTTCTTAATTTTCTGGAATAGGTTAATTTCATTTAGTTAAGGAAAGGCAAAAAAACAAGCTTTTCAGGGCACTGCCAAAAAGAAGATTAAGTCAGCATGAAATCCATTAGTCAACCAATTTATCTATGTTGGCTAACACCATTTCAGCCTCTTTGTCTTACTTTATTTTTCCCCTTGGGTGACAATTTAGGTAACTCACAATTTCACTGCTGTGTTGCAGCATTACATGGTGGTTGCTCTGCATAAAACCAAGTTTACCGGCCTCTTAATTTTTTTTTCAGCTGATTTCATTTAGTTCTTAGCTGTTTTTTCATGGCAACTTTTTCTTCTTGTGTGAATGTACCATTTCTTTGAAAACTCTTTTCTGGGACTGTGCAATCCTAATCATTGTTGTAGGCTACTGCAGAACATGCCTGTAGTAGAAGTTGCCTCTATGAATTGCACATGTTTATGTGTCCATCATTATTCGGTGCCAGCTCTGAGTTCCTTTCAGGACCCCTGTTCCAGGCTCCGTGGTGTGCATCCTTGGGGTTGTCTTGGCAGTCTTTGTTTTCCTCATTTTAGTTTCCTATGACAGAGGATTGGAGATTCCTCATAGGCAGAGGTTCTGGTGTCAGTTGAAGTCTAACCACTGACGGAGACGTTTTTCACCTTTGGAATATTTCTACTGTGTCTATCTTTTGAGGATTCTTTGCTAATTCCCTGGTGTTATCTTTTTCAAATTCTTCCAAGAGACGTGTATGCCAGCTGTTATCCCTGCCTTTGCTGGTGCTGCTGAAGCAGTTTGGGATTTCAGGAAAAGTACTGGTTTTGAGGAGACTTCTGCTAATAACTTCTTGCCCACAATGAGTTTTCATCTTCTAACCTGAGATTTTGAAGGTTTTACTTGAAGCCAGCAGCAGCCTCTCAACAGGAAATGTCCCTCTGCTACCATGGTGGGGTAGAGTTGGTGGGAAGAGTGTTGCCTATGGAATTTAAAGTTGCATGTGCTACCATTCAGTATTTCTTATCTAAACTTCTCCCTGTGTGGGGAACTCCAGGACTGGTAAATGGGGATGTGCTTCTGGCAGTTGTGTCCCCCTTGCTTTGGTTGTTCTTGCACACCACGGGCTCCTGAGCCCGCTCTGCACAGAGCTGTACGGAGCGAAGTGTTCAGTGGGGGGGGACTGCCCGAGAGCCAGAAGGTGAGCATGTCGGGAATATTTTAATTTCTATTCTGCCTTCCAGTCAATGACATCCTCCTCCTTGTAGATAGCAGTGAATCCAAGGGAGGCAGATCTTTTGCTGGCAGAGCAGAAAGCCGAAACATGCAGAGGCAGCGGTTTGCTCGTGCTGCATGGCAATTAACTGGAAAAGTCCTTGCTCGAAACAAGAATGTGTCTCTTGTTTGTCCTTACATTCAGTTCTCCTATATAAGACTAGTTCTTACTAATTAAATGCAGAATTATGCAGTGCAATCACCTTCTGCCCTCTAAAGAAATAGAGAACCAAACCTGTTAGCGCTGCACTCTCCTGCTGTGGGATAATCTGGAACTCGTGCTGGTTATGTACCTAATTTGTTTGGTTTGTCAGTGTTTATTAGGGGCCTGATTGAAGCAAAATCATCCCATCCCCTCAGGAAATCAGCATCCTGGCAAAATGTACACCTTGGCTTGCAGGATACTCTTTAGCCCCGAGTGTTTCCCTGTGGTGCCTCTGCAAAATCAACTCCAGGTGTGACTTGTGCTGTCCTGTTCCCCCAGCAATCCCAGGTGCTTTTTGTAGTCACCAGACACGTCACCAGTGCCTGGTGGCACAGAGAATTTGGGAGTGCTGGTAGTTGCTGACAGGTGTGGCCTTGACTGTCACGGTAGGACACAAAATAGATTGACTCCATAGTTGTCAGAAGAGAAAGAAGCTTTATTTACAATCCCAACAGTTTCTTTTAGAACACGCTGTGTAAAAAGGTCTGTTATTGCTCCGTGGCACTGACACTGCTCTCCATTGGTTCAGGAATAGGAAACAACCCCTGGGACAGTTGTTCTGGCAAAGGGAACACTACTGAACCTGTGCTGAGAAATGGAGAGAGATGTTTTGAAAAAAAAAAAGGAAACTGTTGACAGCTTTCCCCGGGGAAAAGAGCTAGCAATGATTAGCAAGCTAAAATTCTCCCAGGCTCAGAAATATCAAGCCCACACTTGACCTCTCTGGGAAGAAGGAAACGTGTGGTCTGTTCCAGGTTGGCACTGCTGCTACAGGCCCATCAGCATCCTCCATATTATAATGGAATTTTGTAACACCAAGTGAACAGCAGTAAAATTCAGTCTGGCAAAATTTATTACTTTAATATTGGAGGGTTTAAGCTGATACCAGATTAACATATTCATAGGGTTTTAGGAACTGCTTGGGTATTAACTGCTACCTTTTAATCTGAAAACTTTGCAAGGCTGTTGTGTCTCATCTGCGCTAAAGACTCAGTCTGTCTTTGTAAGAGGTTGAATTTCTTTACATGGTGTTTTGAGACAAAATATGAAAGAGGGGAAATGGCCCTTAATTTTAACAAGTTCCCATTTGGTTTAACAGCTGCTGTGAGATCTCTCTTGTCTTTTTGGCTGTGTTTGCCACTTTGCCAGTGTGTTTCTGGTTGTCAGAGTCATACAGAGTTCTAATGAAGTGCAACACTTTTTTCTTTTCCCTACAGCTGTTATTTGTCATTCACTATAACTCTGCCTTGTGAGAGTTTTATTCCTGAATAAATGATAAAAGGACAGCTAGTATCAGAAGGCAGTGCTGGCATGAGAGCTTCTGCTTTGTTGCTAACATAGAAGAAGCCATCGCTCTGCTTTTAAAGGATGTGTTATGTGGCTGAATTTGGGAAAGCCTTTCAACTCCTGAGGGAGCCAAAACCAGCCTCTTCCTCCGTTCTGCCCTTTGCTGCTGCCCTGTCCTAATTAGCAGTTAAACTCCACGCCCTGTGCTCCCAGTGCCAAGACCCTGACTTCTGGCAACCACTCGAGGTTTGTTTTTCGTTGCAGAGCAGTAAACACTGCGTGTTTCCCCACTGTGCTCCCGGATGAGGGCTGTGAGACCTGCTGAGGCAGCAGACATGGCCCATGCTCCTTGGGGTTCATCATCCCCCACCCCAGAGCCAGGGAGATGTGGCAGCCAGAGCTGGGTGGTGTCACAGCCTGGGCACGGGGTGACCCTGCAGAGGTTCTTGGGTGGTTCAGACTGGAGGGTTCGCTGCATGAGCTGCGCTCTGTTATTTTGTGTAAATCTGTTATTGAAGCTGCAAATCCCGGTTGGTGCTAACTCTGACCTCCCAATTAACCCCCCGATTCCTGAGAATACGTACAGAACTCAGCTGAGCTATTTGAGTGTTAAGGCATTTCATGTGGCTGTTGTACAAGGATGGTCCTGCTGGGTTGAAGGTGACTCCCGTACTCTCAAGATGTTTCGAAATGAACGTGCAACCAACACTGGTGTGCTCTCATACCTGACAGGGAAATACACACCGCATCACCACGCGCTGCCAGCTCTGCTTGGGAAGCAGAGACTATTTGCTGGACTCCACTCATTCATGTGCAAAACTCCCATCCATTGCCAGCAACATGCCAAGCAAATTTTTGGACAGAATTTCTGCAAAACACTTTGGAATGCACAAAAACCTTGCCTTATGTCTCCCTGTCCTGTCTGTGTTTCTGTGCTTTTGGGGTTCCCTTTGAAGGAGGAGGTGGGCAACATGCTGTGAGTTTTCATTCCCTGCCTGGATATGTCTGTATTACACTGCTGCTGAGGACTAGAAACCCTCATCCTTTTTTTAACCCTGCCAAATCAACCCCCTCTTAGAAAAGTATCTTTAATGATATGTGATATTCCCAGTACCCTGAAGATTTCACGGTGAATGTATGGCATTGATATTTGTTACAAATACTTCTCCCTAGAAGATTGTATTAAGCCCATGATTAATTTCATCCTTAAAACTTCTCTTACTTTGGAGTTTGTTCATAAACGAAATTACTTTACTGGGGACAGATAACAACATGGGGTTTCAGCAATTAAATGAAAAGTAGCAGGGAATCCTAAGGAGAGGAAATGGAGGGTCATAAATGGCTCTGAAGAGGCTTGAAGGCAGGAATTAATATCTTATGCTTAATGAATGACAGCTCTTCAAAAATGCTGTTAGATAAAGCAGTATAGGAATGGAGAAGAGGACATTTCAGAAATTGCATGTAGTGAGAGAGGTTTTTCTTTTAGAAATTCAGCAAACTTGGCCATTTCTCTTGTGTTTGGAGAGAGTGGCAAATGAAAGCATGACCTCTAAAAGTGATAGAAATTCCAGCACTTCAGGAGCAAAAGGCAGTGTGAAAAGCTATAGCTTTTTCCTCCATTTTGCCCCTGCCAGAGGAGACATCTCACACTGACTGAAGGTGCTGAGTTATTCCTTTGTTTTTGAGTTTACTCAACCAGCACATGCCTAAAGATTTTTTTTTATGGCAGCAAGTAGGATGGAAGGTAGCTTGGATTTGAGTAAGGGCAATGTAGTTATAGAAATCATAGATTTATTAAGGTTGGAAAAGAACTCCAACCACTAGCCCAGCACTGCCGTGTTCACTACTGAGCTATAACCCCCCAGTGCCCCATGCTCACATTTTTTGAACACTTGAAGGGCTGGTGATTCCACCATGTACCTAGGCAGCCTGTTCCAAGTGAAGAAAGGCTCCTCCTTGTCAGCAATTTTTAAGACCTGTGGCTGAGGAGGATGATGGATCAACCTCCCAGGGTCCCTTCAGCTCAGTTGTTGCTGATGGGATTTATAGTCACACCCTTGGCTATAGAGACGTGAAGGTGAGGAGCAAAGTCTCCTTTACCAACCACCACCGGGCTTGAAAGGTCCACTCGGGGTTAGCATTAAAGCCCTCAGCTCCTGATGGGTTCCTGGTGGGAATCATGAGGCTCAAGTTAACACATTGCCACTTTGAAGTATGGAGGTGTGGATGCTAAGTAGTTTCAGAGAGGAGAAATGTCTGTGATTTATTTCTGAGAAAAGTTCATTAGGGAGAAGAAGGGATAGGAGGGGAAACGTTTGAAGGGAGCACTGAAAGCACCATCAATTGATGGTGGTTATACAACTCTAAAAGTAGGCCTGCCCTTATCACTGCAGATTAGAAAGTAGGACTCGGGGGTATTCCAGGATTAGGCAATTTAGCTAAATACGTCAAAGTTTCTTTGGCTTATGTGGATGGCCTTTTTTTCAGCATCTTTTATTCTTTCTGGAGCTTTTCTTTCTTCTTTTTTGCTGAGGGCAAAACAAAGTTTGTGTAAGAGCAGAATCCAGCAATGCTCTTCTATTAGAAGCTGTTGATAGCAAAGTGTCTGCCAGCCTCATCAAGCATTATCCACAAGTGTGAGATCCGCCCTTGGATCTGTGTATTGCTGCCTGTAAGTCTGATTACTTACTTCCTTCATTAATTTAGGTGTGACTGTCCCATGGAGTCGTATTTGCCTTCAAGCCCCTTGGATATTATCCCCCGCTAGACCCCCACTGAGATCAGTGTTAGAGCACACCACTCGAACCATTTGGTCACACAGGCTCATGTTGGAACACATTTACTCTGGACTTCACTGCAAAAACATCTTTTCTCCTTTTACAGGCCCACACATTGCACCTCAGTGTTTTGCAAGTCGTTAGGAAAAGAGCAGAAGCAGATGCCATCCAGCAATACATTTGGGACTCTCTAGTCCAAGCTTCTCACAGCATTGATGGTTTCTTGTTGTTCATCCTGTACCCAGGCTTGACATGAGTTCTGTAAACCCTGTGGAATATCTGGAGTGAATCTTTTGCTGATGTTCTGGGAAACACTGTTTTTTGGACTCCTTTCTGGGAAAAAGAGAACATGAGAGTTTTGGGGTTTTTTTTATTTTCCAGTATCATTATATTCTTACTGAACCAACTTTAACTGTTTGCATTGGACTTTTGCCTATGTAGTAGTATCAGAGTCCCTAAAGTGTTTCCAGGTGAAAGTAACTCTCCATTTCCAGTGGGATTAGTAAATAGTTATGAATGAACCAGGAGGTCCAGAACAGATTTTCTTTTACTTTCTTTTCTCCTACTTGCATGCACAGTGTCTCTCACAGTTCACATAGTCTTGATGAAGCCATGACATCTTGAGGCTCTTTCTTTGCCTGTCTATTTTGTAAGGAACATTATCTTCCTAACAGATTGTGAAAGCTGAATGAATAGTAATTGAAGTATTTCAACCTTTTTCATTGTCCTTAGTTGCCCATGCTGCTTTCCTGTCCCTCATGGCACCATTTCTCTTCCAGCCTCATCTCCACTGTGTGTTTGTACTGTGGCTGTATCTGCTTCATGCCAGGTTCCGCGTGAGGCCACAGGAGAAAAAAAAAGCAGGCTCTAAGAAATTCTGTGAACTAAATCAACCCCATGGGGTTTTTTAGTTTGAAAAAATATGTTAAGGTTTTCTGAAGAAAAGCCAATCAGTTGCAGCACAGCACTTCCCTGTAAGACATACCAGGACTGTGCTGTAACCTACAACTAGGCTATCACCTTGGAGATAATTTCGATCCAAATTATGTTTCTTTTTCCTACGTCTAGTGGCAAATGCTGTGCAGAAGCACAGGTGATTATCACCCTGCTACTGCCCTGACACCCAAGCCTTCATTTAGGTAACCTAGAATTGGTTCAGAATGAATTAAACACTAACTTCATCAATGGAAACATTTTTGTGTGGTGACTATTGCTTTAGTAGCTTCATCATTCAGAATAATTGTAAGGTTAAAAAACCCCTCCCATTCCCACCAAGTAAGCAGGAAGAGCTGGGGCTGGAGAGAGACTCATCCCTGGCATGTCAAGGCTGGGAGGCCAAGACAAGCTGTTAATTGTGGCAGGGCAGCATCTTCTCCTTGGCAGTGGATGTCCGTGGTTGTAGTGACTGGTGCTGGCACTAAGGTTTAGTCAGCTGTGCTGGTGAGGCACAAGAAGGAGCAGGAACAGCTCCTGGGCTCAGCTGTGGTGGTTCAGCAGGGCCCTCCAGGGCAGTCAGACAGGATTTTTAACACTAAAATGAGCTGTGGATTCATATCTGACTCTATGCTCTCCCTGACAGCTGTCTAGGAATTGGTTGCTTGCACACAGCTCCTTTCTGGGAACACACTTTGACCAACACCAATAGCCAAAGAGCATTATTAAGTCTATTAAGCCTGAGTTTACAGATTTTTTTCCTAGAATAGTAACAGATGGCAAATGGTGGCGGTACAGCTGCTGGGACTGGGAGAGGATGGATGCTGGTTTGTCATTTCAGTGGATGCTGGCAATAAGTCATGCTTATGTTTATACAAGGTCTTTCCTCTTTGAGAGCCCTTTACAAACCAGGTGATAAATAATGGGCCTGGAGTTAACGTAGGCTGGCAGAGCTCTTCCCTGTGCCCATGTGGCCAGTGTGGGAGGGTAAATATAAGGGCACTGGCATACGCTTCCTACACAGCCTGGATGGGGCTGAGGCAGCTGCTTAACATCACACAGTGCCATGCAGCAGAGACCTCGGGCTGAAAAGGAGGGTAAACAGCTGGAGTTCAGGGGGACACTGGTATCCAGGCTGTCAGGTGCTAGTTTGGGTACCCGGGCTGACCTCTGGCTGCGTGGGGTTTTGTGTAGACCCTTCCCAGAGACATCTGTGTCCCACAGGAAGCTGCCTCAGCCACGCTGTCCTTGCAGAGTCAGACACGGCAGCCAGGGCTCTGCACATCCCCTGGCACTGGCAGAGGTGCTGAGGCTTCCTCTCACTCTGTGCGAGTTGGGGGGTGGCCCCAAGGGCCTCTTGACTCTCACACTTGCTCTCCGTCAGCCTTGCTGGGATGTGCTATAAAGGCAGGCAGTGTTTCCAGGCCCATCTTTAGTCCCAGAATCTGGAATTGATATGAGAAGGAATCAAGATTTTGTGTGGATTGGCTCCCTGTCTCACAGTGTTACTGCAGGTGATGAGTTTGGTGGGTATAACAGTGAAATGACAGAAATCCAGGGCTCATAACCACAAAGGGCACTTTTTAGCACTTCTTTTGTATTTATTAGGGGCTGGATCAAGACCAGCACTTAATCCTCCTCCATTATTAGCAGATTCAAATGCCATAACTGCATCCAGGAAAAACATCACACTAGCAAGAGCTAAGTTTAGCAATCCATAAGAATTACAGCACTGTGGTTTTCCCTCATGTGAAGGGTCATAACTTCCAGGAAAACACAGGAAGTAGTCATTAAAAGACACTTAAATGAACATTAAATGGTTCTTTAGAAACTTGAAAAATGTTGAAGGTAGGTAAAATGTCAACCTTATACCTTATATTTTTCCTTTCTTTATACTATATTCAGATCACCTTTTCAGGAAGAAGTGCCCAAGGTGAGCAGGATGTGTTAGGATTAATGGGCAATAACATTTGAAAACTTGCCAAACACTGTTTCCCTGGGATGGTGTAAAAACTTCTTTTTCTTTATAAAGTACTTGAAATTCTGGAGATGGGGAAGTTGCTCTGCAGTGGTACCAAAAGACAGCTGACCATTTATTAAGGGTTCAGAAGAAGACGTAACTACGTAATTTTAATTTATTTGAGAGTAGATGTCCAGCTACCATTTGTGTAACAGCAAGAGAAAAATCCCCCCCTTTACATTGCTTCAGTGTAATGGTAAGTGATATAAGGAAAGATACGAAACCATGCTAACAGGGCTGTTCTCTAATTTCTAGCTCATTTCCACAGACCTCTGAGCTCAGCTAAGGCTGTGAATCTGGCTGGTCTTAGCCAAATGAAAGTTATGAATCTCTGGGGTGTGAACGCTGCCAACTATTGCCCCTTCCTGCATCCAGTTAGAGTGGCTGAAGACATGGCTCAAGTATGGTTTTGGCAGCAAGACGATTAGAAAGTTCATGACTTAAAAGTCTAAAATCCGGTAATCCAGTCCTTCACCTGGCAATGTGAGCAATTCTTTAGCCATCAGCCAGGATAGTGCATGGTGCATAACAAATGTAATTGAAGCTCTACAGGGCTGGCCCTTTCTTCTGCAGTAAATACCGTGAGGTTTTTCTCCTTTCCCGGCAGTCCAGAGGGAAGGGCAGCTTTCACAGCTCTGGTGATGTACTGATGAGAAGCCAGTGGTGCCAAAGCTGTGCCCAAGTGCCTGGCCACAGGAAGGCAGAGGAGGAGTAGGAGGAGGAGAGTTTGCTTTGTGGACTGCCTCGGCCTCGCTCTGTGCGTCTGCAGGGCTGGCACGAGGCAGGGAGCAGCTCTGAGTGCCCACAGCTTCCCCATAGGGAACGATGCCAGCAAAGCAGATAATAGCTGGTAGCCCATGGCATACTGCTGTTTTCTGGCTTCACGGTTGTGCTGAGAGATCTCAAAGGACTGTTCCCAGGAGTTAAATTATTCTGGAGTTTCAGGCATCTTTTAGGACTTTCATAATGTCCTTAAATTGGATATTTCCACATTGTCTAATCTTATATCCTAAGAATGCTGTGGGTTGGCAATACCTGCCGCCCTTCTTGTTATTACCCTCTGTATCATTTTATACAGCACAGTCAGGATTTGCGAGCAGCTGACAGCCCAACTGCACTGTCTGTTTAACTGCAGGAAACCACACTTTATCCCCCTCTGGATGCTAATGGAGTAATGATAACAGATAATTAATTGAATGCCTTTTCCTTTCTTTTGTTTATTCCTCTCCTTGAACATACTCCCTAAATACACAAATAAAATCCTCAATTAAAATTTATGGATTAATGAACTGAACAACAAATTTTTTTTTCTTTTTTTTTTTTCTTCTTTTCTTTTTGCCTGGATCTCAGCGAGAATTTTGCTGATTTTCACTTGTGCTCCCCTGTCAAACATTTTCAGTTGTCAAAACGGGTAAGTATACACTGGCTGTGTCATGTGGGCACATCAGATGTATCAGTGCTTATCAGAATGGTGTAAAGAGATTACAACAGTCAGGGATTCCTCCGATGTCATTGCTTGTGGTGTTCACACTCCCCTGGAATCCAGGAGCTGGTAAGGGTCAGTGCAATGGGTCACACTCCCCTGCAGAAGGATGGTTCTTAATGCACTTTGATGGGGTAAATATTGTCCTCCCCAGGAATGACCCTTTAGAATTTGTGACATAAGAAATGCTTGTCAGAGTGAGGGCTGCAGGCTCAGCATGCCCCAACACCGCAGCATGGTCATCCACTTAATCACAGCAGTACATGATCAATACGATGCACACGCTCAATGGTGTCTTTATGTCATAAAAAGAAGAAAATTGATCTGAAAGCGTTTTCTATGAACTGCCACTTAGTTTGCAGAACTGAGCGCACACTTCACATCTGCAGGCTGGAGGTTAGTGACCTACAAGCAATCACACAGCAAGCGGCAGGTAAAAACAAACAGGAAAAAGAGGCTATCACAGCTAATAAAGAGTCTTGTTGCATGCTGAATAAAGCTTTTTATGACTATTTTTTTGCTTGGAGCAAATAGTACATTTTGTTTCTGTTTTGCAGTGAGCATAAGCTTTGGAAGGTTAAACAGAGAGTATTAGATTATGGTAAGTGGTCATCAGAGGCGTGCTTTTCGGTCATAGCCTGTTGAATTGTCTACTGAACCTCATTATATATATGTCTTTGAGGCTGATGTGTGTCTTAAATCCCATTTATCTGGAAGACCTGATAGTAGAGTCTGTTGATTTTTTCATAAAACTTGAATGAACAGACATAAAGTTAAAGATTCTCTTTATTATAAGCTGTGGTTTATAGTATAATTATAGTAGTAAGAAGTCACTGCAGACATACCAGTTGCATCAATAAACTTTCAGCATTTTGTTTAATATCTTCATTGATGATCTGGATGAGGAGATTGAGTCCACCATCAGTAAATTTGCAGATGACACTGAGCTGGGAGCGTGTGACAATCTGCTGGAGGATGGGAGGGCTCTGCAGAGGGACCTGGACAGGCTGGATGGATGGGCAGAGTCCAATAAGGTGAAGTTGAATAAGTCCAAGTGCTGAGTCCTGCACTTTGGCAGTAACAACCCCCTGCAGCACTACAGGCTGGGGACAGTGTGGTTGGACAGTGCCCAGGCAGAAAGGGACCTGGGGGGACAGGACAGCTGACTGGACAGGAGGCAGCAGAGTGCCCTGGTGGCCAAGAAGGCTGGTGGCACATGGCCTGGATCAGGAATGGTGTGGCCAGCAGGGCAGGGATTGTCCCCCTGTACTCGGCACTGGTGAGGGCACACCTCGAGCGCTGTGTCCAGCTCTGGCCCCTCAGTTTAGGAAGGACACTGAGTGCTGTGTCCAGCTCTGCCCCTCAGTTTAGGAAGGATGTTGAGACGCTTGAACACGTCCAGAGGAGGCACCGAGGCTGGTGAGGGGCTTGGAGCACAAGCCCTGTGAGGAACGGCTGAGGGAGCTGGGGTTGTTCAGCCTGGAGAAAAGGAGACTCAGAGGTGACCTTGTCACTCTCCACAACTCCCTGAAAGGCGGCTGTGCTCAGGTGGGGTTGGGCTCTTCTCCCAGGAAACAACTGACAGAACAAGAGGACACAGCCTTAAGCTGCACCAAGAGAAGTTTAGGTTAGGTGTTAAAAAGAAATTATTCAATGAAAGAGTGTTTGGGTGCTGGAATCATCTGCCCTGCTCATGGAGTCACCATCTCTGGAGGTGTTTAAAAAAAGATTGGATGTGGCACTCAGTGCCATGGTTTAGTTGATGAGGAAGTGTTAGGTCATAGGTTGGACTAGAATATCCTAAAGGTCCTTTCCAAGCTAGTTCATTCTGTGATTCTGTGATTCAGTAATTCTGTTATTGTTTCTCTTAGCCCATTTTTATCCATACAGGTTTTTAGACCTCCTTTTCTACAGCTGTCAGTTAATCTGGCAGAAGCTGGACAGACGCCAGGGTCTGATCTCACTGCTGGGAAGAGGTTGGAACAGCAAGGTGACTGGTCATGCAGTGAGCCCCACGGCACTCATCCATTGTGCTCATGGGTCAGCTTCTCACTTGCTGCCTTTGAAGCTGTTGTGTGTGCTTTTGTTTGCCTCAAAAGTCTGCGCTGGGCACTGCCTACTTGGGAGCAACTCAAATCCCTGCACAGAGGGTGGGAGGAAGCAGCAGCCTGGACACAGGCTCACTTGGAGCTCGGCTGCTCCAGGGGAGCAGAAGTTGACGCACACAACTGTGTGTCTGCTTTGGTGCAAATCCTGTCTCTCAGGACAATTCAGTTTCAGCACTAGGTGTGCAGGTAATAGTGCTCATTTCAGGTTGCATTGAGCATCTCTGTCTTGTTCACTCGAAGGAAACAGTTCTGTAGTTCTGTAATACTTCAGTGAGGAATGTAAAAGAACTTCATATGAATGACAATGAAACAAGAGGTTTGGGTGTTTGGACGTTTTGAGATGTACAAAAAGGGACAACTTTCAGAAAAATATTTTATCTCCTTCTCCCCCCGCCTCACCTTTTAACCCTGGTTCTGGGTTCAGGATATGTAAAGCACAGCCTGTAAAGGGCAGCCCACAGCTGCTGTGTGGGAAAAGGAGGGAGAGGCTGGATCTGTGCAACTGCAGCTTGGACGCCAGGGGATTTCCAACAGCCTCTTGAGGCAGGCAGTGCCAGTGACCCTGGTGTTTGTACAGTGATGCTCAGTTAATCTCTAGAGCAATACCTGTTTGGATGAAAGTCAGGTGCTGCTGGGGCAGCCTGCCAGTGAAGACTTTTACGTATGTGGTTTATTGATTTGCAGAATTCATTGAGGTATTTCCACGTTTCCTAGAACCAGGGCTTGACAGTAAGTCCTCAGATAACCTGTGTTGTTGGATAATCCAGGCAGAATGAGAGGTAGGGCCAGGGAACTGCTGGAGTACAGGAGCAGACTGCTGGAGTGGGCAGAAATAGATTTATGGGAGCAGAGGGGAAACCCAAAGGAGTGCTAGGGCACGAGATGTTCTGGGATAAATTCTCTTTTGCATCACTTACACATGCCTATAATCTGCTCTGCAGCTGGGCTTCAGGTTGTTTGGAGTTGTTTTTTTTTTCCTAAACAATTGTGGATTACACTGTAAACAGTGTATTGTACCTCTACAATCTGTAGTTTGTTTTGGACTTCTGTAATGCAAAAGAATTTATGACTTCTCTGAAAATGTGGACCAGTCTGTGTTACCAGTGTTACACTTGCCTTTATCCACCATTCCTGCCTCTTCGTGTATGACTCTGTAAGGGGGGGATGGAGCACAGTGGCACATGAGCCAGTTTATACTAACTAGAAATTAAAAAAGGGATGGAAAATGTGAAAGCTAATAAGGAAATATAGTCACATGCCAACAAAGAGAAAAGGATACATCTGAAAATTGTTACCGAAGCAGATAAATTTAAATTGGAGATAAAGCCCTGCTGGTATTATTTATGGGCCAGACTCCTTTTTCTTATAGTGGGAAAATGTAAAAAGAAGAAAAAAAAAAGGTAATGAAGATCATTGGCAGGGGACTGCTCTTTACTTTTCCTAAAAGCCACATATTAGATGGCTTCCCATTCTGCAGTGTCTTTGGGAAGGAGGGTCCAACCTCATCCTACAGAGCGAAGGAAGGACACAAGCTGCTGGTGCAGGGCTCAGCACACAGTGGTCTCAGAGCAAACCAGGGACTGCCAGGCTACAGCAATGCTTAACTCAGCTTACTCCTGTTTTAATAATTAGCCAATAGCCAGTTCCCACTCTTTGAAGGACATGTTCTGCTTTGGCGGCATGCCATGTGCCCCCTCTTTTCAGTACTCAGCCATTAAAAATGCGCTGATTTCCAGGACTGACCTGCGAGCAGTTGTTTTATGTGTCTGACTTACTCCTTCATCTCACCAGAAGGATGAAGCTGAGCGCATCCCCACATAAACTGGGAGATGAGTTTGTTTCTGTGAAATAGAAATAAGTGAGTGATAAAATACTTTCTGGCTGTATTTCCAGGCACCCAGCACTGCCTGGGCCATAGGTGTGCTGGTGGGTAGGAGAGGTGAGTCTGCACCACTGAAGGTACAGAGCAGGGAAGGGCAGGTTTGCTCCATGAGTGGAGGAGGAGATTATTCTGCTCTTGATAAAACTATCTCATTTTCTCCCTGCGATGAAGTTGTGTCAAAACAATACACACAATACTGTGCTCTTGGATTGAATCCAAACTACAAAGTTCATCCTGTGAATATCATTTTTAAAGATTTTTTTTCCTTATATTTTTACTTCCTCTCCAATATTCAAGTTGGATAAGAAAGACCAGCAGAAATGGCTTGTTTCTCCCAGCAGCTGGCAGTGAAGTGAGACTAGTAATTTTCCCTATGATTTTTCTAAGCTTTGGATTAAATCCACACATGTGGTGTTTTGAGTAGCGAATATTCAGCTTTGTTCTGCTCTGCCTGGTTTGGAACTGGATGTTGAATGTGTCTCTTTCATGCCCAGCAAAGGCAGAGATTTGCTTTCTGGCTGCCTGTGTATAAATGTGTATCCAAGTGGGACAGGTCTGGTGAACAGGGAGAGTTGTAGTCCGGTTAGTGGAGTCTGTTTCCAGCATCCTCTGGAAGTCTCCTAAATTGGATTATTTATACCTCTCTGCCTCTGTTTCACTCTCTTGAAAATTCTTTTAGACCAGGTTTCCAAAGAGAAATTCTGGTGCTGAGGGCACATTTTCTTTTTGTCGAAGTGCATATTTTTGATTGAGTGAATACAAGTTTTACTGCAGAAGAGCATTCCCTCTCTGGGGTGCCTGCAGCATCACTAAGCCTGGCCATAGTTGGTTCTGCCCTTGACAATGGGCATAAATGGAATTAATTATATGGGGGACCAGGTTCAGTGACTGCATTTTAAAAGGCTCTCAGTAAGTTATTAAATCAGCAAGAAAGCAGCACTGAGGCCCAGCAGACGCAGAAGCTGTGTGCTGTGGTAAACCTGTGCATGTAAAATTTCTCTCTAAAAAGCTTTTAGCACTTCACATGACCTCTGCTAATACTTGCTTTTAAGTGACAATCTGTGTCAGCTGCCTCAGCTCCACACTGCCAGGGGCTATTCTCCAGTCTGGACTGCTTTCCAGTCAGCATGAAGTGGCCTGATATGACCTGTTGACTTGTCCCGATAGTTTTTGTTGGCACAAACATAACCATGACCCAACAGCAGTGGCAATGCAGCCATGCTTTCCAGCAGCCCTTGGGTGTCTTTTCCAAGTGCTAAAGCCTGTGGCCTGGTTGAATCAAGATGGAAGAGAGTCCTTTCAGGGATACTGCACAAAAACACTTCTTTTTAGTAATTTTTTAAAATATATATCTACTCCACTAGACAGCAGGATATGAGGGTGTGAAGAGAAGGTGTAGGTGTGATCAGTTGGATGGGATGTTGCCTGTATCACATAGGAGCACAGGTGTTCACACTTTAAATATGTTACGTATAACTCTATTCTCTATATACACTCTCTCTGTGTGTATATATATTTGCTGTCTAGTAATATTTTCCTTCTCACTACTGCAGATATACCTGAAAGTTGCAGAGTTAGGAAGCCAACTACTTTTTCTAGTGTGCTGTCCTCTAACTGAAGTGTTGAGCTCCTGCTGAAATGACACTCTGTGTGGTCATCAAAGTGCTGAGTATTGGCAGATGTCCTTTTCAACATTATAGCTGCCCTGTAGTTACACCAGTTCCCACTAGACCTCGGGGTCCTTTTCTTAATGCAATCCTCTATGCTGATGGCAAACTGAACGAGAAGGCTTTTCGCCTCCCTAAAAATACACCAGACTCATGAAATGAGCAGTAAGTGCTGTTAAAAAGTCACTGTTCACCCAAATCACTGGAGTCTGCTCCTCATGGTGGAGCTGGCCGGTGTTGTCCCACACAATGCGGCATTTTCAATCCAGTAAGGCTTAAATTATTTTATACTTGCAGAGACTTTCAGCTCTCTGTTGTAGAGCCTAAATGAACAACCTGCAGCACAAACTCTGAAGAGATGGCTGACTGCAGGTTATTAATCACATTCTCTGCCTAGGACCAGACAGTGAGGAAGTGACTGACCTTCCATATTGAACTGGACAATTTTAACATTAAAAGAACAGGAAAATATACCCAATAAGATAAGCACATCAAGGCTGCCTGCACCATGGTTCCTTGAAGAGCACACAATCCTTAGCATGAACAGTGCAGAAATTCTGGTGAATGCGTACCTGCTTACATGCAAAAGAACAAAAGAGACCTTTCCTGTGCAGCTGCTGTCAGTGAAATGAATGAACCACTGAAAACCTAGCCTGCCTACCACACTCCTTTGGCCCACGATGGTCAGAGAGTCAGGCTGGCTGATTAACAAGGAGAGCAAAATCCTTCTCTCCTACACAACTTGGAGGACTACAGGTGCCTGACTTGGCTATCGCCAAGGTAAGGGTAGCACTTCTCGTGCAGACTGTTCCTCAGAAGGAACATGCAGGTCAATCATGCCTAGTTGCTGTCCATTGCTGTCATTAGTAGGGCAAAGTCTTATTTTCTAGGGTTTCAAATTCCAAGTGGAGAGTAGAGTGAAGCCCGTCAGAAGACTTAGGCCTAAAGAGGAGGAGTTTTGAGTTGCAGGTTGTCCATCTGGACCTAAGCTAACTTCTCACTGTCTCTTCTTTTTTTGTAGGCAACATCTTTGTTGTCAGCTTGTCCGTTGCAGACCTCGTGGTTGCGGTTTATCCGTACCCTCTGATCTTAAGTGCCATCTTCCACAATGGATGGACCATGGGAAACATCCACTGCCAGATCAGTGGGTTCCTGATGGGCTTGAGTGTCATCGGGTCCATTTTCAACATCACGGCGATCGCCATCAACCGCTACTGCTACATCTGCCACAGCCTTCGGTACGACAAGCTCTTCAACCTGAAGAACACCTGCTGCTATCTCTGCCTCACCTGGATACTCACGGTGGTGGCAATTGTGCCAAACTTCTTTGTTGGCTCCCTGCAGTACGACCCCCGGATTTACTCCTGCACCTTTGCCCAGACGGTGAGCACGTCGTACACCATCACGGTGGTGGTGGTTCACTTCATCGTCCCGCTCTCCGTCGTCACCTTTTGCTACCTGCGGATCTGGATTTTGGTGATTCAAGTCAAACACCGGGTCAGGCAAGACTGCAAGCAGAAACTCAGGGCAGCTGACATCCGAAACTTCTTGACTATGTTTGTGGTTTTTGTCCTTTTTGCCGTGTGCTGGGGACCATTAAACTTTATTGGCCTTGCTGTTTCAATTAATCCTTCAAAAGTGCAGCCACACATTCCAGAATGGCTTTTTGTCCTGAGCTATTTTATGGCCTATTTTAACAGCTGCCTCAATGCTGTGATCTATGGGCTTCTTAACCAGAATTTTCGAAAGGAATACAAAAGGATATTGCTGACACTGTGGACTCCCAGGCTGCTGTTCATTGATGTGTCCAAGGGCGGGACAGAAGGGATGAAAAGCAAGCATTCTCCAGCCATAACAACCAACAACAACCACGCTGAAATACACCTATGAGTCAGGACAGTACTATTTATTCTGGATTACAGTTGTATATATAATATATAAGAGCCTTTCTAGCTGTGTGCATTGCACAGCTGGTGTTGCCCTCATGCAAGGAAGGAGTCTGCAACCTTTCATGCTTAGCTTATCGCTGTGACATCAAGCCTTTGAGTAAGGATTTTCAGAGTGGAAATGACTGATTTTTTTTTTTTTTTTAAATATATGTCATCTTTCACTGTGTGCCTAATTAATCGGTTTGGTTGCTTTTGCCACAAGCATGCCAATACTCGAAAAGGGAAGCGTGCAGAGTGCATGGAGAAATGCAGTTATGCTTGAAATGCAAACTTCTAGAGACAGCAAAATTGCCATTTATTACACACAAACCTTTCTCCCCTCCCTTCGAATTCTATTTTTCTAGCATTAACTTAACCCAAACTGTATCAAACAAAGTGTAAACTGCATGGCTTTTTACATTTTAGATAGGTAACTGTATTAGCCAGCAGGTGTAGTATGTATGGACATGGTGTGTGTTTTCTTTTTTCTTTCCTCTTAAGGTTTCAGAGCTAGCCTGGGCTAGATGTGAGGCAGGCAGAAGCCAGACCAGTGTGTGTCTGATGCACTTATTTTAATTGAGTATCTACAGACATTGAGTACTCTTGCACTCTCCTTCCCAGGCCGTGAGTAAGTATATGACATATGACATAATCTAATTGCAGTAAGATACTCGGAGCCTGATTCTAATTTAGGCAGTATCCTGCCATGGCCAGCAGTCATTCCAAACATCTTTCAAAAGTCACTGCTACATGAACATCACAATAAAAAAGATGAACACAGCAGAGTCCCATCTGTGTAACGCAGATTGTGACTTTTAAGTTCCAGTAACATTTACACTTGCAGACAAAGGCAGAAGGGGAAGGCAGTGTTTGTTCCAAAAATCCCTCCTTTTGCCCATCACAGAACATGAATTTGCTGACGGGAGAAAAAAATGGAGAATTTTTTTTCCCCATTTTATTCACATACAGAACTGTAATTAACTCGTTATTTATGCTTCAGACAAAAACTACTTAAGCATAAATATGCATCAGTTCTGTTAAAGCCAGGACTGTACTATCTGTATCATTGGAAACAACGCCATGAAGTGCTGGGGAGGCCAGTATCACCTTAGACATAAGCACATGGGCAAAAATAAGGCTGGTTCTTTAATGGAGTATGAAAGGTGGGTGTGTGTGTGACGGCAGCTGTCTGTAGATAAAACTTCTTTGTTTCCTTAGCTTCATTGTGTATTCATCTCTTTATGGCTTTAAATACGTGCATCCTGCTTTGAACCAATCCCATTAAATTAACAGGTAAGGCTCCCCGGTGCAACTCTACCTTCAGGCTGGCACACCTGCCTTGCTGCCGGCGTGCGGAGTGGCACAGCAGGGAGAGGGGCAGGTCTGAGCCCCGCGGGTCTAACGAGGACAGCAGGCAGCCCTGCCCCTGGTCAAGGACTGCAGTCTTCTCTCTTTGGTTCTGGTCAAAGCAGGACTCATTCCCAGCGCTGAGCCCTGGAAGAACGAGACCAGACTTTGTGGGCGCCTGGAGATGGAGGTACGTAGGATTTCCCCAAAGCCTGAGCAGGCTGTGTGCCTAATTCTTAGTGAAGATGAGCCGTTTGTGCTCTGCTTTCTGAAACCAACTTGCTCCTGAACGTCCCTTCTGCTGATTTTTTTGGGGGAGAGGAATTGAGAGAAATAAAGTCTCTTTCTGAAGCGGGCCAAGGAACTTTGCACGCTGCGTTGCCTCCACGAGGACTGGGTGTCTCTGCTGCTGCTGCTGCCATGTGGTGCAGGTCACTGCGGTGGTGGGGGGCCCCTGCATTTACAGGATGCCCTGGCACTTAGGAAGTTTCAAACTTGAACATCTCAACCACTTCAGATGAATGTTGTTTTAAAATGCACTGCAGCCAGCCTCCCATAATAGGAATCAAACTGAGTTCTGTTTTGGCCTCTTAATCTGCCTCAGCATGGCCAAATAAAGGTATTTTGACCCTCAGAAATAGCTGTTGTCTGTTCGCCTTCCAGAAAAACCACCCTGGATGAATTCACACCATTCCATGCAAGCAAAATCATTTTGAGTTAAACTTGGATAAGAAAAGCACTGAGGGCACATAACTGCAGGGAGTGTTTGTCCCATCACGCCAGGGAGATGTCCTGTGTTCCATGACTAGTCTTCAAAGTCATCTGCAATCAGCCACAACAGTGTTAGTTAGAATCATGTTAGAGAATGATTTGAAGCATCTAGTGCCAAGTGAAATATACTGCTTTAAGACAATTGTGAGGAATGTTGTGCAGGTTTGCCAAATATCTCAAATACTCCAAAGCTGGGGTTCCATCTTATGGATTCTTGTCTTTTTAACTGAATGTTCACTGAAGGTATTGTGGTAATTTTTTTTTTTATTTTGTTCTTTAAGCTTGTATTTGCACTATTTCCTATTCAGGCTCCAAAGTTAACAGCCAGCAAGTATTTGAACAAAGCCAAGTCCAAAGAGGTCCTGAACAGGCAAGCTGTGAGGGTTCCTTCTACACGTGGCAGGAATGGGAGCAGCAGGAGCAGGATAGGACATCTCCCCAGGACTCACAGAGTCACCACTCAACCAAACTATGCAAAACGATCTGCTTGTCTTCTGCCACAGGGTCCGAGCCCAGCTCTCTGCAGGGGACAGGCAAAGTTCCTGCCGTGCTGGAGTGGGTCTGAGCAGCTCCCTGCAGTGCAGACCCCGCAGGATGGGAGCACAGGGAGCGCAGCACTGCCAGGACCTGTTCAGGAGGGCCCTGAGTGTCCCAGGGAGGTGCCCAGGGCTGGGCTGGTTCAGCCACCATGGTTGGAGGCTTGAGCTCCGTCCTGCTGGAGCTGAGGTTTGCAGTGTGAACCACGGAAAGCAGGGGATGTGGCCTCAAACAGGAATCACTGTGCCATTCATTAGCACTTTGGGGGAGGCAGTGCTTAGGATAGGATGGAGTTTTATATTGACTTATTTTAAAACTACCCGAGCAGCTCCTTATTTTTATGTTAGGAAATGGTTAACAGGGTACAGAGAGTTTATTTTTGTTAGCATTTGTTTACAGAAAAAGGGAAGTGTGTTTTAGCTGAGAATTCTGAGCAGTGTCACTGTTTCCCTATGGGAATCTAGCTTTAATCCAAATTTGAGATTTCAGTGAGATCCCACAGTTTAAATCACATTCTTCCAATTCCACCTGTTGCATATCTGGCCTTAAGTCTCATTGAGATCTCATATCAACTCGTTTCAAATCACTTGCTCTGGATTTCATATGGTGTGTTGAATACCTATTCTAGTCCCAAGCTCTAAAATTGTTGTCTTGGAAACTTATGGAGAGGCCGTATTGCTGTGAAGGATGATGAATCTGTTGCCACAAAGAAATATTTTGGATGTTGCTAATGAATGTTGTTTCATCAATTTCAGAAGAATGTAATATTTATATTTAAATGTGTATTGCATATGCTGTTTCCATTTTAATGTTTAATTGAGAATCCTTCAGTATACTTTCCTATTGCCATTTTTTGTTCATCAAAAAGATTAATTCCCTTTACCTGTTACAAATGTAATAAATCTGACATTGGACTATTTACTGATATTTTTTTTTTCTCTACTAGCAGCTACTTTTTAATAAATATTTGGAACATCAGCTTGCATTTTGTTGACTCCCAGAAAGGAGATTGAATTGACAGATATACTTGAGTTCACACATACCTCAGCAGCCCAGCTTGGACCTGGAGGTGCATGAGCCAGGGCAGCTGAGAGATCTCCTTGGATCCACAGATTTTCTCCTGTGAGCCAGCTGCCTGATGCACTCTGGCCTTCCTCATCAGGGAAGAAACTTTGTCCATGCAGCCATTGATCTCCTCACTGCGTGTCCCTTCAAGGACCTTTGTCTTTCTTGTCCCCATCCCATCCATCGTGGGGTGCCATGGAAGCGGAGTTTGCCACATCCATTTCCTTGCTCTTTCCTGGGAAGGGCAGCGTGGCTGAGCTGCGAACAGCAGGCTGTGGGAGCCGAGGTGGTGGCAGGTCAGGGCACAGGGTGGTGTTGGGTTGTAGGGAAGGGATGGGACAGAGAGGGGGGCACAGTGAGGGCTGACACGCTCTTGGTCTCCATCACAGAGCTTTGTGAGGATGCTGTGTGCAAGGTGTCCTCTGTGCGTTCTTTGCCCCACCCCTGTTCTGGGGCAGGTTTTGCTGTACTCATTCAGTTCTTCAGCCAGTGGGTTCTGTCCAGAGGTTGCACTGATTAAATTCCTGTGCTGACGTGACTGGAGCTGTTCTGGGGGAGTCTCAGTGCTGGCTGTGAAGCAGGGAATAGGGGAGTATGGAGGGGTCCAGATGTACCTGCAGCCTGAGCTCCTGTTTCCTAACCAGATGTCACATAGAGCCATGGTGTTCAGGTGCTAGAGGCTGAGATTATCCAGTAAAACAAAGAGCAGCTGTTAAACCAAAGAATTGCTGGAAAGCCGTGGAGTAGGCGCGTTGAATGAACAAGGACTACTCATTCAGTGACATCCCCAAGCAGCATTGTTACTTTTTTCCCTAATCTTTTCCAACAGGCACTGGACTTCACCTGCTGTTTCTACAGTGAAGCCTGCAATGCTTGGTGATGTGACATGCTGAAAGCAGTGTTTATGATAGCGGCAAATCTCAAAATGTCTCTCTGAGCAGAGCTGCCAGAAAACCCTTTCATGGGCTTGTACCTGCTGTTTCTTCCATGGGGAACAGAATGAATTGAACTGTCAGAAGTGAGGCAGTGTTATTTATTTACTTACTTGTCACAAGGTATAGTAACTGGGAGATAAGACAGAGATATAAAACACAAGAGGTGTGATAATTTAATACCAGGATAAAATCTCACTCATAGTGACTACTTAGAAATCAATATTTGTCCTAATATATTTACCTCCAAGCTTATAATTTATGACTTGAAACCAGTCAGTAAAGAGCTACTGCATATGTATTTAGAATTTTATTGAAAAAATGTAAATCACTGGACCTAATGCGATATTTCTTACCACAAAAACCCCGAGATAAGAAATGCAGAATAGGTTCTTGCAAGAACTCTGTGATGGGATATGCAAATTTTTTTCATTGGTGATAAGAACCATAAAATTCATATCACTCATGAACTACACTTGTGAATGGAAGCTCCATAATATCATTAAGTGAATTTTCATTTTCTAGTGCTTGTTTATAATATCTATTATTCATGGACTGTAAGTGCTGTACAGCAGAGATAGAATTTACAGTACAGGGTCAGTTTCCAGAGCAAACAAGGTGGGTCTGAACCATTAACTGAAAATATGTTTCTATGTTTTCTTCCAAGCATGGTCTCCTGGTAAGGTTTTTAACTTGAATGATTGCTTCTAAGAGATCTGGGAAACTTTAATGTCTTTTAGATTAGGTGCAATGTCTGTGCAGTCACGGCTTGCTTAGATTACCTTTTAAATAGATTTGAGCCATCAAACCATTTTATAAGTCTGTCCAGTTGAGGCACATAATTTATTTTGTATGTGGAATATTTTATACATTGCACATTTAATAGAGTGTTATGTCCTTCCTTCATCATTGTGCTTCTCCTGCAAGCGAAATTTCTGAATTTCCATCGAAATAGGATGCAAAATTGTTTTCTCAACTGTAAGCAGGTTGCTTTGCCTCGAGGTAGGTTTCCACTGGTTTTGATAAGTGTGTAGGATGGAGGTTTAATGTGGCATCAAAATACCATCTCCTGGGTGAGAAGTGACAGCTGTTTTGCAATTTAAAAAAAAAAAAAAAAAAAAAAAAAAGGGGCATGGAAAAAGCTCCAAAACAATTTGCAGGAAGTAATTGTAATAGACATTTCTGATTGAAGTAAGAGGAATATTTGAAGGGATTGTACTTGAACTGGGACCTGGCCAAGACAAGTTAAGAAACCCCTTGATATAAAAAATGACCCAAGGATTTTTATGGCACAGGGACACACAGGTGGCAGGGAATGGGTGTCTGCAGAGAAACAGGCAATAGGGTAAGGAAAACCAAAGAAACCTAGAGAAATCCAGAGCGCACTTCAGAAACTGTTAAATGAACACATGTATTTGTAGTTTAGTAGGATTTTGCTTTGGTCTTTTTTCTCTTCCTCTCCCCAGCTATGATTTAGTTGTAAATAAAATTAAGTGGTTACTGTCAAGTTCTCCCAAAGGACAATTTTCTTTTGGTTTGTGTCTGGCTCTGGAGAGCCCCAGGCTGTAGGAATGGCAACCTGGGCACAGCTTGGGCAGGCAGGGATAGGATGGGGCTGATGAGCTGGAGCCCCCAAGGGTTTAAATCCCCCTGGGCAGAGGCTCTGCTTTCCCAGGCAGTGAATGGCTGGAAGAGGAGGATGCTGCTGAGCTGGGGCTGCTGTGCCAGCCCCGGGGCCACTGCAGGGCTCCAGCACCCAGAGGTGATGTGAAACTGGGACCACATCCTGCTCCAGTGGGAACTGGTGAGACTCAACCAGGAGAAACACCTCCCTGAGGTAGGAGCGGGCAGCTCTGCCCCAGGAGCTGAGGGAGGGAGGGTTGCTTCCTTGGCACAATGCTCTGTATGGGGAAACCAGAAGATGTTCCAAAAGCAGTTGTCTCCTTGGGAAACAGCTGCTCTGTCCTGGTAGCCTGTGGCTTTCCCTGCCCTGCAGGTGGTGATGGAAGAAGTGGTGACCAGGAGTGTTTTTCACACACAGGATCTGTCCTTGCTGCCCTGCACTGGCTGTGCCCTCCCAGCCCCCCTGTGCCCACAGAGCTGCTGTGCTCCTGGCTGAGCTGATGACACCAAGCCCCAGCACACCCAGCCCTGCCTGGGGGGTGTGAGAAACGTTTTCAGGCAGTGACACAGCTTAAACCCTGCTTGGGTTACTCATAAGCAAGGCATGCATGAAAGTGGTAGCAGGGCCTTTGTCTGCAAACCTGGGGGGCAACTGATTCCTCATAAGACCCTCCTGATATCTCCTAGACCAGAAATTTCCCTCCTTCCCAGGCTCATCCCCTCCCTGCAGGCCACCACTGAAAGGGAGGAATAGACAGGGGCAGGAAAAAGAGCTGCACTTTGACTTGAAGCCCTTCAGAGTCTACTGTAGATCTTATACTGCTTTCCTCATTGTACAGAAATGTGTATCTGTGTGATTATTTATTTATTGACACAGCCTGGGTTTTCCTAGAGGAATCAAGACCAGTCGTACATTTCAAATTATTTGCTACACAAAAGTTCTGGGTATTTTCCTCCTGGGTAATTCAGAGCAGATGGAAAACGCAGCAGGTGCTGCTAATGTTTTTCTACCCTTGGGAAAACTTGTCACAGTTACCTGTTTATCTTGTTTATTTTGACATTTTGCTGCCTGAAACTGCTCCGTAACATAAAAGCACATGCAGGGCGGTTAGAGGTGAAGTCTCACAGATTCACGTATACTTGAACAATTGAAAATCTATAACCTACAAGCAACAAAGAAAAAGGCAGGGGTTTGTGCATGTGGAAGAAGGCTGGCATTTTTATTTTTACTGAGGAAATGCCATGAAATTATTTGGGTTGGAAAGGACTATAAAGCTCACTTAATCCCAGCTCTGCCATGGGCAGGGACACCTTCCACTGGACCAGGTTACTCAAAGCCCCATTCAAGCTGTCCTTGAACACTTCCAGGGATGAGGCAACCACAGCCTCTCTGGATAACCTGTGCCAGCGCCTCACCATCCTCAAAAGGAAGAATTTCTTCCTTATATCTAATCTAAGCCTGTCCTTCATCAATTTGAAGCCATTATTCCTTGTCCTGACATTCTATGTCCTTGTAAAAATCCCTCTCCAGCTCTCTTCTGGCTCCTTTAGGTACTGAAAAGTGCTGTAAGGTCTCCCTGGAGACCCTGTATTTCCATCAGGGAATGCAGGGGTTTGCACTTCGTGTATCAGTGACTGAAAAGTGTAAAATGAGCTTTGCTTTTAGTTGCCATGCACAAGCTTTTCCTTTGCTTTTTCAGCAGGCAATGGAAGCCTCAGTTTATTTTTGCCGTGTTCTTAAGACTGCACACAAAAAGAACTAGGAGGTTGGTAATAGAGACACTGAAGGGTTTCTGTGCTCAGCATGTTTAAAAAGTGAAGTTTGTAGATGAAAGGCGAGGCCAGTCCTGCTGGCTGGTCTGCGTGAGTGCCTCCTGCAGCGGGAATCGGCGCCGCTCGCTGCCTTTGTGAGAGCTCAAAAGTGGGGATGCTTCTCCCCTCCTGATCCCTTCTGAGGGCCAGAGAGACTTGGCCAGGCTTTATTCCAAGAAGGAAATAAAGGCTTTGTTTTTTAACTGTGGGTCCTCGGCCTGACAAATGTGTCATTTCAGATGCCAGACCTTTCCCTCCTTCTGTTTTCTGATGCTGCAATTTTGGAAAACAATGAATAGTCTTTACTGTTCCCACCCCAAGAGGCAGCATCCTGCAAATGCCTGGAGCTGTTTGCTCGCCTTAGAGTGTGTTTGTGGGTATTGTTGTTTGAGGAATTGCTGTTACATGTAAGTGACCTCTTTGAAAGGGCTGGAACAGCACAGCTGGCAACAATATCTGGGATGGCAACTGCAGAATGTCTCCATCTCCCTGCTTTGTGGAGTATGGTAATCAGGCTTTTGGGTAAGGAGCAAACTGCACCTCTCGAACTTCACTGTCCCCTGGGGCTGCAGCACAGAGTACTTACTGCAGCCTGAGGTGGATGTGGGATGGCCACTCTGCAGCAATTTCTGTAGGTCTTCTCAATTCTGAATATTGGTCTCTTGATTAGCTCGTAACTCAGACTTCTTAGTTGGGCAGTTGTGTCTGAAATTTACCTTTGAGCCTTTGAAGTGAAATGAATCCTGAGCGACTGTCTGAATTCAGAGCTTTCAGCTGAGAGCTGTGTCTCAGTGTTTAGCAGAATTTAACACTCGCTGTTAAACATCTCAGCTGCTAATTAAATGGACTATTTCTATGTCATATGTAAATCCGTCCATATCTTCACTTTGCAGCCAAATAGAATTTCATTAAGGCACTTCAATAACTGTAAAGGGACAGGAACAGCATTTTGGGGTATTTTGGGTTTAGTGAATTATGTCACTGTCTTGTAGCGATTACTAAATACCTTAATGATATGTCTGGTGGAATTTATTCTAGTTTTGGCAGGGCCATTAGGATGATAAAGAGCTCGGCAAGGAAGAGTAAATTACAGCTGAGTTCAGAAGTGCTGCTTGAATCTTTTAGTCCACAGTTGCTGTAAGTTTTTACAAGGACGTGTAAAAAGAGCAGGATAGCTTTGTATACAAGTCTATTTGTCAGACATACTGCACATCAAACAGTGACCTCAGCTGCAGTTCCTTTATATGATCAGTGTGGAAAGGCTCCTTTTCCCAGCCTCTGTTCTCATATTTTTAATTAGCAGCTAGCATTGGCTTTGGCGATCTCGAGGAGTGGATGCTACCTAGTGGTTGAAGCAGGGGGCTGAGTGAGGTGACAAGTCAGGACATCTTGCCTCTGTTCTTGCCTCTTTCTGCTTGTTCTGTGACCTTGAACCGAAGCATGCTTTACCTTCGGGTCTGAGATGTAGTTAAATACACTGCACAACGCTGAGGATGAGCCAATGAAGTTATCTGAGGGACTTGCACAATGATTAGACCTTAATTTGCTCTGTGACTTCTTTGTTTCTCATTAACCCTGCTGCAGCAGGACCTTTGAAGTGAAAATCAAAGGTGAATATTGTTTTTAGAAGTGTAGAGGACTGAATAAGTCAGCTGTGACAAGACTTTGCACAGCCCACGGTTTTGTATTGGCCTGAGGCAAAACCCAGGGCCTGGGTCCTGTGTCACAGGTTGTCATACTGCTGCAGCCCCCTTATTTTTATTTTTTTTCCTGTAACAGAGCAACCATTGCAAGAACAGTCAAAATCAGCAGAGGAAAGATCAGATCTGCAGGCCATGTTTGATTTATTTAGATGTGTAATTATCTGTAACACATTAGAGTCCAGTCAAGCTCATTTATAATTTCCCTCGTGGTATTTGTGGAGTTGTTTCAATGCAGAATTAGGACTGATTTTTTTTTGCTTTATTTGGTGTTCATACTAATGTCTGCTGTCTAATTCTACTGTCTGCAGGTGTTGTGGCAACTGAAATGAGACAGTTTTCTTGGTGAAAATGATTAGTGACAATGAAACATCAGATCTGCTGCAACGCTCTTCGGCCATTCTGAGTAATTCTCCCTCCAGTGTTGGGCCATGCAAATGTATTTGTGGGCTAAACTTCTGTAAGTGTATGAGGGAGGAAACAGTAGGACTGATTCTTTTTCTTTGTTTCCCAGCAAAGTGAACAAGACTAATTTCACTGAAAGCTGTAGTTATGCTAATATAACATCGGTGTAGGAGGAGAACTGGGCCCAATCCAGAATGATTTGGTTTTATCAGTTAGAAATTAGGACTGTTGGAGGTTTAAGTGGCAATAAAAAATGAAAGTGAGAAGTGACTTAATGATAGAAGTATAAATAGATCTTTTTAAAAAATTGGAGATTGCTCCAGCAGTTCGTGTGTAGGCAAAATTAACAATATCCATGATGTTTGCAAGGAGGGAAAATGTACCATGTTCAGCTGACATGGGACCAGGGAGTTAGTGGGAGCTGGCAGGCAAAAGCCTTTTTAGAAAGCAATGCAGGAGTTACAGTCTGTGAGGCTGGGGGCCACCCTGTCCCACCATTCCAATTCCTTCTGGTATTAAAAAATTATTTCTGTGCTCTACAAAACTACACCGTGTCTGTATTGAATATTCTTAAATGCAATGGAAGACTGTATTTGGAGAGAGAAATCAGAGATACTACATTCATATATTTATATACACATATAAACACGCACAGGTAGTATTGTTGCTGCTACAGTCTCTTATTTTGAGGGAAAATAGCAGTGGCTGTGTGCACTAGTGAGAGATATATTCATGTAGAAAATTTATATTTTAAGCTGCAGTGAAGGCCTGTCAAAATTGAGGCATAATAGCTTATGTTCTCAACAAGAATATCTCATCACTTAGATTAGAACCACTGAGCTTGGAAAAGACCTTTAAGAACACCAAGTCCAGCCGGGCTCTGCCAAGCCCAGCGCTAATCCATGTCCCCCAGTGCCACATCTGAGCATCTTTTAAATCCCTCCAGGAATGGTGGCTCCAGTGCTTGACAGCCCTTCCAGTGAAGGAATTTCTCCTAATGTCCAATCTAAACCTCCCTTGGAGCCTCTTGAGGCCATCTCCTCTTCTGCTGCTTGTTACCTGGGAAAAGAGACTGACATCCACCTGGCTACAGCCTCCTTTCAGGCACTTGTACAGAGTGATAAAGTCCCCCCTGAGCCTCTTTTTCTCTGGGATAGGCATCCCCAGCTGCTCCTCGATGCTGTTTGTCACACAGACACACACACTTTAATGAGAAGGCATGAAATATTTTAAAAGATCTGACTCTATTTTATAGTATTTCTACAAAGGCCAGGGACTGGGGGAGAAGGTTGGCACCTCTCCCCATCCCGTTGGTCAAGACAACTGTCCATCAGCTGTCCATAGCTCTAAGAACAGGAATGAAAACTTTCCTTGAATTTATGAAAACATTTGCCTGTGTTTACACACCCAAGCGTGAAGAACAACCCCAAACCATGAAAACTGTGAACAGAAGAGAAGCTGAAAACATCAGGGCGACAGCTCCTCATCAGCTTGGTGCTCCAGACCCTTCCCCAGCTCATTCCCTTGTCCGGACACTCTCCAGTCCTGCAATGTCCTCACCGTGAGGGGCTCAAAACTGAAAACAGGGTTCGAGGTGTGGCCTGAGCAGTGCCCAGCACGGTGGAGGGTCCCTGCCCCGCTCCTGCTGCCACACTGCTGCTGGGACAGGCCAGGTGCCCCTGGCCTTCCTGGCCACCTGGGCACCCCCGGCTCCTGGTCAGCTGCTCTCTGCCAGCACCCCCAGGTCCTTGCCCAGGCCCAGCCGCTCTGCCCCAGCCCGGAGCCCTGCAGGGGCTGCGGTGTGTGCAGGATCCCTTTGCCTCGTTCAACCTTCCACAATTGCTCCTGGCCCATCAGTCCAGCCTGTCCAGACGCCTCTGCAGAGCCTTCCTGCCCTCCCGGCCAGCTCGGTGTGGTGCACACTGACCGAGTGTGCTCCTGATCCCCTCATCCACATAATCCATAAAGATAATGAACAGGGCTGGCCCAAGCAGAGTTCGTCACAATTAGCTGTAAGATTGCATCCAGCGCTTCGGTTTGTCAGCTAGAATGAGTTTCTGCAGCTTCTAAGTCACTTGATTTTATGTAGATGGGATGAGACGCGTGAGGGGTAAAATGTTTTGCAGACGATTTCACAGCTGCTGTGAAATTAGACATTCAATTATATTATCTGCTGGGTTTCATTATTCAGAAAGATATCCAGAGCTTTTGTAACCAACCTTTTCTGAATAATTTAACTGATTTTAGGACTGTTGTTGGCTGTGTGAAATTCCACCTCAGTGCTCATCCCTGAGCCAGCTTCAGGTGAGCAGCTTGAACTTGAGTACCTCCTGTGAGGAGAGATTTAAATACCCGGAGCAGCCTGAATTCCTCAGGTGAGGGGACAAAGGGGAATACACACAACTGGAAATGTTTCTGCTGGTTCTGTTGTGTAGAGCTGTCCTGTGCGCATTTCACTCAGTTTTAAAAGCATCAGTGGCATCTAAACAATTTATGGCAAGTGGAAAAACAATTCAACTTGAATATTGCTCTAGGACTGGTAATGGCTCCTATCTTTTTGGGCCTCTTTCTGCTGTAAGAGCTGAAGGCTCCTCAAAGGGTTGGAGAAGAACCTCCCAGAGTGCTTTGATGGACTTTCCAGTGATACTTCTCAATGCTTTACACCATTCATGCTTCTAACACTCTGCTGCCTCAGAAATGGCACTAAACATTAACCAGAATCATTGGAATGTGCACACAAGTTTGCCCTGGCTGCACACTTAGCCTATAAGTTTGGTTAGGTTAGCTGCTTCAAAAAAAGGAAAAGATTTATTCTGTCAGTCTGCTTCAGAGTCAATTGAAATGTCTAATGAGTCAAAAAAAAATTTTTTTAAATTATGCTTATTTCTGCTGGTGTTCCTGGGGTTATATTTGCATGCAATACTGACTGACTACAGCAGTGCACTCTGGAGAATCTGCACTTTTTTTGTCAATTTTCTACTCATTAGCTGCTGCTGCTAACAACACTCTCTTCACATCTTTGTCTTGAGTCACTACACTCTATTATATGAAATAGGGATTGATTCTTGATGCATTCTTGCAGCAACATCCAGTATCATTAGGCTTGAACTTAGCTACAAGTCTCGGTCTGTGTTCCATTGCTGGCACTAATTGATGTCAGTTTTAATTTTGTGAATCCCTGACTATTTGGATGTGTTTATAATATACAAATATAAAGGATGCCTGTCTAAAACATCATGTTACTGGTGTTTGTGGGAAGCGCTGGGATCTCCTGTGAAGCATCTTAATTAGTTTTGCCTTTCATGTTGACATCCTGAATTCCAGGCTTGAGTTATGTATCAGATTTTTTTCTCCCTTGTTTGTCAAAACAGAACAACTTCTTCAGAGCAGAACATAATGCAAATACTAATTAAAACTGACAAGTCAAATGGATGTCACCTATTTTTAAGCAGAAGAAAAAAATGACTAAGAAAAATCTATTCTGCCCTTGTTGAAGCTGGCTGAAACATGATTACTGAAATCTGTGAGCACAGAATGAAGCTCCATGATTTGCTTTTGCTGTTTCTCGAGGCAGGATCGGCCATCCACGGGTTGAGAGAGCAGAGCTGCTGCCCGCGGGGCAGGACAGCGATCCCAGCTTGCTCTCCAAGCTGCTGTGCTGCCCTTGCTGCCAGCCGCCTTGGTGCTCTCTGCTGGCAGATGGGCTCCGGCCAGATGTGATCCCAGCAGCTGAACTCTGCAGGTTGCAGATGTGAGGGAGGAGGCTGGCAGCCACCAGCCCTGTCCCTCCAAAGCGCCCCAGAGATTGCTGAGAAGGGGCTCCTGGGGCTGAGCCTGGCAGTTGGTGCTGTGCAGGAGGGTGGCCCATGGCAGCACAAGGCAGAGGGGTGAAAGCAGCCTCCCTCAGCTGCTGTTTGGCAGGGGGATAGGGCAGGTGCTGCCCACAGAGAGCTGGCTGTTGTCACAGATGACAGGAGCGTGGGAGCCCTCTTTGTGCAGCAGGGAGTTTGGATGGCTGATAATTACTTCTTTCCCTCCCTCCCTGGGAGGCAGAAGATGTTACAGGCACCTAATTACCATGAAAACTTGACGAGTTTTTTGGCTTAGTCCTGGCTTTCCTCCAACACAGAGCACTGCATCATTTCCAGTGCATCCTGGTGGTGTGCTGATGGTGTTCTGCTGCTGGATAACCCAATCAGAAGTAAATCCCCACACTTAACTTGGTGAGGTGCATTTTCTTGACAGTGAGATGCATGGATGCTAACAACAAAAATATTTTTGTGTGGATAGACATCCACTAGGCTTCAGTGCAACCGTAGTATGCACAAACCTTTAGAAAAAATGGAAGTAGATACTGTGGGAGAAGGGAATACAGTCCCTGATAGGGGACAGCTGTGTTAATTACTGCAGCCTCACCCCTAATGAGTCCCAGCTGTACCCAATAAAGGTGAGTGAGATAAAAGGGAGGGGGTGAGCTGGGGAGGGAGGCTCATGAAGGAGGAGGAACCTTGAGGAAGAGGGAAGGAGAGGCTCGTGAAGGAAGAGGACCCTGAGGCGAGAGAATCACTGCTGTGAGGTCAGTCTGGGGCTGCGGTTAGAGCCTGTTGTTGGAACTTGCAGCCACAGTCTGGCTGGGTGAAAACCTGCGCTCAGAGGCTGCAAGGGAAGCCTCTACCAGGAGCTTTCTGCAAGTAAAGTCAGTGAATGGTTGGAGGCAGGATGGCTGAGCTGCAAAGAGGAATAAGCTAGGACCCTTTTCATGCTGTGACAAACAAGAAGTCTGTGTCTTGGCTCATTTCTACCCTCTAACAAGAGCGCTGCTGCAATAAGATACATTCTCATTGTGTCTTAACATTGTCTGAAATAATGTTTGTGGTGTGATGATCAGTGCCTTGCCTCCCCTTTCAGTCTGTATGCATCTGCTAACGATAGCTACAATTTAGATTGTGTTTTTTTCCCATGTCTTATGATGATTCTTCTACTGTTGTCCAAAAACCTGTGTTCTTTCTGATGGCCTTACTCTTTTAACCACCCCTGGGACCCATCAGCCTGACAGTGCAGCTTCAGTGCTCAGTAAGCTGCTGAGTGCTGGAACTGCCCTTAGGTCAGTGGTTTTTTCCTTATTCTACTCCAATCCCTGATTGCTTGGGGAGGTAAAGGCTACTAGGAAAGAAAGCCATTGCCTTTTGCTTCCTCCAAATCAAAGCCTGTTTTTTTACTGAGATGGTGGAGTATTACCCAAGCAATACCCATTTTTCATGTTTGGGTTTTTTGTGGTTTAAACCTCCGCCCCCTTGCTTTTCTCCTGAACCTTTGTAGTTTATTGCGCTGGTTGAACTGGGTTGGCTGTCTGTAGCTTGAGAATCAATTTCAGACAAATATCTGAGTATTTTTTTTTAACTAGCATTTGTACTTCTTGTCAAACTTTCAGACTAAAACTCTTGTAAACAAGCTTTATAGAGCTGTTCTTGCTGAGAAGCTGGCTTGGTGCTGTCTGCTGGCAGATGGGCTTTGGCCAACAAAACATTTGAGAGAGGCTTCATGACCCCCCCAGGGAAGCAGACTGTGTAATCCATTTCCAGGGATGACACTCAGAGGGCAATAAGGAGGCAATCTGCTGAAGGCAAATAATGGCTCCCATTTTTCTGATGTCTAGGCTTCTGTGGGGTGGATGGAGTATCTGTGTTTTTCAGATGAGAGATGAAGGCCAGATGCAGCTTCTAGAGTTTAGGTCTGGAGCGTGAAATGAGCTGTAGTGAGGTATGTGGAGAATCAGACGTTTCAGAAGACAAGCTGGGGATCACTAACCTGAGTAGAGCGAGGCCAGGGGAGATGTTGGGGACACTGTGGTCTGCAATCCTCTCTCTGTGGAAGGCAGCCCCCCATTCTGGAGTTGCGGGAGGACGTGAGGCCTGTCTGGCTGTGCAGCAGGCACCACTGCAGCCTCCCAGCTCACACCTAGCAGACACTGCTCTTCCCACCTCCTAAACCCCCTGAGTGAGACACGGCCAGGGCTGTGGAAAAGCAGATGTGAAGTTGCTGGTGTCAGCCAGCATGAATCTTGCCTCTTGAGAGGCAGCAGTGGGATTCAGGAAGGGGTAGGGAGGTGTTTGATAACATCTCCTTTAGAGCAGTGATGCTGCAGCTGAGTTTCACGGGGTAAGATGTGGTGGTAAGAGACACTGGGGAGCAGGAGGAAGAGCACTTGGCTCTGAGATCTGGGTATGCATGAGCAGATTGATGGGTCTGTAAGGACCTTCCCAGAGGTTTGTGTTCATAACAAACTGCCCCAGCAGCAGCAGGGGAATGGAATACTGAGTACAAAGCTAAGGACAAAAAACCAAAGGTAGTCTTTGTGACCCTTAGGGAGCTGATTCACTCCTAAGTGAAGCCCTGTGTGGCTTGGACCCATCTCCAGGGAATTATTGCAGTCCAACTGTGCCAGGATTTATGCCACAGATCACCAAAGGATTGGTGACATCAGCTGTAATACCTGATCCTTATTGACTGAAATGAGGTGGCAGTGCAGCCATGCTTCTTTGTTTTTGAAATAGGGGACCACAGAGATGTGGGAGTTGTCTGGGCACTTCCAACTCTCCCATCCATATTTTCCCAGCTTCAGCAATGGGAAGTAAAAGCTTCTCATTGCTCGGTAGCAGTTATCAGTGTGATGTGAGCCTGTGTTACTCTAACAATTAATATCCCATCAAAACCAACAGGCAAGAAACCTGTTTTAAGTAAGAGTGAAATCTCAGATGAAAGTTATTGTGACAACTTTGTCCTTTCAGAACTGGCCGGGTAGGGACTGGGTGCCCACACAGGGCTGCACTCTCAGGCTGAGCGAGTGAGTGATGAGTGGAGCTGTTGGCAAGGAGAGTCGTAGGATTGATGGAGGGAGATGCTGCTGTGTCAGAGGCAGGGCAGGCTGGGCTCTGTTTCCCCACAAGTCCCTTCTCGCTGCCTCCAGCCCAGCCATGGTTTATAGAGAGCTGGATGCTTTTGCTCCCCAAACACGAAATGGGAGGCCTGGATCTCATCACAGCAATGGCCTGGCTGCTGCAGATCGCTGTGAGCCCACAGCTCTCCCCAGGGCTGTGGCATTTTCTGGAGAATATCTGGGTAAATCCCTTGGCAGGGAGAGCGGAGGGCTTCATGGCAGAGCACAGCCTGCCACGGCCCAGGTGCCTTTAACTCCCCAAATGCTGGACCTAGTGCCTGTTTCATCCCAAGACACTTTTTCCTGGTCTCTTAACCCACTGTGGTAGTGCAATCCAGTTGACAAGCCACACTGGGATGCAGACAGACGTGTCTGAATCTGCACTTACTGAGTGCCTTGCTCTGAATGAGCCCTGGCAAGCAGCCCGTGTGCTGTAACTTGGCCAGCTAACAGCATGCTCAGTGTGTGAGCTGGCTACTTTAAGCCTCAGCAAAAGCAACTGGAAGATGTTCCTAAGACATACATAGGAGAAACTGTCCTTTTCCCATGGAATTGCAGATAAGAGCATTATTCTTTGGCTCAATTTCCTAAAATAAGAGATTCTGGAATGTTGTCATTGCTGATCTCAAGATCATTTTTGAGTAGCTCAGCCCTCCACTTTTGCCAAAGTATTCCTGATACCTTGGTGAAGATCTTGGTTTGTGACTGGGTGAACCAGGGAATCCATTTACCAGATGCAGAAAAGATCTGTTCCAACATCTGTCCAGCATGCCAGTCACACAAAGCAGATGGAAATCACATAGCTTATTTAACTGCACTGGGTAAAGCACGGTTCAATTGCCAAAATATACACCCAGCCTCGCACTTCCTGCAATTCTTCAAGGTTAATATTTCTGGCATTGTAGTGAAGCAAAGATTGTTGAAAGAAAATGTTACAGGTTTGGTTGATCTGCAAGTAATACTGGAGATATGAGACTACTGAAATGTTGCTTTTTTAAATCATTGTTTCATAACCAGCTTTGCACGTGTAGCTCTGCTAATAGCCAAGATACTAAAAATTTTGTGTAGTGATGTCTTCTTAGAGGTGGGGGGTGTGTAGCTACACTGTGGGTTGGATTCTGTTACTTTCTAATTGCTGTTCAATCACAAATTTTCTGATTCTCTCTTAACAATGCTTTCTGCTTTTCTTGCTCTCTGGTGTTCCACCTGGCAGAAACCTCCAGCTTTCTGTCCTTAACAGCTAGAGTAAAGTTCAAAGTAGAATATTGTTAATTATGACACCAGGGGTTATACCTTTCTGAAGGCAGATATTGAAAAGTCAAAACTAGAAGACACAAGTAGAAACCACCAATATTTGAACCTAAACTCTGGCATCAGCTTGGATTCTGGCTTTATTGCTGATAATCTCTCAGGATTGTCAAATGAGGAGTCCTTGAGGGTAGTTTTACTCAAGATGAAGTAAGGGACAGATTTGTCTGGAAATGGAGAGCTTAAACCTTTAATACTGGTTTATATATTGTTTTTTGAAGTGAGAGGCATTTAATATCTTATTTTTGCTCATGCGTACAAGTGCTGCACAGGTGAAGTCCAACTTTTGGCTGCCAAGCTGAGAAAGCTGCTTTAGCAGTCAGTGTTGGCAGCTGCTGAGGCCCTCAATGAACCGCAGCAGAAGCTGTTGTAGCCTAAGAAACAGTGCTGGAAGATTTATCCTGCTCTGTTCTGAACCCTGGAGCTGCTCAGCACCTGAGAGCTCCTTCCATGAGGTTCTCTGGCCAGCTGAGAAATCCTAAGGACTTGACCTCAGTCTGGTTTTTAAAGGCGTCTGGATCAGGATCAAGGGTGGGTGTTGTTTTGCCCTCAAAATGCCTGAATTACGTCAATGACTCGGATTTACTTGAAAACTTCGGAAGGAAACAGAGCAGTAGCAAGGGGGAAGGCAGATGAAAAAATAAAGATATGGCTCAGGGTCAGTGAGATGTAGAAATAATCAACATAATATTTTTGAGATTTCTATTAATGCTAGAAAGCTGTGCCTAAATGAAGACTACGTTGACCCATGGTACTTAACCCCTGAATCACTCAGTAAATCAGGACACCGTGTTTGCTGGTGTGCTGCAGAGAGGTCAGGGCTACACGGCTTAGAAGGAGTGGTTAAGGGCTGCTTCATGCTCAGGTTGGGCTCAGCAGAGAAAGATCATGCCCTAGTGATTCAAGAATGAGGCTAATGTAAATTGACAGTCACATATTTTGTTGTCCTATTGTGTGGGGTTTCTTTTTTTTCCCCTTGGCTCTTCCATGAGGAATTTCAACATCAGAAAGTGGCTTGGTTTTTCTTATAGAAATTCACAGCACAGACAGACATTTCTTTAGCAGGGGACATAATTGTCATTTCAGCCAGCTCTGCATTTGAATGTCACAAACATCCTGAACGTTTCTTCTCTGCCTGGAATTTGCAGGATCTCTCTCTGCAGAGTACACGTGACCTGTGCCTCAGAGAGGGTTTGTTTGGACTAAACTCTTCTAAAACAATAAAAGGAGTGGAACTTATGATGTGAATACTTTGCAGTATACGTCCACTGCATGTTTGCAGTTAAGGGTCGGACTTGGAAGGAATTGCTTGACTGGGTTAATGAGGCTAAAATCATCTTTTAGTCACGGTTCAAAATTCTGGACAAACTTTCTGCAAATTAATTCTTTGTAGCTTCTCCACCATGAAGGGTTGGAAGCTTAGAGTGGCCTGGTCTGCCAGTCTGTTCCTTAAAAATTATCGAAGACATACAATCAAACCCTTGATTCAATTTCCTCCCATTTGGCTCTACTGGTTCTATCCCTGGGCTCAACCAGGGACCAGCAGCGATGGAGATGGAGATTAGTGGTGATCAATCTAATTTACTGGTTGGCACATTTCCAGTGAACTCAAATGGACTATAGTTAATCTGGTTTCCAACTATGTTTGTGTTGTGAGTGCAAGTTAAAATTTGCTTTATATGCCTCTAACCAGATGGCCTTACAGCTAAAAGTATCAGAGTGGGAGGAGGGAGATCTGGCATTAGTTTGTAGCTTTTCTACAGCTTTTCTCTATCATCCTGGCATGACTCTGTGAGGAATTCTCCCCGGCACAGTGACTGAAAAGCTTTTTTCTTTTCCTGGTGGTGTGTTGGGGGTTTGTTTGTTTGTTGTTGTTTTTAAATAAGAGGAGCACACACAGTTACCACAGCTCAGCTTGAATGAAGTCATAGAGCCTCAGAAGAGCTTGGGTTGGAAAGGACCTCAAAGATCCTCTTGTTCCAACCCCCCCTGCCATGGGCAGGGACACCTTTGCCCTAGACCACATTGCTCAAAGCCTCCTCCAACTTGACCTGGAGCACTTTCAGGAATGGGGCATCCACAGCTCCTCTGGACAACCTGTGCCAGTGCCTCAACACCCTCACAGGAAAGATTTTCTTCCGAATATCTAATCTGAGTCTGCCCTCTGTCAGTTTGAAGTCATTTCCCCCTGAACTGTCACTCCTTGCTCTTGTCCAAAGTCCTTTTCCTGCTCTCTTTATGTTTGTTTTATGGCTAACCTTACTGAAAGTCACTGTTTCAAATGGTGGAATGAATTATAGCAACACAAAAAAAAAGTATGTCCTGAGGATAGCAAAAAAATGACAGCATGTGAAATGTTTCTTCTAATTAATTACCTTTCAATAAAATGAAAATCATATATCCAATCTAAAAATAACCAGGCAAGGCATGTAAATGATTACAAAATCCAAATATTTTCTATTGTTACTGATTTGTTAATATGGTTGAAAGGGTCCAGAAAGTTTAACAAAAATAGTTGATAGTGATGAACTTTAAAGTCTCGACCTTTGCTGAGATTTCCCGTGTGAATTGTATGTGACTCGGAATTTACCACCTGAAAGATTTTTCATCTGAAATATCACCTATATATAACTTTTAGGGGCTTCTCTATGCTGAGAGGGCTTCTTCCAGGCTTTTGTTTCTGCATGTAAACTCTTTGAACCTCTTGATCCATGGAAATGGTATCAGTGTAACTCCAGCATGGCCCTTCTTCCCTTTGTTTCTCTCTCTCCCACCCTGGGCAGGGCTTGTGTCCCTGGATAAGCTGTGCTGCCTTCTGGGCTTCTCCCAAGGTCACTGGGAAAGCCAGACTTTGGGATTTGAACCTGACCCCGATTTCTCCCCTCAAATTTAGTGTCTCCAGCCCTCAATCTGGAGACCTGGCTGCCCTGGGAGGGATTTCTCTGTGACACAGCCCTTGTGTCTGGATGCTCTCTGCATCCGGAGCGGCTTTCTGCTCTCCCTGGGAGAACCAGCCCCTCAGGTTATAGCAAATGTTTCATGTGAACTCAGATGTTTTCCTGCCTGCCTCTCCTTGGGGTCTGCAAATTGCCTTCCTTTGATGGATTCCAACACGTTGTACCACATCCGTTCTGACATTTTGATTACCTATTATTCGCATTGCTGAAGAAACTAACAATTGGAGCGGTTGAAGCTTTTCAGGATATTTTCCCCCAAATAACAATTTTGTATTTTGAGCACCAGCCAGGTTCTCCATATGGCTAAAATGTGCTAGAACAGAAAGACATTAGCATGGCTTAATAAACTTCATGCATGGTTTGCTATTGCAATATCAGAAAGAAAACAAATATAGCCACTAGTTCTCCTTGGAATAACTCTGTTAAATTACTGCTGTTTGCAATGAGCTCTTTTATGGCTTATGGCTGATATAATTTGCATTGTGATAAGTAAAGGAGCATTCTGTATGTTTAATATCTTTGGATTTGACTGCTTGAGTCTTGCATAAATCTTCTCCCCAGTGGGAGGGGAAGGCAATAAATTGAGTTTTAGTATGGTTCAGAAGGCAATGGATTTGGGAGACACTCGGGCTCCATTCCAAACTCTGCCATGCTGCACAACTTTTGTTGATAGACTTCAGCCTGTTTTCGGTCTGTGTCTACGTTCCTTGGTTAAATGTTCTATTTTGAGAGCCAGACCTATCTGGGCACACAAACCGACTTTTCTCCTGTGTTTCACCAAAAGGTGCAGTGCCCATAATTACATTTGTGCTGGGGCATTTTGTCTGGCAGCAGAGGATACTGCTGAGCATGCTGCTAATTGCTCCTGGTTCAGCATCTGAGTCTGGTATGTGTAGCAGTGGGGAAAAAGGGTAATTCCTATGTGTCTGAACTGTGTGACTTAAGCGAACTTTGCGCGGGGGATTCTGGCACTCAAATGCTGGTGAAAGCTTGTGTTTGGGTTTTAGGCAGGCATGATTTAGAGACAGCTCTGTGTGTGTGTGAGGCTGGCAGGGCTCAGGGTGTTCCCCTGTCTGTTATGGGCACAGAGGTCCTGTGAGATTCAGGGATGAGCTGTGCTCTTGGGACATCACTGACCCCCTGGACACAGCCTGCCCACGGTGGCCACATTCAGATCATGCTCTGGTAGGAAAACCTGCTCTGCTCATTAAAATTGACTCCTTGGATGGTGCTGAGTGTGGGCTACACACAAGGAGGTTCCAGTGTTGAGTCCCACAACAGAGCTGCTGCTGCATCTTGTGCTCCCAAACCACTTTTCAGCGATTGGCACTGGAGGAGAAGAGCTTGAGCTTTTCTCACCTGAAAGAATGGCAGATATCTCCTCGCTACTGATGCAACCTGTCTTCTGTGTTTTCATGAATGAGAGTACCTGTGAAAAAATGTTTATTAACAGGCCCCTGGTTTGGAGGCACCTGTTGTTTTAATTGACTTTGAGGGGTTATGGTCAGAACAGTTCACACAGCTATTCCCCAGTCTGCTCCGAACCTCTCTGGATTCAGAGCACATCCACCCTAATGCCTTCAGGGCACATGAATGAGTTGGGATTACTGATGTGCATAGGATGAATGTTTCCATTATCCCATCATCGTTACCATCATCGTTTTATTCCTTGCTGGAGAAGTGACAGTGTGGCTGTAATTAGTTTTGATTGTTCAGGACATCAGGAGTAATTGGGAAGGTGTTACATGAGAGGGGCAGGCTGTGGCTCCCTCACACCATTGCTGCTGGCAGTCTGTGAGTGCAGTGCTATTTGCATTTGTCTGTTAAAAAAAAAAAAAAAGAGGAAAATGCTGCTAGAAAGCAATCTGCCCTGGGAACACGTTTTCCTAGCACTCCGGGCTTAGGAGTTCCCAGTTCAGCTCTGGCAGGATGTGAGTCTCCAGGCTGCCACCCACACCATGGGCTCAGGAGTATTATTCTGCTGACTTCTGTTCTACAAAGGAAAATACTGCAGGCAGGAGAATATCTTAGTCCATACAGTCAGTATGTAAGGTTTCCCACCTCACCGTGGTGAATGCCTGTCCCAGGCTGGTTTTCTTGGGCAGGGGGTCTGTGCTGTTTCCATGCTGTGCTTGCTCATACCCCTTACCCTGTGAGATGTCTGGTAGCTGTTCACTGCAACGATTGTGTCCTGGCGTTTTGTGATACATTTGGTAGCTTCATTCCTACTGCCAGTGCTTTTTATGAGCGGTAACAATAAAAAAATATTTTCTTTTCCTGCAGCAAGCTGGCACCCCAGGTCTGCAATGTCTGAGCCTAACTGCTCACCCCTTTGCAGCTGATGCCATGCTCTTGAAAATACTGCTTTGGCACCAAAAAATGGTGTGTTTGCCACATGGACAAACCTGTAGAGACAGTCCAGAGCTCTCAAGCTCTGCCTCTGGGCCTCAGCCTCAGTGAGTCATTTAGAGGTGCCAGGTGGTGGAGGAGAACCCCCCTGGCTTCGTGCAAACAGCAAAGAGAAGGCAGAGCTGTGGGGAGGAGAGGCCAGCCAGTAAAGCTTGTAGAGGTCCCTGTGACAGTGCTGGGCTGAAATCTGCCTTCCCTGCCTTGGCATTGCCCAGCAGGAGCTGGGGATGGACTCGGAGCTGGTGCAAACCAGAGCAGAGCGTGGCTGAGTGTGTGTCGGCCGCCCCCGAGAGCCACGAACCTGCTCGGCTGAGAGCGGCTCAGATGAATGGCATGTCTGAACACAGAGCATAAATAATTGTATGGGAAGCTTAGAGCTCCCATGCCAATGTGGATAAATATTCATATTATTCCATGAATCTGTCATTACGTGCAAGTGCTTCATCTTTCCAACTTTACTCCTGCCAAAAGCCCTCACTCATGGAAACGCTCTCACTGGAGGCAATCAGATGATTGATGTGAGTAAAGGGCTGGGGGAGCTCCTCTAACAGCCAGATTTACAGCAGGATTTCATCCCTCATTTCTGCACGCTGGGAAACAAAACCCAAACACAAACTCAGCTGCTTTTGAGACACTTTCTCACTGTAGGGTTCTGACTTCATGAGGGCTGAATGAAACCACAGAGCTTTTTCCCATTCACTAATCATCTGCATCCGCTTATTATTAGCAGTGATGCTGGTGAAGTAATTTTTGGGGGCTGACTTGTCTCCTGGCTACTGCTTTCCATAATCTCAGCCAGGCTTCTGGCATGGCTCATAGCCCACAGGAGTGGCTCCCCTGTTACGGGTTGTTATAGTTGTTAGTGCAGTGCAGAATGGCTGGAAGTGATGGAAGAGCGAAGTGTGCTCCAAACTCTGATAGCAGAAGCATTTACAGGCTCAAGAATACTGAGGCTTCTCTCACTGAAGTTTTAGTGCGGCTGTATGGGACGCAGTCAGTCCCTTGCAGGTAGATCTGAGCACAAGAGGGGGAAGCTAAGATTTTGAGAAGAAAAACCCACCACCATCTCGGGGCTGCCCTTGAGGCCAGCCTGAAGCAGCTGCAGACTGGAGAGAGCTCCTGGCACAGTCCCGGACTGCCATGCCATGGGGACAGGGGTTTGTGCCATGAACTGATCACATCTGGGACTGTGTGGTGGTGCTTGGGACTGCCAGCTCCTGCCTTATCTCCCTGATATCAGCCTCTCTGGGGGCTCCTGTTGTGGAGTTTGGCACTGCTGGAGCAGCTACAGCTCCTCTTGGCTGCCGTGGTCACTGGTGGGATGTTGGTGTTTAGGAGCTGCCTTGGCTCAGCAGTGGGGCGTGAGGAGCCACCAGAACCAGTAATTACAATGTCTACTTTGTGCTTGGTGCCCATGCCCTTTGTATACAAGTTATTTGTGGCCAGCCAGCTTTTACTTCCCTGTCATCCCTACTAGGTAGAAATGCAGGTGACTCCGGGCATAGGCTGTCCCAAGCTTCTAATGCTCCCTGCATTAAATTGGATGGTGTTACCCACCACAGAAGGTTCAGACAGCCCAAATGCTCACAGCAAGCCAGAAAATGACAACAGAAGGTGATAGCCATTCCAACAAAATTGTTATCTCCATAATGACTTTATACAGAAAAATTAATATTCCTGAAGTTAATTCTGCCTTTTTGCAGTGCTGGCTCCTGCTTTTAATTGATCAGCCATGGATGGTAACTAATGGGGTGGTTTACATTGTTTTTAACAAGAAAAAGATAATTAAACATGGTGAGTTTTCCCTCAGAGCTGCCTGTTAGACTCCCACCATACAAAAATGAAATGACACAAAACTCTTCCTCCTGCCCCCTCCCACCATGCCAAGTGTTGGAAGCCTAGAAACACATCTGACTCTGTGCTCCTGACTGACTGCAAGCACCACCTTTGCTGTGTTTGTGTAAGCCTCAAGTTGCAGCAGAGACACTGGAATAAATGCAGGCTGATACTCGAGAGAGAAGGGATCAGCACTTTCCCATATGGCTTTCATGGTCACATGCCTCATCTGTACCATTTCTACGCCTTCTCATGCTGAAATATCCGTGTGGAGTGTAGAAGAGCGTGGATCAAAATGAGCACAAATGCTGCTGCCAATTAAAACTCATTGGAGATAAAGGGTGTTGGCAGTTCTCCCAAAAGTATCCTTTTCTCTGTTTTCAGGTTGTGTAGGGCTGCTAATTTCCCTGTGATGAGTCACTGAAAGAATTTATAGAGGTAAGAGGGATTTCATGCTCTAAATATAGCCTCAAGTCAGCCCACAAGGAGCAGCCACAGGAGCTGGGTGCTGAGCTAGTAAATACAACTCAGTGCTGCTCCCAGCTCCTCCTGCCTGATGGTGTTTGAAGGGAGGGGATGGAGACTTAGAGCAGGAAAAGGGTCAGCATGTGTAGGCTGGGGCCACAAGACCTGAGATCACAACGTGGTGAGATAAATCACAAGTGCAGAAGAAAGTGGGTGACAATGGGAGACCTTTTTTTGATAGCTTGTTCCCGGCTCCTCCTTGCAGCAATAGTTGAATTCCAGCTGGCCCCACCTTTCTTGGCAGTAGCTGTCACCTCCTGTGGTTTAGTTGGAAGAAAGGAATAAGGTGATTTCTTACAGTTAACTCAGTACCTGCTTGGATCTTGGTTTTGGCAATCCAAAACTTTTGCCAAGTGTTTTATTTGCTGTGATTTCATTGCAGCTGCTTGCTCACTCCCCCACAAAGGGATGGGGGAAAGAATTGGAAGGGTAGAAGTGAGAAAACTCGTGGGTTAAGATAAAGGCAGTTTAACAGGTAAAGCAAACCAAGGAATTCCTTCCCCACCTCCCATGGCAGGCAGGTGCTCAGCCACCCCCAGGACAGCAGGGCTCCATCACCTGGGACAGGGATTTGGGAAGACAAACACCATCACTCCCAACGTCCCCCCTTCCTCCTCCTCCTCCCCAGCTCTGTGTGCTGAGCGTGGTGCCCGAAGGTCTGGGACATCCCCTGGGTCACTTGGGGTCAGCTGTCCTGGCTGCGTCCCCTCCCAGCTCCTGGTGGGGTGGCTGAGGAGCAGGGAAGGCCTTGGCTCTGGGTAAGAACTGCTCAGTGACAACAAAAACACCCCTGAATTATCCACACGGTTCTCAGCACAAATCCAAACCACAGCCCTACAACAGCTGCTATGAAGACAACCAACTCTGCTGCAGCCAAAACCAGCACAACAATACTACAGGTGATCTGAACACTTTTATTGTGTCAGTTGTAATGGACTTTTCAAAGTTACCTTGAACTTCGTGCAGGAAAAAATATTGGCTGCTTGCTTTATACTATCTGAAATCCATATGATTACTTTAACCAATTTAGAAATCATTTAGGCAGAACTGGCTGTAAAATAAGCTAGAAATATTTCTGAGTTTAGGCAGACCCTAAAAATCGATTTATAGGAGCATTTCTCAAAGCAGAAATTATCTACCTGTGAACAACCCCCCCAAAAAATGCACAAAACTTTCTTGCCAACAGGAAAAAATGAAACTGTGCATTAAAATAATACTTTATTCTTCATTAATTCTGCTGCAGTTTCATCCTTTCCCTGTGACTGTTCCTCCCAGGGCTGGGCACAGGCAGCTCCTCTCCCCTTGCATAGCTGAGCTCCCTTTCCCACACAGGAGTGTTGCTGTGACCAAGTGAATCCCGTGAGCCAGAACAGACAATTACACAGGTATTTCCACACATCAGCTCCCTCCGCATCGTTTTTGCTATGCAGCCACTGGAGGGAGGGTGTTTGGAACTCCTTAGTGAAGTGCCTGATGAGGGGGACAACACCAAACAACTGCTTTTTCCTGTTCTCCTGCCCCTGCTGGTGCTAGCTGTGATGTGTGAGCTGTCCACAGCTTTGGTGTTACTTGTTTTGGTTTTCCTAATCAATTTGCTTACCCTTTGCCTGCTTAACCGCATCCATCTCAATGCTTTTCTGAAGAGGTTATCCCAGGCTGCTCTTGGCTTGCTGTTACGAGGTCTC
>WBMY01004375.1:483949-574542 GCA_013397315.1 Donacobius atricapilla
CTGCTCAGTGACAACAAAAACACCCCTGAATTATCCACACGGTTCTCAGCACAAATCCAAACCACAGCCCTACAACAGCTGCTATGAAGACAACCAACTCTGCTGCAGCCAAAACCAGCACAACAATACTACAGGTGATCTGAACACTTTTATTGTGTCAGTTGTAATGGACTTTTCAAAGTTACCTTGAACTTCGTGCAGGAAAAAATATTGGCTGCTTGCTTTATGCTATCTGAAATCCATATGATTACTTTAACCAATTTAGAAATCATTTAGGCAGAACTGGCTGTAAAATAAGCTAGAAATATTTCTGAGTTTAGGCAGACCCTAAAAATCGATTTATAGGAGCATTTCTCAAAGCAGAAATTATCTACCTGTGAACAACCCTCCCCCCCCCAAAAATGCACAAAACTTTCTTGCCAACAGGAAAAAATGAAACTGTACATTAAAATAATATTTTATTCTTCACTAATTCTGCTGCAGTTTCATCCTTTCCCTGTGACTGTTCCTCCCAGGGCTGGGCACAGGCAGCTCCTCTCCCCTTGCATACCTGAGCTCCCTTTCCCACACAGGAATGTTGCTGTGACCAAGTGAATCCCGTGAGCCAGAACAGACAATTACACAGGTATTTCCACACATCAGCTCCCTCCGCATCGTTTTTGCTATGCAGCCACTGGAGGGAGGGTGTTTGGAACTCCTTAGTGAAGTGCCTGATGAGAGGGACAACACCTAACAACTGCTTTTTCCTGTTCTCCTGCCCCTGCTGGTGCTAGCTGTGATGTGTGAGTAACAAACAGCTTTGGTGTTACTTGTTTTGGTTTTCCTAATCAATTTGCTTACCCTTTGCCTGCTTAACCGCATCCATCTCAATGCTTTTCTGAAGAGGTTATCCCAGGCTGCTCTTGGCTTGCTGTTACGAGGTCTCTGGGCTCCCTGTCAGGGCTGTGATGGTTGTCCCCAGCTGTTTGGGGTGCAGGCTGTGCTGCCTCAGCCCTTCCTCCTACCAAGTCCATTTGCTGGCAGCGTGCCTCTGCTGATAACATTGTGGTGTCCATCAAACCAGCATCAATTAGAAGATTTGTAAGAGTTTATCAAAGCTAAGTTGCTGGCCAAGGCTAGCACATTTTTTTTCTCTGAGACCTCAGATAAAACCCTTTTGATGCTGGAAGGTCCTGAGCTGTGAGCTCTGGTACGAACAACTCTTGCTCTGCTTTCACTGACCCCTTCCCTGAGATGCGGCTTGCTTCAGACCCAAGGTCTGACCCTGCTCCCTGCTTGCAGAGCAAATGAAACCGAGAATTCGATAATGTATTTATTTTCAGATGAAGCAAAGCAGCTCAAATGGGAGAGCCTAGCAAGCTGTGAACACGGGGGGCTGAGGGATGCTCCACCCCAGTTGTGCTCACCCAGGTTTAGTGCCAGGAGATGACCCTGGTGTGGGACCTGTGTCCTGGGGGGGCTTTCAGCCTCCAGACTGGCAGCTGAAATGATGTGTTTGAATTCTGAGCCTAATGCTGCGGTTTAGTTACCACTTTAGTTGAGGGCAGCACCTGTGTCTTCGTTAGACAAAAGGTAAAGGAAGGGAAAAACCATTTTATTCACAAGTTTATTTTTCAGGCAGTCTGGTGTTGGCACAAAGACAATGATGGAAACACAGGTGGGGATGTGGGGGTAAGTCACTGGGGCTCCCCTTCCAGCAGTGAGGGCAGCCAAGGTCAGCTGAAACCAATGTCAAAGCTGAAACCAATGTCAAAGCTCAAAGTGGGAAGCCTGCCAAGTCTCCTCTTCATTGGCCATGCTGCTTGTTCCTGCCCTGCGACCCCTGGGCTCCCCTGGCCCTGGCAGAGATTTGGGGAGGCTGTGCAGGGCAGGACTGTGCTAAGAGCCTGATGAAAACCTGCCTGCAGTGAAGAACAGATCTGATCTAAAGCAACCCTCCGGTACTGCTTCCCTCAAGCTCAGGAGGGAAGGACAGGAGTAGAGAGGAACATCCTCTCTCCTTTATGTGCTGCTTTATGTCAGCTTGGGCCACTGATGAAACTGCAGCCTAGGCAAGTGCACCTGGCAGTGATGGGAGCCAGCACAGGACAGGAACCACGGAAATGTGTGAAAAATCTCGTTTTGAGAGGGTTAGGGAGGCCTTTGCAGGGGTGTTGCTGGTGCTCCAGTGATGCAGCCTTACAGGAGGCCAGCGTGCAATGAGCACCATGAGGATGTATCGAGTCCTGAGGGCGGCCCTGCAACCTCCCAGAGCGGCTTGATAATATTTGTGACAGAACTCGTGGGGAGTGTTTTGAAAAGGAAAGGTTTTAATTAACGAGAAAATAACAAACAGTACAGAAATAAAACAGAAGCTGTGCTCAGGTACAGGGAAGCCCTTACACCTGGCTAAGACACCCCAAAAAGCCCTTGAGCCCCTCTGTGCTCCTTCTTAGGTGTACAAGGATCAAGGAGGGATAATTTGGCTTGCTGCCCAACAGAAGCTGCCAGAGGCCTTGAGAAACATTTCCAAAACCCAAAAGGTGCTGCTATCCTGGCACTGGGCCAACCACAGAGAGAGAAATACAAATTTCTGGTGCTTCTCCTTAAAAGTCAGGGGTGCAACTGAAACCCCTTTTCCTAATTTGTAAACATTTGGGTGTGGAAATGCGCTTCTACCTGCCAGTGTGTGCATGGGCTGGAAATGTAACCTTTGATCCAGCATTAATAGATTCACTTGCTGTGTGTGAAGTCTCCAAGTGCCCCACTGGTGACAGGGGCACACGGCACCTCCTGAAGTCCTCAAGCTGGAGGACTTGAGGGCTGGCCTGGAACAGCAGAGCAGGACCAGGGAGAGCTGTGGTCATATTTGATGTTTGTTGCTGAAAGCACAAAAAAAGGAGAGGAAATGCTTCTCTTTAACTACATCAATAATAGACTCAGCTTTTTATGACCCCCCCTTTGCATGTTAAAATGGGTACATGGATTTCTAGGAGTCATGGTTTTATTTTAAGAACAATTCAGAGCGAGAGAAAGAAAAGGTTAAATCCCTTGAAAATTATAAAACTGCCGGGGAACCTGCTTTGCTTTCAGCCCATCCTGGCTGCTGTTTACTCGGGTTTTCCATCTACGGTTTGGGGAGTATGCTCAGAGTGTAGATCGTAAAAGCAAAGGTCATGGTTACCCTCCTTCCGTGAGAGGACTCTTCCCAGCCTCTGCAGGCTCGGCTGTGTTGCACAAACACTGTGTTTGTTCTGAGTGTGGAACAACTTGTTACTTTCTGGGAAATCCAAGAGCTGCTCTGCTTCCATGAAAGCACAGGACCTGACTGTGTGTGCAGCGGTCACACAGGAGCATGGCAGGTCTGTGCAAGCCCTTAGAGATTCTTTCCTTTTGTCACCCTGGTCTGGTGTGCTGTGGCTCCAGCAGAGCCTGTGCAGCTCCCTGGCAGCATCACTGCATCCAGCACGGACTGCAGGGCAGAAGCAGCTTTATACTCTCCTTTCCCACTAAAACACTTCGTTATTTAATTGCCTTTTAATTCTTATCTCTCAGACTCAAGCTGGCTGAAGTTTTGTCCCAGGGCTGGAGGAGGTTTGCTGGGTACTTGTGGCTTTCACCTTCTCCCCTCCCTGGCTGTCCTCGGCAGAGGTCTGGCTCTCCCTGCCATGCCAGCACCAAGGGTCAGCCCTCAGGAACGGGCACCCTCAGGGTCGTGCAGGCATGAAAAGGAGCATGAAACAGAGGTGATAAACTATCATTTCATTGTTCTCAATCCAAGCAGTGAAGGGGCTGCCCCTTCATCTTGCTGGCCATGAGAAAGGTTTCACCACCTCTCTTCAATGCACCGTATTTAGTGGTGAATTAAAAATGGAAATGGAAAGAATTTGCTGAGGCTCTCAAGAAGATGAATGATTGTTTCATGTGTTAGCTCTCCTCCTTCAGCCATGCTCTCCCTTTTATTGCCACCTACTGCTGGAGCGAAGTAGGTTAGGAAATCCCACAGCTGGAGGGGACACCTCAGGTGTGGTGTCACAGCATGTGGACCCCAGGCAACTGGCACAACTTTGGGGTTTCATGCATGCAACTGCAGGGCTGTTTCCTTCCCTCTTTTAATCTGGGTAATTTTCTCAGCTCTCTATACAAAGATATTTTTGGAATTAAGTTTGTGCAACGTTTTTTCCTTGGTGATTGATAGATACATATCACCAGCTTCCGAGCAAATCCCCCCTCCTGCTTTCCTTGCTCAGCAGTCACCCAGAGGACTCATGCTGCTGCATTAATCTGTATGCAAGCAATCAGGTTGGTAATCTGTGCCAATAAAGGGATTTATGGTCTCTCAGAGCACAGAGGCTGCATTCAATCTTGCTGACAGCACTAGGGTATGCCCCATTTTGTTGTTGGAAGACAGCAGGGTGTTTTTTCCTTGCTGACTTGAAAGAGATTTCTGTGACCTAAAGGACACAAGCGTGAGGAGGACTAAGGAATTTTAAAGCCCTGGGTACAGAATCTGTTTTGGAGTGCAGAAGGTGTCTCTAACACCTGCATGAAACTAATAACATTAGTCCTTTATGTCCCCGAAACTGATCTTAAATTATGATCTGGTGCCTGTGCTTGCTGTGCTTGTCTGTTTGCTTTTGATCTGTCTGTTATATCTTGCTCTCACGGTTGTCTCTGCCATTCCCAAACCAAACTCTTCATTAGGTAGGTTCCCTAGCCTGGTTTCAATCATGTCCTTCAGCCTTTCAGTTTGCCAGCTTTTTTTTTTTTTTAATGCAATTATTTTTAAATGCAATTTAAAAATTTTTAATGCAAATATTATTTATTTATTTTATTTCATTAATTGGTCACAAATCTACCAAGAGCCACAGTGTGTTTCTGAAGGATGAATGGGAGGTAACTGAGCAAAGCAAGGCTCATATCAGCTGTCCTACTCCTGTTGTGTGGAGGAGTCTGCACTGCTACAGCAAAACTGCTGGGCTGGAAGCAGCCAGAGGGGAGCAGGATTTGAGACAGAACCTTCTTAGCCTCTGCTTCAGCCACCTGTGGTGACTCCTTGTCCAGCTTTGGGCTTAAATAATTCCCGGTATTTCACAGAGGGAGCTCAGCCTGGATGTGAAGGGGTTCCTTTAGGCCCTGCAGTGTTTGCTGCTGAGTTGGTTCTCCGAGGAGCCCAGACCCCATTTACAGTTGGGATATGGGCAAGGAACTTCTCTTAATGCCATGTCCAAAGATGTGGTTTCTGGTTTTTTTTGGCTGCCTTGGAAATATAACTTTACCTGAAGAAAAAGCTTGTGCAGGAAATATTTTATTTCTCCACACTTGTTAAACTGGTATTTAAGCTGTTAAAACTTTACCTTATAGCTATTTCAGGTTCGTTAGATCTGGGGTGTGACTTTCAGCTACTTTAAAGTGTCGTATTAAGTATTAACCTGCTGTGAGTGTTGCTCTAAGGCTGGGTTACACTAATCTATTATTCGGAAGAAACTGGGAAAGTCTCTGTGGCCTCTGGCAGATCCCACGAGGAGATGGCAGGATGGTCAGGACTGAAGAGTTGTCCCAGCTCAGCGGGGTCAGGAGGACCAGCTACATAACACGTGTCACTGGGGGCAGCTTCCATCAGCAGTGGATTTTGCACAGTGTGGAGTCACATTGTCTTGCAAATCTAAATTTAATTCAGGCGACAATTAGGTGACACTTAAATAAAAACGGTTTACTGCTTTTGAGAGATTGAAGGCATCAGGATGCTCTTGGAGTGACCAAACTGTTTAGAAAGGGGGGATAGGCTGTGTCTGAGAAGGACAAGTCAAACTAGAAAGGGAGGGTGATGTTTTTCATTTTCCTGCCAGCAGCAGGGATGTGGGAGTCCAGCCTCGTGGGAGACTCTTGTAGGGATCGGCTATTCCGTGGAATTTCACCTGTAACCATCTTGTCCCACACATAAATCCTAACATCCCCTTATACTCCATCACTGGAGTACCTGCTTCACAGACTCCTTGGTGTGCAAACACTACCAAACGGAGCAACAAGAATAAAATCTCTAGAACTTCCTTGACGTCATCCTTCCGTGCTTCGTCCCATGCAGGATGCAGCTCCTGCAAGCTTTACCTCCTTCTTCAGCACACAATCGCTCCTTCTTCACTTTGACCTTTTTATTAAAACTACCAGGAAGCCCCAAGACTCAGAGCCTTCCCATGTCTATAAACAGTTTAAGAAAAATGAAATGCAAAGGTTAGCAAGAGGCTTGCAGAGACTTCGTTAAACAGGTGGCCATGTCATGGTTCCTTATTAAATAAACGGAGCTAGTCTGGAAATCATCCAAGAGACAAAGAGGTGTTGACATTCTCATTTTCATTGCTGCAATTCAAGTTTTAACTGTTTCTTACCACTGGAAAAAAAATGATTATGTGCTTTTTGAGCATTAGTGACAGTGTAGTGTTATTAAACTGACTTTGTCTGGGCACTTCCTGAGGGTGAGTGTTCCTCCAGAGCTGCGCCTTCCATGCAGGAAACAGCTGAGGGAAGAGATTCCCTGCACTGTTAATTCAACAGGAATGAAAGATCAGGTTCTGGAAGATGTCTGACAAAGCCAAGGATCCCAAAGCAGGTGAGCTTTCATACCTCTGGGAAGAGGAATGAAAATTGCCAGTACAGGCAGCATATAAACCCGGGGCAGACAGACTACCTGGGACAGGTAGTCTTCATCAGCTTCATCACTGGAGTGGGGAGAGATGTCTATTGAAAATAAAATAAACCGCTCCAGAGAGACAGAGGTGTTACTGATGTCCCAAAGCTAAGGCAGTGATTAACCCAGCATTAATTTTATTTGCATTTTATTCTATTCTTTTAAAGCTATATAGAAAAGAAAAACCTCTGGGGTCTGAATGAGGAGCAGATTTTCAGTACCATGCTTAGTTGAATGGATGCATAAATCCCATTAGCAGTAATAGAAATCAGTTGTCTAACCCAGGTAATTGAAATTGCGTGCTGAATTTGCTTTCTTCCACAGTAGTAGGTCTGAATCCTGCCTCTTGGGCTGCTGTTGGTAAATAAAATGTGTTTTGTTGCTACCAGGACTATGCATAAATGGACTTGATCTTCCAGATTTGAAGTGTAGTGCAGGCCTGCAGCGTCTTCATCAGGACTTTTTGGGAAAGGTCATTTGCCTGTGGAAGGTGGGGACAGGGGGATGCTGCCAGAAGGGAGGTGCCAGGCTGTGTGTGGAGCATCGGTTGGTGTCCAAGAGATTGTATTCACATGGCTCATCTTTGTTCCTTGCTGAGGCAGGATCACGTTTCCCTGTGTTTTCTAAAAAAATGCCGCTGTGCTGTCCTGCTCTGATTAAGGACATGAGCCTCCAGGTCAAGAATTGCTACTTTTTAAAAGCTTTAACTAGATTTAACCGGCCACTTTCCTCTTTTGGTAAAACTGGTTCTTCCTTGAGGACTACTTTGAATTTGCTCTCAGCTTCCAGTGGGGTTTTAATGTAGGCCAGGCTTAGGTGAGTAAAGGAGGACAGCAGTGAGAGATCAGCAGAGCCTTTAGGGACCCCAGATATTTTCCCCCAGTGAAACTGAGCTGCAGAGGAGCCTTCCAGTAGGTTACAGGCTTTAAGAACCATCGAGTCATGCATTTTTGCTCAGTAATTTGTCCTGCACCTGCCCCCTGGAGTACCTGCCCATCATTTTAGGAAGGATGCACTTAGCTGGAACATGAGAGTCAGTAAAATACACGGTGTTGATGCCCCAGGATTGGACAATGCTGATTTGTCACAACTTCTGCTGGATGAATAAATCATTAATGTGGGGTTTTTTTTTTCCAGAAATCTGAAAGGATGGTGTGTCATGTGGTCTGGAGACATGTTCAGTTCTGTCCATCAGCCCTTCTGCAAATGAGAAGGAGCAGCATTGATTAGGACAGGCTTTATTATCCCTGCTGTGTTAACACTCACATGAACAGCAAATACAATCCTGGTGGATTGAGAAATTACTGTGAAAGTTCAGACGTTTGGGTATGGCTGGGAAATTTTTTACCTCTTTTTTTTCCCTAGTTTATAAACCTAGGAATTTGTGTAGAAGTTAACAGCCCTTGTCATATCATATTCTGCAGAAGCGTGTAGGGTCAGATCATGTTGGGCAAGCTGGAAGGAAATCAATGTTAGTGGTCCAGACATGCAACAACCACCCAGACGACAATGTTGGCTAGGTGAAGGTAGGGAAGTGCATTGAGTTTATCCTGAAAGAATTGGCAGGATTTAGGCACAGCTTGGCTATGAGAACACCGGAAGTGCATAAAGTGCCATATTATGACCAGTTAAAAGGGTGACTGGTCCCAGTGGGCCTTTGTATCTTCAGGTAAAAGGGGAGGGGGTATCCAAGTGGGCTTGGCAAGGAGAGAATCCAAACAGCCCTTCATCCACCATGCCTCTAGGAAGAGAGGCCAGCCAGGTAGCACTCTGCAGAGGTTGTTCCACTGGCAACACAGCTGGGAGAGACAGACGAATGTCCTTTTTCTGCAGAACGATTGGAACCAGTATCAGGCTTTGTTAACATGTCCTCATTTGAGATGTAATGTGATTCTTTGGCCTGGAGCTCACAGACCTAATGAGGCTGCTGCCAGCTCTTGGGGTCTCTCTGTGTATCTCCTTACTGCTGGGAAATCAAGAGTGACTTGCCTGAGCTCACCTTGCAGCGTGAGTGGGTTTATAATGTTACAACTGCTTCTTGTGGTTTACCAGTTAATGGTCTTTCAATTAACTTTGATATAAGTTGATGTATCCATAGTGCTGACTTTAGACCATATTGTCCAGCAGGCACAGAGTCACTCACTTGAGTAAAAAACCATACAGAAGCATGTTGAACCAACAGGATCATACCTATTAGCCAGAGCTGAGAGTGTAACAGCAGAGTTATCTTGATGGGATGTTCAGTTATGTTATAACCTTAATTCTCTTGTGTTTGTGTGGCATATTAGCCTATCTGTGATTTTGCTTGGGTTCATGCAAGATTATGGTTTCATGTCCATCTGTTTATTCTAGCCATCTATTTTCTTCCAGTCCTCTGGAACACCCATAGCATTCCATTTGTCAGAAGTCAAATGCTAGTGAGTGTCAGGGAAAATGGAACTAAAACTGTTGCCTGGTGGTTTCTCTCTCCAGCCACATTACTCTGCTGTGAGATCCAGGAATGATCAGGGGCAGTAAAAAGTGCTGCTTGCAAAGTCTTATTTTACAGACCCTTGTGCAAAGAGAGCTCTTTGGAGGCTCTTGGACTTCACAGCTCTCTTGATTTGGGGCATTAGTGATCAATGCCAATGTCAACTTTCTCAAGGAGGTTTTTTTCAAGCTTTGATTTTTCTGGCAAGTCTAGCTTATCAACTTTTATAAGGGTGCTTGTGTTCCAAGTTTGACACTTATTTTCCATGGGTGAATGTTATTTCTTCATAGCAGCCTGCAGCTGAGTGCAGGAGAATTTTTAGATCATTACTTTTGGGGTAGTTGAGGAGACAATTGCTGTCATTTGGTTGCCTACAGATGTATTTGGGCTGAGATACTGACATACATTTGACCATAACTAAGTGTTAATAGGTCAGGAGTGAACTACATTCCTTGTGCAGGCTCCTAGAAAAAAAAATAGATATATATATATGTATAAATAATAATAGCTGCCCTGGCTATCCTGGTCGAGCTCTTCAGGAATCCCGGGCTGGCCCTGTATGCGCAGCTGTAAACAACAAAATAACTGAGTGTGCTTAAGAGGCAAATGAGCTGTTGCTGGGCTCACCCCAAGCAGTCAAGTCCCTCTGTGCCCTTAGCATTATAACATGTGTTGTTTTGATGTAGCTGCATTGAGGGAAGAGAATGTGCAGCAATGGGCAACGGCTGAACCCAAAGGACTCTCTGTACCTTACTAAAAATAGCTTTTTTTATCAAAAAACCCTGTGTTTTTTGCAGTTCTGCTAGGGGAATGATAGGACAACTCGACCAAACATTTAAAATGGGGGCTTGGGGATGGTGCTGGAGGATGGAAGGCATGTTGTTTCTGGTTGCAGGGAATCCAAATGAACACTTGGCATGAAAAGTCACAGAATCACAGAATGGCTTGTGTTTGAAATCACATAGCTTTTAAATCACCTTTAAAATCACATAGCTCCACAGCCCTTGCCGCGGGCAGGGACACTTCCCACCAGACCCACCACACCCATCAAATCCACGTTTCCCCAATTTACAAACAAGGATGACAGGCAGGACAGTGTCAAACACTTTGCACGGGTCCAGGTAGTTGCCAGCTGCTCTTCCTTTGTCTACCAGTGCTGCAAGCCCTTCCTAGAAGGCCACTGAATTTGTCAGGCATGATTTGCCATTAGTGATGCTGTGTTGGCTGTCACCAGCCACCTCCTTATTTCCCTTGTGCCTCAGCACAGAAAGCAGCATCTGCTTCGTGATCTCGAGGCACACCAAGGTGACACTGACGGTTCCCGTAGTTCCCCATGTCTTTTTTGGTTTTTTTTTTACCTTTTTAAGAATGGGGGTTATGTTTCCCCTTTTATGATCAGTGGGAGCTTCAGTGGCGTGCCACAACTTCTCAGATATGATGGAAAGTGGCTTAGTCACTCCCTCTGCCAGTTCCCTCAGAGCCTGTGACTGTGTTCTCAGCTAAATGAATGCAGAGGACAGATTGTGCAATTCCTTATCTCTAGGAGGGACAGAATTGGAGAATGAGTGTGGTTTATAAATATGGAAGATTATTTTGATATTAAAAACTGAGAAATCAAGCACCAAAATACAGAGTTGAGATCAAATTTAATTATTATTTTCAGTACTTAGAGCATCTTGGAGAGTTTTCTCTTCATTTCTATATTCATTTGATGATTTGCATAGCCCAACACAAGCTAGAGGTGTTTATGGAACCCTCGGACATAGTAAATTATTAGGCAATGCCAATTTATCTTGAGTAAATTGATATGAAGTCTAGGTACAAAAGATGAAGCTTTGCTTCTGGCACTGTCCTTTAGTGCTCTGATTTGAATTGAAACGTGGGCTGAAAAAGCAGCCCTGAATACTTCACAGGTCTGTAATAGGGTGTTCTGCTCCAGTCCACTTCTCCACGTGGCTTTCTAGTTTAAACAAGGCTGAATTTCAGGGCAGGGCACTGAATACCTGTGGTATCACTGCACACCCAGGGAAACCACCTCTGTATTTTCTTATGCATTAAGAGAAAGTTAATTGCATTGCCAGTTGCTTCATTTGATCTTTTAAAAGGATAAACGCAGTCCATTGTGGCTCATGCTACAGAGTGAATCAGGATTTTTATGAATGTGATCAAGATATCTTAGTCACTTAAGAATGAAGGTTAGCATTTCTCAAACCCATTGAAGAATATGGGCGTGTTTTCAAAGATCAAAATTTAAAAGCTGCAGTTAAACGATTGTCTTCTGTTATTTTCTTTTTTTTAATCTGTCATTCCCCCACTCCCCTTCTTCAACTCCAGAAAGAATGAGGAAAGTAAAATAACAGAGCAGTAGGTCTTTCAGGGTGAACCCTCATCCCTAATGCAGGCATGATTTAATGCTTTATTGTTTCTTATGCAACTTAATTCTTCTAACTTTTGGCATGCCCCGAGTGTGAAGCCAGTCCAGATTTCAGATGCTTTTTCATTTCCAAAAGGGGGTGTGATTTATATGTCCTGCAGTGACTAGAGCTCGGCTCAGGTATGGGGAGAGGTAAAATAAGGATACACTCTCAGCAGAGAGCTGCCTGAGGTGGGGTCACTTGTCCAGGTCAGGAGCTGAGGGCACCTGAAGCTGCTTGGTGCCCTTAGTGCAGGAGAAAATTTTGGAGTCCTAATGAAATGACTGTGAGGACTATAAAGTTACGTGCAGGATTTCTGTTGTGTCTTTTAAGCAGTGTTGTCCTCAGTAGCTGCACAAATTACTTTGACTTCACTGCTCCACCATCCTGCCTACACACTTAATGTGGTGCATTGCAAGTAGGTGCTAATGGCACCGTGTGAGAAGCCTTTGCAGGAACGGCTTCTGAACACTGCAGCCAAACAAAATGCCCCAAATTAATATCACTGTTGTTTTTTCTGTAGAGGAGAGGCATTGCAGCAAGCAGGTTTTTGCAGATAACCTCCGGCTCTCTGCAGAAACAGAATCACTTCTCATCTGAAGGCATTAAGTTCTGTTTGAGATTTGCTTTCTGCACAGAGTAAATCCCTTGTTTTAATCAAATGCCAAGAATGTCAGAATGTTTTGGGGAGAAAAAAGTAAATCAGAGGATTTTAGTTAAGGTTGAGAATAAACTTTTCAGGAGTGCCTAAAGGAAGATGCTGTGGGTTTGATTTACAAAGGTGCTTAACTGGTTAAATTAGGGAGGGAGGGTGAGAGTTACAGAAATGCAAGGGTACCTCGTTCTCACTAAGATTTTTGACTCTTTCCTGTCATTCTTCCTCCGAGCTGCTGAGACCCTTGAGGGACTGAAGTACTTTTTTTTTTTTGCATAAGCAGCCCAAAGCTCCACAGGCTCAGGAACAAATTTAGCCAGAGAGGCAGCTCCTCCTGAGAGCAGCCTCCTACAGCTTGTCTCAGCAGTACTATTTGCTGAGGGATGTCTCGGTGGGTGAAGTTCACAGGCACAGTCCTACACTTTGTGTGGCTTGGATCCTGCTCAGGTGGCTTTCTCCTGGTAGTTTGTTTCTTTGGAAGTGTTTTGGGGTTGGTTTTGTTTTTTTTTTTTTTTCACCCTGCAGGCAACTCCACGTGCCGTGGGAAATCACTGAGTGAAGATGTTACTGCAAAGCCAAGTGCAGCGGTTCCTACAGCCGTTTCTCGCTTGAGTGATGTTTTCAATGCCCTCAAAAGTGCTGGTGTTCCACGCAGACACTTTATATAGTTGTCCTGAATAGTCTGGTGGGAGGGAATTTCGCCCACCAGATAGTACTTCATGTTTAAAAGTGCTGATCTCCAGAGCGCTGCCTACTAAGGGAGTGAGCAGGAGTGGAGAGAGCTGCTGAAGATAGCAAGGTGTATCCATGCCATCTACAGGTAGAAGGATGAAGCTGGGAATGTGCAGCTTTGGCCTCTCCCGTGCTGTCCAGGTTTGTTCTCCTGGATCCTGCCGCCGTGGCAGTCAGCTCTGCCCTGCAGGGAGAGGCAGGGGCAGCGCCCTGGGGACAGACCCCCATCCATGCTTCTGGGAGTGGCAGCAGGGAACCAGCAGTTCTGTGGTACATGGCTGACTCCTGCCAGAGCAGCTGTGACTCTGGCCTCTTTATCTTCTTTTCTGTCAGAGCTGGGATTAAATGCTCTGGAGATGGTGTTGGTGTAAGGCTCAGATGTTTATTAATTCTTATCTATAGTACAGTCTCACTAGTTGTGAGTTCTAGCTAGCAAAGTAGAAAATGGCTCTGTTTCTGTCTCTTGCAAGGTCTTTTAGGAACAAACCGTCCAATTATGAAATGACACCTAAATTATTTTTAACCCAATAACCAAACATTCATGTCTGCAATATGGATTATTCTACCCAAATACAAGATATCACCCAGTCCCATGAAGAAGAAGGTGAAAAAGGACTTAGCCTATGCCCTAAAACCTCCATCTTGCTTTATATATGTTACTATATTCTAAAACCTTAAACTCCAAGTTTTCCACCCTGTGATGTCACACACTTCTATTCAGACTCCACACCCACAATCCCAGTGCTGTCACTCCACTTTGGAAGCCTTTTCCACGGCGTCAGGCCAGATGCAGTGTTTGCTTGGGGGTCAGTGCCTGTCAGCACAGAAATCTGAAATTCTCAGTGCCCGGGGTTCCAACACGTGACGTTTGTGCCCCTCTGTCACCTTGGCAGGAGACATGAGGGGTGCCCACTTGTGGGGGCAGTGGTGCTCCTCTGTGGCACAGGAGAGCTTGAAGAAAGCCATCCCAAACCAGGCTGCTGAAAGAGAGCGCTCATAAAACCCCTGTGGTCAAGGGGACAAGGTGAAGGTGTTTTATCAGCAGGGAAGGGGCAGGAGAAAGTCAGTGGAGCCCAACAGTTTGTTAGGGAAAACAGAACTTTTTAACTGACCACCAAACCATAATCTTGGAAACCTGAGGAGAAGAGGCATCAGCATGTATGTCAGCACAGACAGGCAGCAGTCTTCCCTGGCTAGACAGCAACATGATTAATTCTGGAATAATGTCAACAACTTGGAAGTGCAGCAAGCTGATCTGGCCTGTTTCAAATGAAGGGAGGAGGTGGGATGCACCTCCTTCCCTCATCTATTTGAGCTGTTTATTAAGTAGGAGCAAATTCAACCTGAACCTCTGTTTTGAAAGATTTACTTTCATTTTCTTGTGGCCTATTCCAAAATAAGGTCAAATTGAGGACAAATACCATCCTAGCCATTTTCTTTTTGCGTTTCTTAATGTTTTTGTGATTTCCTTCATCTTAGCCTCGGAGAGCCTAGCAAAAGGTATGGAGTGGTTGATAGGAAACACTAGTAAATAGCTTAAATTTTATCAGAAAAATAATTTTCTTACGTTATCAGGAAAATTTTACTTAGGAACAGTTTAGTATCTGCAAAACCTCTGGCAGCAGTCAGCAGTCCTGCACATCTCATGGTGGGATCTCAACTCCTGAGCAGCATTCAGTGCTACAGGTGGAGCACCTGAGCTGGCCACCTGTCCCCCTCTGCATGGAGTTGATGTGTCAGCCAGTGCCAGTAGTTTTGGATCATCCACAGCTGTAGGGTTTTGGTTTTGTTTTGGGGTTTTTTTTGTGGGTTATTTTTGGTTGTTTTGTTTTTGGGGGTGTTTTGTTGTTTTTGTTTTTTGTCACCCCACTTGTTATGCTCCAGATAAACCACAGCAGTTCTTTTGGAGGGAAAATGCACGGAGCTGTTGCAAAACTTTGGACAGACAAGATTAGAGATGGAATATACAGTGACTGTGTGACACGAGATTTCTACTGCGACTCTGCCTGAGGACTCTTTGCTGCTACTGGAATGCAGCTCTTGATGAGCCTGGTCCCGGCTCTCTTCACTTCAGTTTTGCAACCTGTTCTTGGTTTTGGAGCACCTCTGCTTTCCTGTGTAATGGCAAGGGCCATGCAAATGAGGTGCATTTTGTAAATGAGGTTATGTCAAGACACTGTGATTTATGACCACAATATCACAGTCTTGTCTCAACTTCTTTGCGCAACTTATCCTGATGGCATCTACTGTTATCTGGGAGGAGAAAACAGCACCTTGGCTTACAGCTCAATTTATATTAATTGCATTTCTTTCTTATGTGCCTGGACCAAACTTTTGGTACTTGTTTTGCAGGAGTTTACGGAAGGCAATCAGCAATACCATGGCCTGTTGTACAGCACGTTTCAAACAATTAATATGACATTTTCTGAATTAAAAATAACTAGTAGCATAAATGATCAAAGGGGTTTGTCAAAGAAGAAACGTGTGCTGACTGAAAACCTTTGAAGGCACCAGCCCATTAACACCCCTTAAATCGATGATTTCTGGGGCTGTGCTGGAGAGCAGGCTTTGTGGGCGTCCTCCAAACACCTTAGGGTATGTAAATTTTATCCCTGAGATGCTGACAATCAGTTAAAAAGCCCTTTGGTGTATTTTACCTTCCTTATCCCCATCTGTTCTGCCTTTGGAAGAGCAGCACTTTGGCTGGAGGCTGCAGTGTGTGCAGGTACTGTGTCCAGAGAGGGTGTGAGTGTGTAAACAATCTATTTAAATAGATTGCTTAAATCCTTTATCAGCATGGGCTGACTCTGATGCTCCAAACCACAGGCTCTAACAGGCAAAATCTGGTTATTCAAGCACATCTTCAGCTGCCTTCCCAGTTGCTGCTGGAAAGAGGAGACAGCAACTGTCAGTGACAGAAGGATTTAGCAGAAGACCTCAGGCAGCCAGCAAATATCTGCTGTAGAAAGCAATAGAAAAACAGAGCTTTAGCCCCAAAGCTCTAGCTATGTTGTGCCATTAAGACATTTTTATTCTATCTGCTCAGCTCTATCTCTACTGCATAAAAATTCCTACCAGCCCTTTTATATTTAGGCAAATTAAGGGCACACATTGAACTACTTGTTATTAATATCTCAGCACTATTTTCTAATTCCCAATTCATACTTGAAATGGATTAAAACTGCTAATCCTTGACAAGGCAGCAAAATTTGATGCTAATTTATTGATGTGCTCTTTCAAAAAACTTTGGGTTTCTTGTCTATAAATTAAATTTAAACAGAGCATTCAAGGCCCTTTCCGAGTTAGAGAGCAGGGAGTGGAGCTCTGTGTGCTGACACACCACGTCCTTGAGCTGAGCGTGAAGTGTGGCTGGGGAGGGCTTCTCTTTGCTCCTAAAAGGATGTGTTTGTGCCTTGTTAGCTGTCTCCCAAGGATGACTGCGCCCATGGCTCCTCCAGCTCATACCTGGGCTCACCTTGGACAGCTTTGACCTCTTCCCCTGAGCTTTTGCTCCCATCCCTCGCTCAGGCTCTGCTCTGCACCGTGGGTGTTTTCAATGAGCTGTCCCAGAAGTGGGATGGCACTGCTGAGCCTGGAAGAGGCTCTGTTGTTCTGCTGGGAATTGTTTTGAGTCCTTGCACATTTTTTTTTTCATTACCTTGCAGCTTAATTTCGATCCTAGCCCCGTACATTTGTTAGCAATGTGCTCCTTTATCAAAGGAAGTGGGTTGTTTTCAGGACGTTGCAATTATGTGGCAGCTGTTGCTTTCCTTGATTGTTGTTCTCTTGTCTGGGAAGGAGGAGTAAGCACTGGAAGCTTCGAAAAAGCCTGCCACAGGAATCTGTGCTCTGTGCCCTTCTTAAAACCGAGCAGAGCTGCCCTTTGCTGGCGCCAGCCTTTTCCAAACACGTGGGCACTTTTTCAGCTCTGGGAAAAGCAGCAGGGATAGCTTGTGCATCTGTGCCCGCCCCAGCTCCTGGGCTGTCCCAGGAGAAGGCACCTTGTTTGTGCTGGGCAGGCAGTCCTTGGAACGTGAGGTAAAGCAGGTTTCCAACAGCAGCATCTTGACCGTGGGTGATGTTACACTGAACCCTCTGTGGGCATTAAGGCATCGCTGCTGGTTCTTTTGGCTGGTTTGATTTCTTGGCAAAGCCAGTTTTGAGGGTTTGGCATTTCTGCCTTGTGTAAGGTCAGCTGCGGGCTTGATATTTCTGAGCCTGAATTTCAGCTCGCTGACCATTGCTGGCTCCTTTCCCAAGGGACAGCTGCCAACAGTTTCTCTTTCCAAACCATCTCTCTGCGTTTCTCAGCACAGGCTCAGCAAACAGTGTTCCCTTTGCCAGAACAACTGTCCCAGGGGTTGTTTCCTATTCCTGAACCAATGGAGAGCAGTGTCAGTGCCATGGAGCAATAACAGACCTTTTTACACAGCGTGTTCTAAAAGAAACTGTTGGAATTGTAAATAAAGCCTTCTTTCTCTTCTGACAGCTCCATGGAGTCAATCTATTTCATGTCATGTCCTACCATGATAGTCAGCAACATGAAATTCTGAAGCCATTTCATACCACCACTGTCTCCTTCATCCTGTCTGTTATCCCAGATATTTTTTGTTTGGAAATGCAGAAAAAGAGTTGTTGGTTTTAAAAACACCTCATAATTTGATAAATAAGTTGGAATGAAAGTTTTTCTGAAGAATATTTTTAAATGGCAATTATCACCTCAGACATTTCTGGGAAACTGACAGCAAGTTTTATCAAATCCAAATGACTTTGCAATTAACAAAGGCAACTTGCTAATGAACCCAAACAGAAGTTTCTGACAAATTGACCACAGTAATGTTCTTGCTAGCTTTGAAAAAAATCCTTTATTTAAGACAGCCTGTGATTCCAGGCATCATGATAGGAAGCAGCTGTCTTAATGCAGATGTATTTTTAAAACCAAGAACTTGTCTGACTGTCCTTCAAGGGGTCTCAATTAGTCGAGTGAACCTTTAGAAATTCAGGTGAGAGTGAAACTTGTAATTCACAGATAGTGAGGCTGGGTTGATGGGGTTGGTAACTGGTGAAATAACGCTGGAACAGGGCTCCTCTGGTGGTGGATGGGAACTCCTGGCAATCATTTTCTCATCCTGAGTCCAAACACTTCCCCACCTGTATGGAGCACAGAGGGAGCTCAGCTGAGTTTCCTGGAATGCACTGTCCTCTCCCCAGACAACAGCTTTTAAGTGGAAAAAGCAAATGGTGTCTGAGTCTGAATGTGGCAGGTGTGGCAGTGAGGGTTGAGAAATGATTCCTGGCGGGATCCTGAGCCCGGAAAGTTAAACTCACACTGAATTTTCTCAATATAGTGTTTGTTTCACTGCTAATAATGCTGCGTGCCAGGAAGAGGACAGGACTGGATCTGCCTGGCATTTGAGGCAGGTTTTCACAGTAGGCAGAGCTGGCTCCCATTTACACTGCTGAAAATTCTCTGACAAAAAGCCCCTGGCTAAGACACGTAATGTTAATTACAGATAATGTCGGCTGAAATACCTGGAGGAGACAGGCAATAGCTGCAGTCTGTAGAATCCAAAGGGACTTGTTCTGAGTGGCATTAATTTTTAATGCTTTAATCAGGATAAAATCCCTCTACAAAGTCTTAAGGGGAGTAGGAGTAGTCTGTTTAATTTTTTTGAATATGACCTGAAGGAGAAAGCAATAATTGCAGCAATCTCTAGTGATGACAAAGTCCTTAACTGGACAACAGGAAAAAAAGAAACCCCTCAGTTTTTCCCAAGGCATTTAAAGTTCAGCCGAAGGCATACAGAAAGCACCAATTCCATTATCTTTATAATCCATTCCGTATGATTTAAATCTCTTGCTTGCTCTTTTATTTTTTCTTTTTCCAAGCGGGACTTCATGCTGCCCTGACAGACACTTCCCTGCTAAAGCTGCAGGGTTTTTGCCTAGGAAGAGGCAGGTTTCTCCCCTCCCCTGCTGCTACACTTGTGTGGCCAGGGCTGGGCTGAGCTGTGTGGGGAGCACAAGCACAGCACGGAAGGGGAGCAGTGACAGGGGACTCTGCACCCCCAGCAGCTCCTCACCCTGCTCTGATAAAATCCCTCCTCACCAGAGCACAATGGTGCATTAATAACCTTTCAAAACCTGGAGATGTATTCTACAGGTGTGCAAGGCATATGGCTTCTCCCCTATTAGCAATGCAAATTTAATCAACTGGAATAATATTCAAAGGGTTGGCTCAGCACGAGCCAACAGCCAGCAAGCCGTTGTCACTTTTCCCTGCTTTTGACAAACATAAGAAAGATCTTTGATTAAAACTTCAATTCTCCTTAAAACTGATATCCCTTTGAATGAAAGGAAGCAACATCCTCTAGAAGCTCTATTGTGTTTCTACTGTCACTTCTCAAGGAAACTGCTTTTTATGTCCAGATTTCAGCAACATCAGAGAGAAAAACCTGTTACTTTCCAGTTGAAAAGCAATCCCTGTCACCAAACGTGCTGGAATTCAGCAAAGTGACAAAGTTCATGTTGATCTGCATATTTTCCCATGCGAGAACTTTTCTTGCATTTCAATTTAATTTCATAGCACGACACTGTTTGTTGTTCCCTGGCTCTTGCTAACAGCCTCAATATGCTGGATGTCTTCTCCTCTGCCTGTCAGGCAGGGTCAGGTCACTGGGTTTGCAGACTTCACTGCAGAGCAGAAGCCTGAAGTGCCTCAGTGCCCTCCTGGCTGCAGCAGCGCAGCCTTGATAGCCACGGTGGCACTCCTGGGAGGCAGCGGAGCAGTCACCTTTCATCTGTGTCATAGCACAGGTGCCACAACCCCACAGGAGGTTCCCTTTGCTGACCCCTCCCAGCTCAGCAGGGTGGCATGATGCTGGAAGGTGATGTCCTTGTCCCTCTGGGTATTTTGGGGGCTTTCCAGTGTTTCTGAGCCCACCCAGGGTTGGCTGTGCCTCGTGGGGATGATCAGAGGGTGTGGGAGAGCTCAGTGATGCTGGAAGGCCGGGAGCAGGACTCCAGCAGCACCTGGAGAGGAGGACAGAAGGCCTGAGCAATGGTCACAGCTCACAGGGGTGCTGCAGCAGGCAGATGGAGCAGGGCTGCATGGGGATGGAGGCAAACACCAGCCCTCGGGGCAGGAAGCAAAGCCCTGGGGCTCCACAGCACACTGAAGGCTGTTGTTGTTCAACACACAGACACACACACACTTTGGTGAGAAGGCATGACCTGTTTATTACAAAATCTGACTCCATTGTATAGTATTTCTACAAAGGCCAGGGATTGTGGGAGAAGGCTGACACCTCTCCCCATCCCATTGGTAAAGACAACTGTCCATCAGCTGTCCATAGCTCTAAAACAAAGAATGAAAACTACCTTGAACTAACAAAAACATTGCTTCTATTTATAACACCCATGTGTGAGAAACTACCTAAGAACTCTGAACTGTGAGACACACAGAAGGCTGAAAAATCAGGGTGACAGAAGACCAGACTAGAAGAGAAAAGGTTTCCCACAGCAGTTTTTTAGGTGTTTATTTGCATCACTACCTCCTTTATCCACGTTTATCCACAATAAATGTGACCCAGCTGCCATTCCTGCACATTCCCGAGGAGAATGAGGATCATTCCCACCTGAGCCTTGCTGCAGCACAGGAGGCTGGAGCTGAGCCCAGCATTTCCCCTCCTGAGCATCCCACCTTGCTCCTTCCCAGAGTTCTGCCTGTGCTTCAAAGGGTGCAAGTCTTCAGTGTGTCCCTCACAGAGCTTTTATTTTGGTTTTCCTGGAGAAAAGTACACTTCAGCACCTCTTCTTGCTATGTCACTTCTTCCTCTTGTAGCCAGGCAGGGAAGCATGAGTGCCTGAACATCTGTTGTGATCCCGGGGTTGTGGCTTGGTTTGGCTTTTTGGTTTTAATAGAACTTGTTCAGCACTGCCGAGCAGTGAGCAAAGACTCTTTGGGCACTCTGATTCCCTTGATTGCTGATTTTTGTTTACTTCAATCTCTTGAAAAGCAAAGCACTTCTTATCTCTTCACAAGAGATGAAGCCATTTCTTCAGCTGCAGCCTACTTCAGGGTGTTTTTCTGATGCCTGTGTTTTCCCCTGAGAAAACATGAAACACAATGCAAGGAGTTTAAGCAAAAAGCCAAAGTCCTTGGACTCCAAAGGCATCAAAGCTGAGCTACTTTCCTTTGAAAAGGAAAGTCTTGGGTGGGCTGTGATTTTTTTTCCTAGGCATTTATTGTGCCACCCCTCACACAGGTTTTATCCTAGCTAATTTTGTCTTGCATTTCTTGATGTTTCTGTCTATTATTTTTTTACTTTTGATGCTAAGTAAGCCTAAATATGCTCCCAGGAGAAAATCCAGCTCTGGGAGGTGGTGCAGCTTGGGATCAGGCTGTGCAGGCAGCCCTCCTGGGGAGCCCAGTCTTCCCCAGCCCAGCAGAGTGGCTTCTGCATTGGTCTGTGTCCCTTGCTGCCACCACCCTGGCTGTCCCCTCTCCTCTGTGCTTTAAATAGATTCCTAAATAGCTCTTGCAATAGACTTTTTCCCCTCAGCCCGAATGGCTACAAACACAGCAGGTGACCCTGGCTGCTCTCGTGAGCCTTGGTCAGGCCAGCACAAACACAGGGAGCTTCTGACAGCTGAGACAATGCAGGGTGCAAAACCAGCCACTTCAGGAAGCATCCAAGGCTCTATCACCCAGCCATCTGTGCCAAAAACAAGGGAAAACAGGCAAATGGAAGAAAGTTGTTACTGCTGGTGAGTGACACAGATGCTGGGTTTATTCAGAGCCTGGAGCTGATCGCTGTGCTGAATGATACGCAGCTGATTTGGGGGCTGTATGAACACAGCCCAAGTTCCAAAACTTCACAAGACAGTTTTCAAGGCAGAAATGGTTAAGGGGTGCCCTCTGCGCATCACCAGCTAAGTGGTGTGTGCTCCCTGCTTCAGAGCTGCTGTGCCAGTTGGACAACTGCCAGGCTTGTAATGCTGCTCCGAAAGGGATCATTGCCACGCAGAGTTTTTCCTTTTTCTGTTATCCAAACAGACTCACTTGAATGTTAATTTGTTCCCAGCTGCCTAAGAGCCATTTCTGCTAGAAGCTGAGCCCTGTGCCTGCTGAAGGGGTTGTTCCCATGCCTGCTCCACCAGGCTGGGGCTGGAGCCACGTGTCAGGGACGCTGGCTTGCTGCACTCAGGGAGAAATCTGTCACTGGGACATGAAACCTCTGCCCACAAAGGCATTTTCTTCTTTCAAAGTCCAGTGCTGTGACCTTGGCAAGAAAAGGGACAGCAGCTTTTCTCCCTCACAGGAGGTGACAACAGGAGAGGGCACACGGGGGTGTTTGGAAAGGAAAATCCTCTTGGGTTTTGGAGCTGGGCTACTGTGATGTGCTCTGAGCCTTGGCCAGAGCCTGCCAGGGGACAGCAGTGACATTGTGAGTGTGGTGATGCAGCCCTTGTGGGCTCAAAGGTAAAGCCACCAGGATTCCTGTGCCATCAGCTTGCTGCTCACAGTGTCTGGGCACCCTGGTCCTTCAGGAGCAGTTTGGGGACCCCTCTGCCTCAGAGGGGCCCTCAGAACCTGATTTCATCCTTTTTTTGCCTTGTCATATTCAAAAGAGCAGGCAATTACCTTGGCCTGGGTTCCAACAGGGCTGTCTGACATCCCCTTTCTAGTTCTTTTAAATGTTTTCTGTATCTTTTGATGGAAATGTATAGGTTTTTCGAGTTCACGTGGCAGAGGGGAAGACACGCAGGGGATGTCCTGAACTGCTCAGGGGCTGCAGGTGGGAAGTGACTAAAATCTGGATGGAGACTGAAGCAGGTGGGAGAGGGCAGCAGTGCACAGGGCAGGATGAGAGGCAAAGGGTGAGGTTAATAATGCGCAGCATGCTTGGTGTTCTGCTGCCAGCCTCATGCCAGGGCTCTCAGTTCTCTGGGCAAGGGCAGGGAGAGGTCCCCAGGCTGTGGTAGTGGTACCATGCTGATGCTTGGTGTGAGGCACTGGAGCCATGGGGATGGAAGGGAAAAAAATCCCCCCTCTTTGTGCCCACTTGTAGGTGTGTAAACCATTGGGAAGGCAAAAGGCACAGGCAAATCTCCCTTGGGTGATGTGTTTGACAAGGGGCTGAGATCTGCATTGAAGCTTCACTGCTTGCATTAGAGGGAACCTAAATAGATTCAAATTTATCTAAATATTCCTTCTCCTGCTTAATTCTGCATCAGTATTTTTGGATGCTTGAAGACAAATGCAATTTTTTGGTGTCTGTTTTTACCCAAGGAAAAAAAAAAATGGAAGACTGTTCAAATCTTGATTAAATATTTAAAGCACAGCTTTTATTTAGAAACTGGCACTTTATCAAGTTAAACAACCCATTAAGCTCATAATCATGCTCCATCTTTTGGGGAACAATGCCTTTTGCATCTTTTGAAAGGAGTATTTGTGTCATCACTCAGCACGCGCAGAGGGGAAAATAATCTTCCATTGCATTGTTTCATTTTACTGCTGACTGAAATCATATTTTCAATACCTTTTTCATTGTTTATTTTCATTCTTTTCTTGGCTCATAACTTATGGAGGAAATTTGAAAACAAGTCACAAAATTGAGATCCCTGATAAGCTTCTGAAACTCCTTAAATATTCAGCTTGAATATTCTTTCATCAGTTGGTTTGAGTAATTGCTTTTTCACTGCTAGCAGAGGCAGTCATTGCATTTAGCAAGTCAGGGTACACCTTTATTACAAGTGCAGCTGCCATTTGTTGGCCTCACTGTGTGCACACTAACAGTGATTTGAGCAGAATTGTTCTCCTCCCCAGTCTTACATCAAGGAAAGTTCTCCTATTTTTGTTACCTCCAAAACTAAGAGAGGCAGGCTGCTGGTTTTTTAAGTGATGTGGGGTTTTTTGAATTTCTTTGAGTGATATGAGGAGTGTCTCCTTCCTATAACAAGGCGGCCTGAGAAATGCATTGCATTCAAAAACTGCAAGATGCGACAACCTTTCGAAGCCCTGCATCCCTTTGCAAATGTGATCTTTTTCATGGAATGACTACCAACAGTGGGTTATTTGCATTAAGAGGCTCACAATGAATGTTTGCAGATTAATCTTGTAGCGTGTAACTACAGCTGTAAAGGATGGTTTAAAGGCTGCAGCAGCAAAGCCATCACTGCACTTTATGTGTTGGGAGTGATAAGGTTATATCAGCAGAGCAAGCAACTGAGCAGAATCTGTTGTTGTTTGTGGGCTGGAAGGCAGTTTGATATCGAAACAGAAAAGACAATGTAACCAGATCATTCTTTGTTCTGTGCCTCATACTTGGAATTAGTGCCCAGCTTTTTCAAAGCTGTTTCCTGTGACTGCTGGCAGTACATTTACCACGAGGAGTCCAGGCATCTCCTGGCATCCTAAGTTAGATCCTGCCTATGTCCCAAATCCCAGAGAGCCATGTCTCCTCAGAGTGAACTTGTCAGAACACACACTTTCTCTGTCAAACCCTTCCCACACCAATTCTTCCCAGGGAATTACCAAACACAGGCTTGCACCTCAGCTGAGACTGACCCGCTGAGCTCTCCTGCGGCTCAGCACTGCCTGTACATGTATTTTTGCTTTTTTCTTGGGCTCCTTGTTCCTCTGTGGTAGCTCATGTGAGAAGCCTGATCAGCCTGTCGCTGCTTGTTGGTGGGTGATAAGCAGTTGTGCAGTTAAGATCAGCTCCAGGGTCAAAGCCTCTGAGGATTACTGTAACTGCTGGTGCTAATTAAGTTTCTTTATACCTGTGAATGCCACGTAAGGAAACTTCCCACTTTGCCTTTCATGTTGCCATTGACTATTTCTAGGTTCTCACACTGGCTTTCCATGAACCTCCTTTTTCCCTGGGCAATATAATAGTCATCCACAAATCTTTCCAGTGGGCAAGAAAGCATACCTCAAAAAACACCCAGAGTACAGGCAAAGTCTCTTTCACAGGCGGTGAAGTTTGGTTTCTTTCTGAGCTAATTCCCAGCTCACTGAGTAGGAGGAATATTCACAGGTGTCATTGTATTGTGCTGGTTCTTGGAGATCAGAAATGTTGTTTCTTTCTCATAAAATGGGGATAGCATATGCAGCCTTATGCTAAAATAATGCAGTGCACCAGTGAGCTATTCTTTTTTGCAGAAGTGAATATTGTTTATTAGATGAGGTACTTCTTCGTCCCAGATTTTCAGAGCACAGTTATTTCCTTGGTGAATATGAGTAATTCACACATATTCTGCTACATTTCCTGTTTGAGTCTAAGGGAAACCCTTGCAGCAGCCAGCCTAGAGGGTCTGATCCCCAGTGGGAGGCTGACATGACTTGAATTACCAAAGAACTGAGGAAAACACAGGAAATATGTAAATATTGCAATTGTTATTGTCAAAACTCATAGGCTCATTTAGACTGGAAATGATCATCGAGTTCAAACATTAACCCAGCACTGCCAAGGCCCCCACTAAACCATGTCCCCAAGCACAACATCCACATGTATTTTAAACCCCTCCAGGGATGGTGACCCCACCCCTGCCCTGAGCAGCCTGTTCCAGTGCTCTGCAACCCTTTCTGTGAAGAATTTGCTCTGAATATCCAATCCAAACCTTCCCTGACACAACTCGAGGCTATTTCCTCTTTGCCCTGCTGTGTTTGCTGCTTGTGAGAAGAGACTGACGCCCACCTTGTTACCCCATCCTGGTGGGTAGCTGTGGAGAGCAGAAAGGTCCCACCCCAAAGCCTCCTTTTCTCCAGGATAAACATCTCCAGCTCCCTCTCCACAGCAAGTCTTACCCTGTTGTGGGGTGTTATTAAACATTGAAACGACAGGGGTGAGGTGAAGTGTTAGCAGCACATTTGCATGGGTGGGAAAAACCAAATGAGCACAGTTAAAATTGAAGTGAAAAACCCCCAGTGATGCAGCAGACCGTAGAGGGATACAAAATAGGAGAGAGCTTGAGCACATATGGGTATTTTATAACTCCATCATAGGGTATTTTAAAGCACAGGGCAAGCAGCAGTGAGTAAATATTTAGGGCTATAATTTTTGCGCAGTATTTAGTCATATATTAAATGTTTATGATATACTTCTCTCCCAGAATCCAGCCTCCAGGGAAGGATATTCTGCTTGTCTAAGTCACAGGAGAGGTTAGGATGTGCTTATTTACCCTTTATGCAAAGATTGCAATGCTTGCTAGGAGGGGCAGGTGGGAAGGGGCTGTCTAGACCAGTCAGGTGATGCCTGGAGGTTGAAAATTAATAAGCAGAGTCCTGGAATTTGTTCCCAATACTGACTATGTTGTGAATTGGGCACTAAAGCAGATGAGTGTGCCCAAAAACAAGCCCAGCTATGAAGAGAACTGTGTGCAGAGATGTGCTGGCAGCTGTGATTCAGCAGGTGGGGAGTGGTTTTGATGCCTCACACACACTCTTGCTTCCTGCTCTCCTCCTACTTGTGGTGACCTTTCAAGTAGACTTCCTAAGTAACAAATGCTAGACGGTAAATGTAAATTGCAGTAATAAAGTAATTTGCTCACTCCTGTTTTGTGTACTATAGACCTTCAGTAAGAATAGATGTACATTTAGAAAGCCTGACTGCTTCCTAAATCGTGAGAATGAGGGATTCTGTTGGATGCTAAATACTGCAAATTAGAGCTTGCACTTCTTATAAATGTTCAGCAGTTTCAGACTGGCCATGACTTGCCTTTATTTTTACTGGTGCCAGCCAGGGCTGGAAACCACATGGACACTTTTCTTTCCATTTGACCTGTGAACTCAGATGTAGCCTGTTTTATCACAGCAGATGCGACTCCTTCTCTGCTGGAGGGACAATATGATCAGGTTTTTCTCACCCAAGAGCGGACTGAGGGACCCATCAGGCTGCACCAAGATGTAGTGGAAGGTCAGATTGCTTCAGCAGCCCTGAAGTGCTCCCACAGCTTGAAAGGGAAACCTTGCAACCAGGCTATACACCTGATTGTTTCCTCATCAGTGCTGTCCTGCATTAAGGTATGCTGCCGTTTTAAACCCTCGTCACTGCAGGGATGTGGATGTGTTATAACCACCCTCTTTACTTTTCGTCTGTCTGTCACCAGCTGGCAGTTGTTGATGATTTATAGGATTAGATTTCAGACCTCATTAACCAACATAAGAGCATCCATGTGCTAATTTCATCCTGTCAAATATTATTTGTAATAAACATGCTGGTAATTTCACCCAGTGGGGTTTATTGACTAAAACAGCAATGAGGCAGTGCCCACACACTGATCTGGTGGGTCTGTCATTAGTGAGCAGGCTGGTTAGCACAGCCCCATGTGCTCCTGCAGCCCTGCTCAGCATTTGTCAGATGAGAGAGCCCAGTTCAGCAGCCCCTGCCTCTGTCAATGGCATGGTAACATTTGGAGCCCTTCCTTTCCCTGGCAATTCCAGCATCTTTGAAAGCATCCTCGTAACACAGCCCTATACACGGGTATTTTCTTTTTATCTGAAAGCTCATGCCAGCATTCGTAGCTTAGGCAACAAAATGTTATTTATGTTAAGAGCCTAAGGTACCATCTGTTAGCAAAGCAAGGAAAATAGAAGTATCCGAAGGCACAGCTGGTCCCACGGCTCCTGGCTTTGGGTGCTGGGACCCAAATTTCCTTTCAGTAATGTTCCCCACTTGCTCCAAACTATGGAGGGCTTGGAGGTGACAATCTCAACCTGCCTGATGTTCTTCACGCCACCCAAATCCACCTCAGATGTGTGGGTTTTTTCTCCCTTTCAGGAAGCAAGGCAAGGTTATTAATCCCACATCCCCGCTTAGGACAAATCACTGTTGCCAGGAAAAGTTCCATTGAGACAATGCTCGTCTTACAGCAGCTCTAGGGAGCCAAAAAGCAGTGAGCAGGAACTGCAGAGAGCAGCAGGGCCACAGGACAGACCTTGTCCCACTTCCCAGCTGGCCAGTGGGGCTGGATGCTGAGGGTAACCCTCTCAGCTTAGGAGGGACTGTGTTTTTCTCTACTTCAAAACAGCTGCAGTCCATAGGGCTCTTGTGACAACTGTGAAACTAGAAGACAATCCAAATTCTCTGTGATGGCAGTGCTGGGGTCAAAGAAAGGAGGTGGTGCTGAAGAAGGCTGTGCATGCAGGGCCGGGGATTTACAAAGGTGCAAGTGAGCCGCAGCCTTAAAGCCAGAGGAGAAAGGTTCTGGAGGGAGCTGTCTCCTCTCCAGGCTGCTGCTGGGGATGCTTGGGGCAGGAGCCACCTCCACCATGTCTCACACTCCCATTTTCACTGGGCACAGAGTGAGGAATGGGCATCTGAGCACTGAGGATTTGTTACAGGACTCAGCACTGTTGTTCCAGCCTGGGATGTTTGTTACAAAGACAGGCTGTTGGTGCAATGTAAATAACAGTAAACCCTGCTGGAACAGCAATTCTGTGGTTAGGCCAATTCCCATATTTAGAAAAAATGATTTGTATGTATTTATTAAAGTCTGTAACTGCTGTGGTGAGGATTGGTGCCACTGGTACCCAGGAGATGAACAGATGGTGCCTCTCCTGTGTTTTGTTACTGCTGTCACAGATGGGGAGAGCTCCTGTTTGAGGAAAGCCCTGCTTGGCAAGGGTTACCTGCTGAGGGTGGGGAAGGCAGCCTGGATGTCAGGCCCTTGCAATCTCCATCCAAGAGCCCATGATGACTGACATGATCCCTGCAAGCATCCCCAGCAGTCAGGGCAAAGCTAGCTTAAGAGGAAATGAACCCCATGTCGTGAAATGTCGTGAACCTTCTGCGCTTCTCTTTAACACCTCTGGTCCTCCACCACAGCCCAGGCAGATTTATAGAGGCAGGGAGGCTTCTTCAGTGCTGGAAGCTGCTGCACTGCTTCCCTGACGTGGTGCACCGTCAGGGCAGGGTGTGTGGCGCCAGTCCTGCTCACTCCATCCCAGCAGAACCCACTGGGACCCAGCTGGGTGCTGCTCCAGCAAGGGCAGCCTCGCATTGCCCCTGCTGTTCCTCCATCTCGGCATCCACCCACAAGGCTTGGCTGCAATGCCCTGAGTTTTCCCAGATATTAACACTCAGGGCACATTTATCCCGAAGAAAGTCTGTCCTGGGCCCTGAACTTGCAAACTTGCAGGCTGAGCTTTGGTACTGCAGAGGCACGTGTGGCTTTTATCTGAGCAGATTTGTTTTTAGAGTAGCCAGGGCTGCTGTGGATTGCATTGGGAAGGAAGATTTTGGAAGTAATTTCCAGGTTCCTTTCCTTTTTGCTCCCTGAGCAGCTCTAAAAGCTTTGTTTGGCACATCATAAAAGCTCTTGGGAGGTTTGGCAACCAGACAAGCAACCTGTTGTCTTGTCCCAGTAGCCAGGCCTCCATTACCAGCTCCCAGCTTAAGCTCCTGTGCTGGCTGGGAGCAGCTCCTGACGCTCACTGAAGCTGTCACCCTGCCAGAAAAACGCTTCAGCAGCTGCAGTCTGACTCCAACTGCTCTTAAAATCCCATTTGCAGGATTTCCTCTCTGCTTTGATGGGAGACAGTCCTAAGCAGTGTGCTCAGCTGTTTGACAGGCTCTCCTGACAGCTTCAGCAGTGAAACATGGCAGGAAAAGGGCAGGATGGCCCGTGATCCTAAAATATTCTTGTTTCTCTGTGCTTGCCATTGATTCTACTGCTCAATTTCCCATCAAGACCAAGTCTAAATAATTTATAGGCAGGGATCTTTCCTGATAAAAATCACGCACAACTGTTCTGCAGAAGCAGACTTACTTTTGCACTTTGTTGAGGAAGATTTGGGCCATTCTGACCTTTTATGGACTTGACTAACGACTCACCTCCAGCTACTCTCAAGTCTGCAAACTTGCCTCTCTGCAGCTCAAAGGATGTCTGAAAGATCAACCTCTCGATCTGAGAGTTCAAGATGTCCCAGGACTGCTCCTGGACATCTCCTGCTGAGCTGCCAAACACCCCATTGCTTTGCTTTCCCTTACCATGAGGATTTTCCCTCCTGGCCCAATAATCCAGTTGTCTGTGGCACAGTTGGTAAAAGAGCACACTTCATAAAGGACACCAGGCTTTAAGATGCTTTCAGGTAACTTGGGAGCAATGTAAGGTTTATGTAGCAGTTAATAATGTGATATAGGCTCCTTAGAGGTTCACTGGTCTCTATATTCTTGTAGTTATAGTTCTTCCTACTGAGTTGAAAGCTCTGAATATAATGTCCTGAGACTGATCTCTGATGTTTTTTGTAAGTGTGTTTATGTAAATGCCAGAGAGAGGAACAGAGATTAAAACTGCTGAGATTATGCCTGAAGCAAGAGCAAACACACGGATTTCATGGTTAGGGCACTGAAGAAATGCAAAGTGGCCATCTGCCAAAGGTTCCTGTGAGCTCCCAAACAGTACTGTGAGGTAAAACAATATTGTAATTTAACCAGAGGGTGAGTAATGCTGCTTCTGGCAGCTGCACAGGGGCTGTAAATATTTGCACAGCCTGCACCTATGGATCTTCTCAGGATCCTGTTGGCAGTGCTCCTATGGAAAGGTCAGGTCCTGTACCTGGGCAGGGACCCAGCTGTTGTGTTCTGAGGCTTCAAGGATCAATGTTGTTCTGGTGTTAACAGAGATCCCTCACCTGAGCAACACCCAACAGAAGCCCCTGGAACAATCCCAAGCACCCTTCAATTGGAATTTATGATTAGTTTTCAAAAAACCCAACATCTTAAATTACTGCTGTGGTTGAGGCAAGGACTGAATGAAGTGGAGCTTATTAATTTCATTAAAAGCTGTAAATTAAAGTCTTGGAGCAGGCTTGAGTCTTGTGGCTGGATGGGACTGCACTCAATCATTTTGCTGGTGTGTGCCACTTGGCACCGCGGCACTTTGTGCTGAGCTTGCTTGCATCACACGCTTTTCATCTGCATTTTATAGGGCAAATCCTCCCCCTGCCCCTCCCCTTCCCACCTGGGGAATTGCATCTTTGAGCGGAGATAAAGGCTGTGTTTCCAAAAGGCCCCTCCTGGAGCGTGTACACCATTCAAACACTGCTTTAAGACACCTCTTCCCAGGGCACAGCCACAGCTCAAGGCCAGCTTCACACGACTGTAATTCGGAGTGATTAAAATTTATGGTGGCTAATCTGTCGGAAAGCATATGTTAGAAAAGCACTCAGGTGACCACGTGCATTATCTGGTAGCTGCCGGTAACTCTGCTCTGTGATCTACAGCCTGATTCTGAGTAGAAGCTCTTTAGCCTGTGGCAGCTTATGAGACTAGAAAAAAATAATAAAACCCAGTGTAGATTTGGGAGGAAAAGAGAAAAGTTACTGAAAAGCAGCTGATGAAATGGTTGAGGTGTTAGAGCAGCAGTAATCCAGAGCCCTGCTAAATTGTTGGGCTGCATGACCTTGGCTGGGAGCAGATACGGAATGCAGGTGTCCAGCTCAGGCCAGCAAAAATGCAGGCAAATGAGGAGATAAAATAGCAGCCTTTTAAAACTGATCCTGTTCAAGGGTACCACAAGGGATTTCCAAGGCACTTTTTTTGCAGAATTTAATTCAAATACTTTGAAATTTCTGGGAAGTGAGAAATTGCTTGGCAGGACTGTTGGATTTTGGCACGGTGCAGGCTGAGGGGGAGCCCTCACTGGTGGCCAGGCACTGGAAATGTGCTTGGCTGGGTCTCATTTTGGAAAGTCTGAGGGTTGCCATCAGCAATGTAGGCATCCCAGGCATGGAGGGACAGTAGGAGGTAGGGATCAGCCGCCAGGCACAGACAGGCTTGGCCTGGGGTGCTGAGGAAGGTTCCTCTTTCTCACCCTACCCAGATGTAAGGTTACTTTGACTCATTTCAAAAACGTTCTGGAGATCGTGTCAGTAATCCAAGCTGGTCTGTGGGAGAGTATCAAACACTTTATGCCCTTTTCCTCCAGCCTGCCACGATGCTGTTTATGCTCCCATTTCTGCTGCTGTGCTGTGTGGGGGGTTGGACTTGGCGCTTCTCCAGCCACACAGGGCGAGGACAGGGCGCGGGGATCTTCCCATCCCTCCTGCCACCTATTTTGTGGTCCCTGGAGCAGGTGTTTTCTGGGTCAGGCTGCAGTTTACCCAGAGATTCACCCACCTAATGGCCCTTGCAGTGCCAGCCTCAGGATGAGGTACTCGTTCCCCACCTTCAGGCCATGAATCCAGCAGACCTTTGCCATTGCTGCTCACTGTGTCTCGTTGAGGGGTGCTGGGGTAGCTTTGCTTTAGAAGGAGGAAATGTGCTGGTGAATTAGGAGCGGTGCCAGGCTCTCAAAAGGACTTGTCCTTTCTTTTTAATTAAGGTGGTTTTCTTGGTGACCTCCCCATCATTTCTAATAAGCTCCTGTGCTGTCAGAGCTGCACTTGGCTATCTTTCTCATTTTCCATCTGCTTATGAAAAGGGCTTATGAGAGATGAATGTGCGAGGGGAGATTCTGTTGGGGATGGGTGTCCTGTACAATCAGGCAGGGTTCCCATCTGGCATTCTCTGGGCTTTTTTGGTTGGATTTTCCAAAATAATGTTTCTGAAATGGGGAGCAGACCAGTCTCTGTTCCAGCCTTCCCAAGGCACCAGGTGCAGGACTCGATATCCAGCACAAACAGAAGAGACAGCTGGGGATACGAGCATGATAAAGTCACCCTAGGACAGGCATCGAGCCCCACTCTCCTCTCTCACTCCCTGCACATCACCTTTGTTCTCTCTACATCCCCCTGAGGCCAGGGGGAAAAGCCCCCCAGGCTCCAGGCTGGATGGGGCCATGCAGCTGCCCAGCCGTGGGTAACTCAGACACTGGAGTAGAAATAATGCCACCTCCAACCACAAACTGCCCTTGAAATTTTAATAGGGTTGTTACACTCGCATGAGATGTGCTCTCTAGTTTTTAATGTGTTTATTAAGTTGGCATATATGATTTATTATGTCCTTAATTATTAATTTTCTTGCTCATAAGTGTCTGGGTTTTTTGTAAATTATGAGATAGGGATGTGCAATGCTATAGCAGGGGAACCTTAAGTGAAATGAAGGGGTTGTCTTTTTAATTCAATTTATATTTATGAGAAACTAATAGAAGATAATTTTATATTATCAAAGTAATATAACTAATCCAAGATGGTTTAAAGAATGATGGTCAGATAGGTCTGTGAACTGATGTGAGCAGGAACTGAGCAGCTGTAGGATTTGGGCTCTATTTTTGCAAAACACTTTAAAACTCACTTTTGTTGGTAGGGAGGTTGTCCTGCATTAAGTTCTAAGTTTGAAGAATGTTACCAAGCATTGCTCAAGGCTACCCAATATTCTGTTTCCTGTGAAGTAGGATTTGATCTAGGGCAAAACTGAATACGGGATAGATTCAAGCACAATTTTTGCTTGGATTCATTCTCATGAAGCTTCATCTGCTGAGCATTTGCAGATGATGTATGTCAAGAATGGGGCGAGTAAAGCTGCATTAAATTGCTTTAATTCAAGTTCATAATTTCTGGTGGGTTTTTTACATCACTGTGGGTGAAAAGAAAGCTCAAGCAGTGGGTCTAGATGTAACAGCAGCAAATGTCATTCAGCTAAGGAAAAGAACAAGGATTATACCACTTCAGTGAGTTAAAAGCACAGGGTACAATCAATATTTTTATTAATACAGGTGAGAGGTTCTGAGCCTGCTTGCAAGTGAACAGTAGTTACTTGTGCACTTTCAGAGTTCCCTGCTCAGTGCTGTGTCTGACTGTGAAGTTTCATAATGAAGTAATTCTGAATTAACAAGTCATTGCAAGTAAATAAAATAAATCCATCTGAATCCCTTGCATTAGATGTTCCTTTAATTCCCAGCAATTTAAATTTTTTGGTACGGTACGTGCTGTAAGAGGACAGCAATGCTTTTATTCTGTAATTCCATTTCAAGGTGGGGGGGGGAGCAACAATATTTGAATCCCTGTTTCAAACTACTTCCTGACAAATAAGTTTTTCCTGATATAAATAAAGGAGTTGTCAGAATTCACTTTTCTCAAATGTCAAGGTCAGCTAGATGTTTGTAAATTAGTTCATGCCAAGAGAAGTTAATGAACCAGTAAAAGACAGATACAGAGGTTTGGCTCTGTGAACATATTGGTTAATCATCTGAGAGTTCACTAAATATCCTTTTGATTGCTTTTTTGACTTTATTTCTTTATACAATTTGAATAAATCTTAGTCACACCTCAGTTTGCTGGGAGACACATCTCCACTTAGCTCTTCTCGGAACCATTTTTAGGTTTATATTAAACAAATATAGAGTTCTATAACCAGTATGTGGAATAATGATAGCAGTTATTCTGCAGACATTTTAGATATATCAATAGAGGTGTAACATAAAACAGGAATACAGGTTAAAGGGGTTTTTTTTAAGGAGTAATCTACTGAAGTGAATGGGTAGCTCTGGTGGACTTTGCAAATTTCCCAAAGATTAATAACCCAGATGCTGTCACAACTATTAAAGCTTCCCACCCGCGTTCTGGAGAAAAGAGGAATAAGGATTCAGTTACAGGCATCCATGGAAACTTCATCTCAGAGCTCTGAGGATCCCAACAGACCCAGACCAGGCAGACTCCCTGCCACTGACAGGAACAACTGAGGTCTCTTTCCTCAGCTAGCTCGGTCTTTCAGGCTTATTTTTAATTCTGTGTCATCACCTTGCTGTGTTTTTTTCATTGCCTCTCACTGGAGAGGCAACAGCAGATTTGTAGAGGCCGTACAACTTTTGCCTGAGGTTTTCCTGATGACAGCTTCATGACTGGGCTGTTTCCTCTCCTGGTTTATTGCACTGCATTCCTCTCAATTTTCATCTGCGCACCGAAAAATCACAGGCACTCACTCATGAAAATGCAGATTTCTTTTCCTCTTCCAATTCCAGCTTCATTCTTTCGTGAGAGGGGAATTGAGGTTTTAAGTCAATAGCCTGACTACATCTAATGTGAATTGATGGTAGAGCCAGCAGCTTAACACAGCGTTTCAGCTCCTCCACTTGTGTTGTGAGCTCAAGAACATTCTTCCAAGGGAGTGTGCCCCAGGCAGGGGCTGCTCTGCTGCCACCCCAAGAGGTGAGCTGATGCCTTTTGCTGCTGTGCCAGGAGGGGAACAGCCTGCCTGAGGGTCACAGGCGTGTGAGAATAGCAAATGGATAAGTGCAAACCACGAGGACCCTCTTCCCACACCCCCAGCACCTGGCCTGAGGGAGTCTCCTGCACAATTCCCAGAAAAGGCAGCTCAGGGATGCAAAGGCAAGAGGAAGTTTTCCCTCTTCCCAGCCCTCCCAGGGGTGCCTGGATGTGGCAGCCAGGGCTGCACCTGACAGACCTGGCCAGGGCTTCCCCAGGTGAGGAGCCCCAGTCCCTCCAGGGCACTGGTGGCCACAGAGGGACACCCCCCCCCAGGGACCCCCCGTGCCTGCTTGTATTTCCAGCTCTCTCCCTTCCTCAAATCCAAATCCCCACTAACCCCAGGCTGCCAGCCCATTCAAAAGGAATGAGTTAAATAAACACGAGATCTGACCTCCCAGAGGAGGGCAGATAACTGAGCACTAATTGGAGCAACATTTTAAAAGCCATTATGGATTTTATTTGAAGTTCAGTAACTGCTTAAATGCCTGGCTCTAGGGCAAGAGGGCGGTGCTCATCCTTACTGGGTTGGTGAGGAGCTCTCTGTGGGCAGTTGTGTTTGGGCACTTTCTGGTTGTGTTTCTGAGAGCTAAAGCAGATGCTGGTTCAGTGATAGCCGGGTTTAGCAGAACAGGCATTTTTTAATCCGGGCTAAATTGCTGACAGCTTATTTGAACACGATGATCACACATTTGTTTCATTCGTCACCAAAGCAGATAACCAGAGCCCACAATAAAACAAAGACATTTACAGTAGGTACTACTAGAGGAGCAAGTGGATCTCATTTCTAATCACAGAATCATACATACATTAAAGTTGGAAAAGATGTTAAAATTCATCAAGTCCAACCATCAACCCAGCACCATGTTCACCACTAAACCATGTCCTACAGTGCCAAATCCAAATGTTTTTTGAATACTTCCAGGGATAGTTCCATTAAGGTCCCTCAACCCCATGTGACACTGGAGTTATGGCAAATCCCAGAAAAAAAATCCCAAAACTACACCCTGTTACATTCAGCTGATCTATCCTCTCTTGGTGTTCCCCACAGGACATTCCTGCATTGCCTCATGGTTCAAAGAAAGACAATTATTTAACAGAGAAGTACGACTATTTTCCCAATTTAAGTAATTAAATTTTAAGGCAACTGAAAGAAAGCGGAAAATTTCACTGTACAGCAACAACCAAAAAAAAAAAAAAAATTGAGCTAAGAGATGACAAAAAAATCCAAAGATAAATAATGCAAGGTACAGTTTTATTTATCTACGTAAGGTTAGTAGGGAAATAGTGATGTCACTCATGTTCTGACTACAAAACATGGTGCAGTGTGTGCAGGGTCAGTGAGCTGCTGGCCACCAGCAGTGCCTGGAGTCACCCCTCTGCTCTCTGGCCTGCCCCTGCCAGCACAGCTCACCAGAGGGACAGACTCACCTTTTGGCCTCTTCGGCTCCAGAACTTGGAAGCAGATACTTCTTTTGGAATATAAAGCTTACCAGGGCTTCAAATGTTTTCAGAGCCCAGACCAATGTTGCGCCTGTTAGTCAGAGAAATATTTCTTCCTCCTCTGAAATCCTGAATTGGCTTTTGGTCTCAGATATGTCAGAGATTACCACTGGTTAATTATGTTGGTTTTCAATAGTTCTCCCTCTAGCTGCATGTCCAACAGTGAACTGCCTAGTTTGTCTCTGCAGTAACCCACATTCCAGCTCTGCTCTGTTACATTAAACCATAAAAAAAAGCACAGGAATGACAACAACAACAACAGTGTGGCTACATCCTTAGGGGCTCTGAGACCCGTTAACTGAGGTGTGATTAACCACCTGATTTGTGCAGGACTCGGCAAGAGCACTCAGGGAAGAATTAGCATCCTGAGGAGAGCAAAATAACATATTAAATCTTGGCCCTGGCTAAGTAGCAACCTACATCAATATATAATAGTATGAACTAAATCAAGGAACATAAATAGAAAGGACTAATTTACATTGGTTTCCACATGGATCCAGAAAAAATTAAACATATTTTTTGATTTTGAAAAAAAATGAACTAAGATCAGCTTTGTCTTGAAAGGCATATCGTACCTGCTTATATTAATAACTGTTGGCTTTTACCAGCAATAAAACATATTCAGGTTATTTTCTAGTTATTCTGTAACTATGATAGAAAAAAATGAAGAGAACTATATATCTATACTACATGTGTACCATTACACTGAATATCTGTGACCTCCAGATCAGGCAACATGAGCAGATGACAGACTAGAAGTGCAGATTTTGGGGCTCATAGCTGTTCCATGGGAGGGTTCTCATCTGCAATTCCAGCACTTTTCAGTGGAGACCATGCCGGGCTGGAGCTCTGACAGCAGGGGAGGTGCACGGCCGTGCAGGAATCAGGAAAGGTGGGAATCTGGGCATGGTTTTGTGCCTGCTGAGCTGGATCCATGGCTTGCAGTGACCTGCACTGGCACGGTGACCGAGTGTGTGCAGGTCGGGTTCCACACCTGACAACGCACGTGAGGTTTCTCACTGGTAAAAGGATTGTTGAAGGAACAGCTCTTGGTGAAACCACACTGGAAGGGCATTACTTGGTAGAAAGACACTGCGAGAACAAGTCAGCAAGTATTGCCAGAGGCATGGTAAGAGGTGTGCTGTGCTCTTAGAGGAAGGGCTGGGTTTACTGGGCAGCCCAAATCCCCGTGGGAAGGACAGAGAACTGGTGAGACACGCAGGTTTTCAAGCAAATGCTCAATTGCAACATCGGTGCTAACCTCTGATGGGTCCCCAAATGACTCCAACTTGCCAACCTCTTTCTCACAGGCCCAAATTAGCCTAATTGGGACCTGGCCAAATCCCCATTGCTCCTTGTTAAATTAGCTCCACTCAGATGGAGAGATGGCCTTAGCGAGTGGCTGTTTTTTAGCTTTGCTCCCCTGCTCTGCCACAGGGCAGCCAGGTTGATTTCTGTGGCTGGGCTGCTCCAGGGCTCCTGCAGGCTCTGGGGGCTTTCACACCCACCCTGCCTGTGAGAATGGGGGCATCACTTGGCCCTTTCTCCCTGCCTTTCTGCTCTGTGTTCATCTGGAGTGAATTCAGCTGCGAAGAGCTAGATGGAGCGTGGAGTTCTTGCAATTTGAGATTGTCACCCAGAGGTATTGGGGTAATTATCTTCTTAAATCTGTGTGTTTTGACAACGTAGAAAACAATTTGGAGTCAAACAGGGGTCGTTGACTTGCTTTATTCTTGTTCAAGAATGACAAATTATTACACCAACAGTGTGCCAAGGTTGATGGTAAGCACAGAAATGTGTCATCACTCTGTCCTGCCTGGAATGAAGATTTCACCCTTGTGTACTCTGGGTTCAGTTTGCTGAAATACAGCAAGCAGCATAAAAAAGCAAATAGGAGCTCTGCACAAGCTGTGCACCAGTTTTGCAGAGAGGCACAGGTGGAAACCAAAATGCAGGTGAGGGAATAGCTGAGCTAGCTCAGCATGTGAAGGGGCTTCTTGCTTTGCTGCAGGGTGGTGGGGGGCAGAGAAGGTGAGAGAACAAGGGTGCCTGAACAGGGCTAGGGATTGATTTGTGTAGAAAGTGTGTTTGCGAAGGCTAATCTCTGAAAGTAATTGGCATGATCAAATCCAGCTCTCAATTCATTTACAGTCAGGCTACTGCCCAGTATATCCTGCCCATCTAAGTTAACACCCAAGAGCTAGCAGCAGTTTGTGCCAGGAATATGGGATGACTCATTTGAGCTGTTTTGTTTGAAGAAATCAGGTCCCTGATTGCGCTGGGTATTCTGAAGCCTTTCTCACTGAGAAGAACAAAGTATGCCCAGAAGATGTGGAAGGGTTATTTTTTTTAGTATGCAAATAATGTCCTTCACTGAATTTATTCTTTGTCTTATTCTTTAAGATGAAGGATGCCCTCAGTGCTGACAAAAGGTGGTACAGCCACATACACACCAGGCAGGAAGTTGTTCTTAGGCTGGCTATTCTGGTCTGGTTTATCATCATGGGACAGCAGGGGTAGCAGGCACCTCTGGAGATGGGATGGTCCAGCAGAATCAGCCAGAGCAAGATGTCCAGTGCCAGCCCTGCTTGTGCTTTGAGTATTTCTAAGAACAGAGTCTCCACAACTTCTCTGGGCAACCTCATTCTTGTGTTTGACTGCTCTCACAGTAAAAAAAATAAAACACTTTTACTTTTTGCCTGTATTGCTTGTATTTCAATTTTTTCCTGTCACTGTGCTCAGAAGAGTCCATGAAGCAGAGTTCTTTGCTTTGTTGTTCCATCAGGTATAAGATCCCCAGAGAGACATCTCAGGCCTGGATTTATTCTTATCTTTTCCAAAATCTGTGGTTCAGCTGCCAAACTTGTGAAAACACAGATTGTTGCATCCATCTTTCCCTGTGTCATCCCCCAACACCACTTTTTTATTGGTCTGTTTTTGCCAGCTGTTGCTGTATTTGCCATCATCCTCTTCTGGAGGACTGGATGTTTTCCCTGGATGCCTGTCAACCTCTTTTGCCCTTCACATTATCCTCTTTCCTATGGCATGCTGGCTCCCAGGCTGAAGGCTAGTAGTGGTTTGGTGGCCTGCTTCAAGTTAGGTACCCAAAAGGTATGACCTTGGGCCCAGAATTGAGGGGTTTTTTTTCTTGAGGAGAAAAAAAGGAGATAAACTTGATTTTCCCTAGTACATATGTTCATTAAGGCAGCAGCTGTAGAGCTGCCAGGAAGAACTCAGGAGAAAACTGAAATATATAGGTTTGGGGGTTGGTTTTTTCTGTTTTCTAATAGAAGATAGCATTATTTATCTGGCACAGTAATTTGCTAAGCTTCTAGGTCATAAACAAAACAAATAGTTTAAATAATAAAATGATCCTTTTAGGCCAGGCACAGAGCTGGCATTGCAGCCCTGCCTCTCCTGAGAGCTCAGCGTGTGCCCTGGAGCCAGCACTCCCAGAGCTCCATCACTCCAAGGAGCACTCAGAGTAGGAATTTGCCCTTGAAAAGAGTTGTGGAAAACAGGGCCTGGAGCTGGCAGGCTCAGCCAAGCAGGATGTGCTCCTTCCCGGCTGAATCCTGTGAGGAGATGTGGCAGGGTGGGTTGGGAACCAGTTTCCAGGTGTGTTCCTCCTTAGCTCTCAGATGAGCAGAGCGCTGTTCACAGTTCCACGACCTTCACAGTTCCTTCTCCTGCACGGCTCAGAGAGGGAAAGCAGGCAGAGGTTCAGGACTTCACACTCATATTCCTTCAGAGCTGCGGAATCTCTGTTTAGACAAGGAACTTAGAAGTAGAACCTGCAAATATATGGGTTTTATCCTTTCATATCTGAGTATTTTCTTTTCCGTCACAAGCAAACATTCTCTTTTATATGTAAACACCAATATTTTCTTCAAAAAACTTCCAGCAGAGGTCTGAAATAGCCATGTCTCTCCAGAAAGTCACATTATTTTAATAATTGCTGCTTTGGACAGGAATTAAGGAAATAAAATTGTGAGAAAAGTGCCCCTGCAAAAAACAGTACTTCAAAGATTAAGACTCTCAAAGATTCATGCTTTTTTACTGCTGTACTTATGCTGCATTCATATTTCTACTGGAAATGACAATTCTGTGTTTAAGGGGTTGGCAGACTGTATTTGTATCAAGAGAAATGTTGATGCTGTAAGTTGTGTAGAGAAAGTAGGAAGTGAAGCTCTAAACCACAGGATAATTGGCAGAGTTTTGCTATTTGTTGTGGAGAGGGAAAAGTGTAAAATTCCTTACCTGGTTTGGGAAGCAAAATATCCAGAAAGATTCTAGTTTCACCTTTTGATTGGCACATCCATCAAAGCCACCCACTATTGTCTGACTGAAGCCACATGCTCAGAGTCAGAATCATTCAGGTCAGAAAAGACCTTTAAAATTATTGAGTCCAACCACTGATCCAGCCCTGCCAAGCCCTCCACTAACCCATATCCCCAAGTGCCACATCTACACGTCTTTTAAATCCCTCCAGGGATGGTGACTCCACCACTGCCCTGGGCAACCCGTTCCAATGCTCTACCACCCTTCTGGTGAAGAAATTCTTCCTAATATCCAATCTAAACCTCCCACGGCACAACCAGAGGCCGTTTCCTCTTGTTCTATTGCGTGTCATTTGGGAGAAGAGGCCAACCATCACCTGGCTACAACTTCCTTTCAGGTAGTTGTGTAGAGAAATAAGGTTCCTCTGAGCCCCGCATCTCCCTTAGCTGCTCCTCATCAGGTTTGTGCTCCAGACCCTTCAATTGCAGCTTCCTGAAGTCACCACAGAGTTTTTGTTTTAGCAGGGAAGAACCTTCTTGGTAGAGACTTGTGGCTGTAAGGTTCTCCCTCCTCTCTGATACATGGGATGTGTCCAGCACTTATGTTGAATGAAGCCCTTCCTTATCCCATCCGCTGCTCTGAATTTCCCTGGTTTGGGGGTTTTGTAATTATTTGAAGCATCTCTCTGTCACCCTATATCATCAAGGACACTGATCTGTTTTTTTGCTTATTAGTTTAATATATCCTGCAGATGGGTGTTTTTATTCCCTTGCAAGTCAGGCTGGAACTGCCAACCTTCTCCTTCCCTGTTTGTGGCCGTTATAACCAAGAAGAAATAAATTTTGCTCACTCTAACAGCCATGACCTTTTCAATCTAAAGTGCTTGTACTGAATTCCATTTGAGTTAACAATTTTTCCTCCAGCACCCAGAAAAAAAAAATCCTCTGCCCTACAAATAACTTTCACAAATGCAAAAAAATCATCGCTAATCAGGCAGGAGAAATGTTTGGCATTTGGTGAGACTCGTTAAGCTGGTGGCTCTCAACATGCGCACTCCTGTTAAAGGGCGCCGGGGAAGGAGATGAGATGGTGTTTGCAACCAGCCTCTGCTGCTGCTGGAACATCAGGGGCAGGGAGGTGTTTGATCAGCAGAGCTTGAGCAGCACTTAATTTGCTGCTATTGATCTCCCACCAGAGGCAACAGATCCTGTGATCCAACACCAGGCTGTTGGACCAAGGTAAGAGGTGCCTACCTCTAATTTCCTTTGCTAGCAACATGGCTGAGCTCGTTGTGGTGGAGAAACCCACGCCACACCAGCAGGGAAGAAGGCAAAGGAGAATCCCTTGGTTTTCAGGATGAGTGGACAGTGAGATGGAATGAGAATGGGCTGAATGGCGGATCCCAGAGGGTCGTAATCAGTGGCACAGGATCCCACTGGGGGCCTGTCACTAGTGGTGTCCCCCAGGGTTCAATTCTGTGCCTGGTGTTGTTTAACTTGTTCATCAATGGCTAAACACTGCGTGAAGGGCAGACGCCCTCCTCAGCAGCCTTGCTGACCACACAAAGCTGCGAGGAGTGGCCGATGCCCCAGAGGGCTGCGCAGCCCTTCAGAGGCACCTTCACAAGCTGGAGAGGTGGGCAGAGAGCTGCCCAAAGCTCAGCGAATGGCAGGGCAGGTCCTGCTCCTGGGGAGGAATAACCTCACCCACCAGGACGGGTTGGGGGTGACCTGCAGAGCTTGACGTGTGCCAGGATAACTGGAAAGTGGACTGGAGAGCAAGGGGAGGTTGAACCAGTGTTTGGCTGGAGGGAAGTTGGCCTGACAGGGGGAGATGAAGCCACCAGAGGCGCCCCCTCTGTCCTGTGCTGGCTGAGATGCTTCATGTTTGTTTTTATAGCCTTACACAGGAAAAAAAGACTAGTTATTGAGAGAAACGTGCCATATGCTGTTGCATATGGCTGAAACATCTGCATATGTACCCAGGGATCTGATATATGTGATGAGCTTCTGTTACAAATCTAACAGTGAAGGAATTATCTTTTGGATTTTTATTTTGTTCATTTTTTAAAATGATCTCTAAGGCTTTTTGGAGGAGGTCAGCCTCCTGGCTTTGTCTTCATGGGATTTCATGGAACCTGCAGGGTCCAGTGAACATAGAAGGTTCTTACAGTTGTTTATCTAAGAGTCACCAAAACTCCTGCCATCCCCAGGGATGTCTGAAGGCTGAGTGAGTCGTCCCAAACTCTTCCATCAACCACTGCTATCAAGCAAGCAGCAGAAGAGTGAAGTAGACTCAAACTAAATTCATTCAAACAACCTAAACAGATGTTTTTGCAGCTTCCATCCTCCTTTTTGCCTCAGCTGACTCCTATGACTCATGAAAGTAGTAGAATATAAAGAAATCAGAATATGCAGTGTTTCCAATGGGGACATTGTTAAGGTAAAGAATTTAATAGAGTTACAAAAATAAGATGGACAACAAAATCTGTATTAATAGCAGTTCAGATGAAATGGAACAAAGAAGACTGCTCCTCATGCTTAAAGATGTCACTGAAAACCCAGCTGACTAGTTAATCCAAGACATCAAGAAGGAGTTTATGAAATACCGGGTTTGTGTTGTGTTCATACAGCACCTAGCATGAGGGGATCTCCCATCCCAGAAAAAGCTGTTAGACAAAAGGGATTCGGGAAAATACCACATATGGGGTAATAAAATGATATTTGTCGAGTTCCCCACTGAGCTAAAAGGATTCCATAGGGGTCTGAGGCACGAAGTGCTTCTGGACAGAGAGAGAGAGAGCTCTTCATGAGAAAGCAAAACGTTCCAGCTCATTCAGTTGAACTTGGGGTGCAAAATTCTCAATCACATGTAAGTTCCCCTGAACTTTTAAGGCAGAAGTCATGGAATCCCAGAATCACCTAGGCTGGAAAAGAGCTCTAAGATGATCAAGTTCAGCTGATAACGCAGCACCACCTTGCTCACCAGTGAACCATGTCCCTCAGTTTTCCATGCACAAGCCTGTGGATCTTTTCTTCCACCTCTCAGGTGGAACCACTGAGCACCTTTGTGTGTTTGAGCCCCTTAAACTTGCAGGTTTTGCTTTTGCTGCAGGGAATTGCCTGTGGGCTCAAACAGGCCAAGGAGATGACAAGGAGATTGGAGGCACTCCAGGCTCCTGAAATGCTCCACTTGTAGCAGTGCCCAGAGGGAAGCAGTGAATGAAATCTCTTCATAATGGGGATAGTCACTTCTTAATTCAGTATTAAAACAACCTATTTCAATATTGAATCAACACTTAAATCAATGAAAAATAGATTGTAAAACCATCTGATTTGTGGATGGTCTTGGGTGACAACTACTGAAAAATGAAAGAAAAGAGCCCAGACTGAAGCCCTGAGCTTCAAAATAACACAGAGTAAGAAATAATATATCATCAGTTCATTCAGTATTGCTTGCAACCTGCTCTTTTATGCCAGAGAATATGAGAACATAAGATTCCTACAGAAGGTTTCTTGGATGGCAAAAATTCCTAGATATTGCTTGAATTATGTGCCAATAGCTCAGCATTTGTGGAAGGTGTCATCTAATTAAACCAGAATTTTTAAGTACCAGACAGCATGAAGACCAGTAATAAGAGAGCAAAATCCATCTGTATTACAGATGGGATATGCAACTCTAATAGTATGGCTTTAGGCAATGTTTAATTGAGTAGTTAAATTATCTTTTCCAGACGGGAAAATAAATTACTGCTCATCTCTCCAATTTATTTTAGCTCCTCCACATTCTGTTTCCTGAGGGAGTGGTGAGGGAGGGTGGGACATCCCCAAATGTGCCCGGGATGATTTATTCACCCCATGTACCATAATTCTCCCTTCAAGGAGAATGTCTTATATGCATGTGGAGGTTGGTGTGTATTCCGCTCTTCTTTCTAAAAGAGCAAGAGAGAGGATTACTGGTTCACTATCCTTCAGTCAGATCAGGAGTATGTATCTCAGTGGAGCCATGCTAAGAAGCTTTTCCAAGCTTTGGGACAGCCTGAATAATTTTGACATTGACCCACGGCATTTTGTAGAACGGGATGATTTGTGTCAATTAACCTGAGGACTGTTACTCCTCAGGTTGCCTAAACTCACCCAAATGAACAGACAGCAATGCATGTTACTCTGTGTGGTACACGGGAGCAGAACTGAAAATGTTGGGCAATTTCAGTTGGTTAAGTATTGGATCCATGTGATTCCATCTACCTGAACATTTTCCATGGTCAAATGTCTGCACACAAGCACAGCCATGCTGGAGTGTGCTAGCCTGTGTGCTTTATGCTGGCTACAGGAGCACAAGTGCTGCTCCATCTGGGGAGGAAATTTCTGCCCCAGGGTCACTCCTCGGAAAGTCCTGAGCAGATCTGAGTTGGCTGGTTGGTTGGTACCCGACTGCTGGGCTGTGTTGTGTGACTGTGATGTTTTTGACTGAGGGCTCTGGGTCTAAAAACGAATTTCTCCCATCTTGCAGAACTACAGCCCAAATCCCCCATTTGCCTGCACATTTGTGAATGTAATAACAGGCCTCAGTGCATGGCAGACAGCTGGGCTCAGTCTGCCCCTTTCCAAACAAAATCATGACTTGCTTTCCAGTTGGTCACATCCCAGCCATGGGTCTTGGCTGTGGGCTGGATGAGATAACCATGTTCCCCTTGTGTGGCCTGAAATTCTGCTGAAATTCTGGGGGACAGAGTAGGGTGAGGTATGTTTAAAAGCACTTGGGGAGGAAAGGCTCTGTAGTAGTGCTGGAGAATCTTGTTCTATTGGAGTATTATTACCTCTGAGAATAACTGATGGGACTAGAGAAAATTACTTTTAAAATTATAGGTGGTCTGTTTTTCCCCTTGGTAAAAGTTTTTTCTAACAAAGTTAATAAAAGATTGTCTTAATGAATATGGATGCTTATTGCCCAGAAGCTCCATGGGTTTTAGAAGATGCCCTCAGGGGAAAATGCTGACTGGAAGAGCACAGAATGCAAAGTTGATACCTCAAATATTTCTCTCCAGATATGTTGAGTTCAGAGTGCTTCCAGGCTGTAGAAGTGCAGCATGGTCAGTGTGAGCCCTGAAAAACTCCTTTGCTTGGTGTGAGTTGTCACAATTTAATTTTTAAAATGAAGGTTCACAGATGCTTTTTAAGCTGCCTGGAATACGAATTTAACACACACAGTTTGTGAAAGGACTTTACTAGCCCACTGCTTTTCAATAACTCTGTCTCTTTTAGACCAGTCCAAGTTTAGGGCTTTCAAGCAAACAGCCCTGAGGCTCTGTTCTGTGGCAGTGAGGGGTGGCTGCATTGTCAGGATGAGTTCTACACTCAGGACTACACAGAACAGTAAATACATATTTTACTGCATGTCTCTGCACATCCATAAACAATGCTCCATATTGCAGTGCTTGGAGGGATCACAGCACTGTGCACCAACTCAGGCACTGACTCAGGCGTGGGGCATGTGCAGCTCTCCAAGGGGACAGTGCCAGACAGGAAAATACCTGCAGCAAGTGGCTGAGGCTCCTGCAGCACCACCTCTGCCTCCCCACAGTCAGGCTGCTCACAGCTGCATCTTCCCCACTGCTGCAGTAACTTTTCCACATGGAGCATCACCAGCTGTCTCTGAGAACCTGAATCTGCCTTCTGCAAGTTGTGCCTGGTACCAGAACAAACTGCACAGTGCTGGGTTGCTGGTTGCTGCCTGGTCACCCAATCCATCCACCTCCCACTGCCTGCGGCTTTGACCCGCCTCCAAGCCAATTGTTACCTCCTAATTCGGGGTGATGCCCTAGAGTTTCTCAGGGCCAAAACATCACCTAAAGAAAAGGCAGTGTGACTTTAGAGTTGATATACGCCCAGGGCATTGCTTCCCTATGCTTGCTCCTCAGTGTTCCCAGTTCAGTTCTTGCACCCTAACTTTAGCTCTTTTTATCATTGTGCTGTCTCACATCCCAGGTGAGAACAGGAATGATGCTTCAGTTCACAATCCTGCCCTTTTTAGTGACACCTCAAAGAGATCAGTGTAGTGACACAAGTGATTTTTATTGAGTTATAGGACTGTATTTTATGCTCTGAAGAAACACTTACTTCACATAAAGGCTTTGACATTTTTATAGAAATGGCTATAACTGTGTTATTCTATACGAGGAAGAATTTATTAAGCCTAGATCTGGATCTCCTTTTATGTTATGCAAATGACTAGTAACAACCCTTCTTCATTACCAGCTCAGTGCCCAGGCCAGGGTTATTAAATCCCCCCTTCCCTTCCTCCAGTGTACATCTATCAGGCTGCCACATTAGGCTGCAACACATCATCAGAATTCATAAAACCAGCCCAGACTTGTACAGGGATATGAGGCTGCAAAATTAAAACCAAGTTGCAGAACAAGATGGGGTTTTTTGCCTGTTGAGAGAGGAGCGAGCTGAGGTATTTTGGGGTATGGTGTATTGACTGAGGCATGACGACACCTTGTTTACTTGTAATTATGAAAAATTTCACAACCACCATTAGTGGGGGGAAAAAAGTAAGGGTTCATTTCCCTCGCTGCTCTGCTCAGATTACACATGCTGCTTTTTGTATTTTCAGGAGCAGTTTCCACTGTGCTCCATCCAGGTGCGCAATCATCCCCTGCAACTCCTTGCTCTGCTCTCATCCTGGAGCTAGCTACAGTGGGCTGGGGTGCTTGTGACACCCAGCAGGGCTGAGATGATGTTACTGCAGTCTGGGGGATGTTTAGACATTCACACTTGTAAGACGAAGCTTATTTCTCCGAAAAAGTCTTTCAGTGTGTTGGAGATTTGTTTAGGGGTTATGTGAAATGCTGGAAGTTTGAAAGCAATAAGGACTTTTTATTATGTAAAGTCAACAGACTTAGAGAGTTGCCATCCCAGACTCATTTGTTGCTGGATAGTTGGGGGCAGTCCCCTGGGAGGCAGACGTGAATTAAACTTTAAAGGTGTATCCCAGAAGTAAAGCCCATTTCTCCTCAGTCTGGGATGACCACACAACCACTGAAACTGAGTAGATGAGCTGAGGACGGCAGCTGCTTCTCTGGCTTCTGTGTGCTCTGAAAATATCAGCTGAAGCAAATCCTGTCGGTGAGAAAAGGAAAGGAAAACCTTGTTTTGTGGATGGGGCTTTGTGTGGGCTAAGCACCAACTGCTCAACATCTTTTGTGGATGGATCTAGCCCAACTGATCAGAAGTGGCATGTTCTGAGTGAAAAAATACATATCTGAGGGAGTTCCTGGCCATCATTTTATGGTCAAAAGGGAAAAGAAAAAGGCATTCCTGTGAGTTTCATTTTCTAAGCAGGGGAAAGTTATCAGTGTTCTTCCCAGAGCAGTTCCAGGAACTGTAATTATGCTTTTGTGTATCAAAGGAAAAGGGTGTTTACACCTGACCTAGTCTCTGGGTAGATGAGATACTCTGTCTTGGGAAATTGTCACCTTCAGGCTGGCTGCTCTCACACAGCTGATGCAGAGCACAATTTTCCCTGCAGTGTAGTTGTAGCAACCTGCCAGTGCTCACCCAAGGCAACAGCAGTTTTCTCTGTTTTCATAGCCTTTAGGTCAGACTCTGGCCTGACAAAAAGTGCCAATATAGATTCTTCAGAGCTCAGTCTGTGATTTCTGCTATATAGCATTAGCTTCATTAAGAAAAAAAAAAAAAGGAAAAAAACCAAAGTATTTGTATCCCAGCAAAACACATAACAAGCGTCATGATTTAAACACAATTACAGGGTAATTACCTGTAGTGATGTCTGGATTGGTGTGAGCATCACCAGCTCCTGCGCTTTCTGAGCTCATGTCCAGCCTTTTGTTGCACCCCTGGGGCTGCTGCAGAAAGGGCTGTGATGTGCACCAGTGGTCCCAGTGCGAGGACAGCCCTGTGCTGGGGACTCTGCTGGTGCTGGGTCCTCGCAGGGGCTGCTGTGGTTTGAGCCTCTGTTCAGGTATCTCACAGCTCACTGATAAGCAGAGCAAGTAAAGACTACAAAGCTGCAGTCTGGAAATGAGGAATAGATGCTGGGTTATAAAATATTATGTCGTTAAACTAACAGCCCCCTTTAACAGCTAGAAATAAACTTCTTCGATGAGGGCTCAGCTCTGACTCCTTCTATACTGAAACAATCCCAGAAAAGTGCAGCCAGCATCTAGAAAAGGCTTTTAAAAACACGGGATTTAATGAAACAAGAGTTAAATAAACCTCCAGCCCCAGCCATCCTGCCAGGGCTGTCGGATGGGCTGAGCTTTCTGGGGGCTGGGCGCGGTGATGCTGAGCAGGGGAGCCCCAAGGCGGGGGGCTGCGGGCATGGGTGGCCGGGCTGGGATGGTGCCGGGTGGGCTCATTCCCGGCTGCGGGGGCTCATTCCCGGCTGCGGGGGCTCATTCCCGGCTGCGCAGCTCCATCTAGGGGCTGCTGCCCGGCCGGGAGCAGCCGGAGCCCGGCATCTCCGGGCAGGATCCCGGGCATTCTGCCGCTCCGGGCAGGGGATGCCGCGGCTGCAGGAGCCCCGGGTTGCGCCCTCTCCGGAGCTGCCCGCAAGCCCTGCTCCACAGAAGGGCTTCGTGCGCTGATGTGCGGCAGGGATTGAGCCTGGGAAGCACAGAAAGGATTCGGGGTTTTGGGCAGGCAGAGGTGACGCCTCTTCGCGATGGACGCGAGGCTCTTAGAAGCATCCACTTTTCATCAGGTCTCTCCTCGAGCTCAACCTGATTAAATTTCTTCAGTGAAAGCATTAAAAGAGGCTTCCCAGGAAAGTGATGGAATCACTGTGCCTGGAAGTGATAAAAAAATGTGCAGATGTGGTGCTTGGGGACGTGGTTTACTCAAGGACCTGGCAGTGTTGGGTTAATGGTTGGACTTGCTAATCTTAGAGGCTTTTTTCAACCTTAACGATTCCGCAATTCTAAATTAACTCAGGCTTACCTTGAGTTATGCCTCATTCGGTGCGATTCACTCTACTTCCCTGGTCCTCATGGCTGTAGTGAAAGGAGCTGTGAAATCCAGGGCTGGGACGCTCAAGGGCACTCGCAGCTCCCCTCGGTGGAGGTATTGCTTACAGGGAGGAAAGGAACAGCAGCAGCGGGGCTCGGGGAGCAGAGCAGCCGGGCAGAGAGCCTCTCTGAGCTCTCTCAGGTGGGGCTTTGCTGTCTTCAGGGCCACAGTTGGCGGGGCTGATATTTCTGAGGCTGAGAGATCTTAGCCTGCTAGCAGTTGCTAACCCTTCCCAAGGGAAAAACACCTGGAGAAAGCTCCTTCTCAAAGCAATCTTTGTAAACAGCAGATTAGTTTTCTCAAAACAAAATTTCTCTAGGTGATGTTACCTTTCTGGTTCTTTTTCTCTGGTTTAAGCAATGGGATTAGAGAGGAGGCATTTCTATTCACCAATCATGTTCAGTCTGTATCGGAACACCTTATAAAAGGGAGTAAGGAATAGACAATAAAGCCTCCTGATCTTTTGCCTTCAAAAAAGGGTATTGCTGTAATTTCTTCGTGTCCTGCAGCGACGCACAGGTAACCAGAGTAAGGCTTGGTATGCTGATAGGGCAAGTTTCTGATATGGTTTCCTTGAACTATGCAGAAAGGACTTTCGGGAGGTTTTTTGAGGAGGATCAGCTTGTTTTCCAGCTCCTCGGGAGGCTTTGCATTGCTCGTGCCCTATGAAGCCTCCCAGGTGGGAGGAGAACACACAAAAACCATGTCCTCTGGGGAGGAGTGGGGCATTGCAGCCTTCACGTGTGGCATGAAGGGGGGTAAAAAAAGGTAGAAAGGGAGACCCTAGAGCATTATGCATTATCTTTTATAGAAGAGGGAAACCCAGAAGCATGTAGATTCTGAATGCCTAACACAGGGAAAGGGGAACTCAAACTGTGAGTGAAGGTGCTCTGCTCCAGGCTTGCTGGAGAGCTGATGAGTGGTAATATATGATCAGAGACTAATTGCCTTCAAATAAGTGGAAAACCAGCTCCAGGCCAGCTGACAGGGAACCTGCTGGCTCTGTCTGATGCATATTCAGAAGCACACCATCAGCAGAGAGAGTCAGCACATAAAGTCAAGCCTTTTGAGCAGTGTTTATTCACCTGAAGGCCACACTAAGGCTCTGGCTGGATTCAAATGTCTTGGAGAATTTTATTAGTTAGGTAAGATGCCAAATGCAAAGGGCAGAACTGAAGCCACAGTGTCAGTTAAAGTTCAGCTACTCTATTAATTATCACTTACATCCTAAGCTGCTGGTATCCTGTATGCCTATAAACATATAACCATTCATTTTAGTGGAGAATGCAAATAATATCAATATAATACTGATGGGTGGCTTATAGTGTAACAGGATGGTGGGAAAGCTGGTAATTTTATAAAAGTTTATAAATTTTGTTGTGTGGATGGCCCAGTGTGCTGAATCTCTGCTATGCTTTCCAGGACACAGGATGAACAGGAACTATTTTTTTGTGTCAGCTGCAGTGAAAATAAAATAGAGATTTTCAGGAGTGGTGAGAAGGGGACGAATTTTCATGTAACTGATGTTGTGAAGCTCATCAGAAATTCTTCACTTTTAGGATTGTTTCAACAATGAAATGACAGGTTTTTAAATCCTCCCACACAATGCAGTCATATAGTAGTATCACTAATTGTTGTACTATAGTATTATTTACTCCCAAGCACTGTCTTTCTTATTGCTGGTTTAAAGTACATGTGTATGTATGTGTTCATATCTGTCAATCTTCCTTCTAAACCAAAACTTTCTGCTTTCTGTCTGCAAACAGCTTCACCCTGTTTTCACCTGACCTCAAGTGCTGAGGGAGGCTGTAATGTGGTTACTTGATTAACCTGACTGCCAGGGATGTCTTACGCATCAGAAGTAAAGCCATATGGGCATGGCTGTGACCCTGCCCCTGCAAAGGACCCTCTTATTCCCCACTAATATTGGTCTGAAAGCCAAAGGGGAATGCTTGACACCAGGCTCTTCTAAAGAACAGGGGAATGCTTCACGCCAGTCCCTACTGAAGAACTTTCTGGAGACCCAAGTTTCTTCCTGCTTCTTCTCACCTGCAAGCAAGGACCAGCTGCTGAGGTCAATTCTGCTGCTGAGGGTGTCTTTTGAAGGAAAAGGGCTGTCAGCCCAGAGCTAGTAGAGGCATATAAAGTATTACAGTTCCCATTGCATAAAACAACATCCTTTTTATGAGCAGACAGTATGCAAGCCATAAAATCCATGGATATTTCTGCAGTCTGTAAAACGTGTCCTTGGATCTGCCCTGGGAACAGCAGCTTTTCGAGTTTATTTGTATGGGTGGGGTTCAGGAATGGAGTCAATTCGAAATTCACATGATCCCCTGCAATTGTGACTGGGGGATTTCTCTTCCCCTACTACTGCCAGTGCACTGAGCTCAGGTCTAGAGGTTATTGTGCCAACCCCAAAACCTGGTCTGCTGATATAAATTCCCGCCTAGCTGTCTTTGCTCTGGCCACTCTCTTGCTTCCAGCGGTGCCTGTGAACTCAGAACAGGTTTTTTTCTCTGACACCTGCTGGGAGCTGGTGCTGCCCGGCTGTCCCTGCTCGGAGCCTGCAGAGCACTGGCTGCCACAGGACAAATCCACTCCAGGGGCAGGCCAGAAAAGGGGGGAAATTACCCTGTGAGGCTTCCAAGTTCCATTAGCCAATAGGGGTGTCTGAGCTCTTTGCTCTAACTTCTCTTGGGATGTGCAATAACAGGGAATATAGCCCTACAGATAAATGCTGTCTTTGCCAAGCCAAGCATTAATGTCACTGTGGTTCTATTCCCACAGACGATGGGTGGCCAACTATGGAATGTGCTCTGTGGTTGTTGGGCTTTCAGCCTGGACTACCATGGAGAATTCCAGGGTTAGCCAATCCATCATTTCACCTCTCATGAGACATCCTTTCTGAGGTGCAGAGGTTCACAGAAGAGATAAATAAAGTATTTATTTGCATAACATTCTTTTTGATACATTTCCATGGGAACAAGTAATGAAAAAAAATACCCTCAAGCAGGTGGTTTTGGTTTTAAATCCTGTCTTTTCAGCTCTGCTCCTGTTGGGGATTGGATTCTCTTTCTGCATCTGCCACTAGATGGTATTGCTTTAACGGGCACCTTCCTGCCTCCTCTGCACCCTTGAGACACAGACCCCCGAGAAGCAGGGGCTGCCTGTGTTTTTAATATTCTTCAAGCACCTCCTGGCAAATATTGTTGAGGACAAAGTCTTGGAATAGCAGATATTTAGTCCCACAGTTGTGCTTGCAGCACAGTTTCTGCTTAAGGGCGAGTTTTATATTTGCTCTATAATCCAGAAGGTAAGATAGGTCTGTGGTCTGCCTGATGTTTCAGAATACCTGATATATAAAATTTGAAGCAAACAGACAAAACTTTGTATACTCCAGGTCTTTTAGTTAGTACAAAATGCAGAATAAAAGGCTTCTTTTTCTTTCACATTTGCAAGATTTTTTTCTAACAGTTTTGTATTTCCTTTATGTGCTCGCAAAAGAAAAGCAGCTAATATGCAGGAAGTCATTCAGCAAAATTGTTATTAGCCTAGGAGATAAAAACATCAGTGTGATGAGATATGAAGTAACTTTATATTAAAAGTTAATGACTTGGACTGTTCAGCCTTAAATGATTTGCTACTTTCTAATCCTTGATATGCATCTTTATGGTAAGTTTATATGATGTGAGATTTATTCCACTTTTATATTTCCTTGTTTTTTTGTTCTGTTATTAAACTGTCTTATGTCATTGCTTTCCCTGCTGGGGAAACAATCAAGAAAGTCAAACCAAAAGTGAAAAGAACACCCTGTAGTGATTAAATGTTCTCTGTACTCACACTCGTAATTTTTCAGTGAGCCAATTTCTATCTTAACTCTAAATTAACTTAACTGAATTTAAAATTATTTTAATTGTTTTACTTGTTTATAAGGAAACAAAACCTGATCCCACATTTCGTTTGAATGTTGGGATTGGCTAGCTGGAATTTTATTAGGTGTTTTGAAGAACTGTGTGGAAGTTTTAAGCTCGAGTTACACAGCAAACCTTCCTTGCATCCTCACCCAACTGAGGAGGGGCTACAAAAGCCCATCCTGGTCCATGCCAGCCCCCTCCTGCCCCCCTCATGCAAACTGTGACTCTGCTGGCTCACGTAGCAGTGGATTCAAAGACAAGGAGGGCTCTTCTGGTTTAAAAGAGCATACAGGTGGTTGGTTTACAGTGAAAGCATGAAAGAGCCAGACCTGGCCCCGTGAGTGCTGACCAGCTTGAACTGTGCTGCATCTTAACAAACACGAGTGAGCTACCGGCTGAGCTGTGTTCACTGCCGGGGAAAAAAAAATAGTGCTTTCAACAAAATTCACGTTCTTTCTCACACATATGGGAGAAAACAAAATAAATGCCTCAGTATTGGTAATCAGAGTGTAGGAAATCAATGCTGCAGACCGTGCTGCTCCTTGCCTTCCACCTTTACACACTACGGCTGCTTTAGTGTCCACTGCCTCCAACCCAAGTGATGGAAACTCACTCTGAGTAAGCTCTGAGAGGCAAGATCACAGCAGGATCTACCAAAAACAAAGTGCTTATTTCCTCATCTTACGGATTGCAAGAAAAGCAATCTCATATTTCTTTTCCTCCAGGGCAGCAGGATGCCCTGGTGGCTCAGGAGGGAAGGAGGAGGCCCCTGTGCCATGCCATGTGCTGTGTGGCGCTGCAGCAAGGAGCAGGGCAGAGGTTGCAGGAATGCTGGATGGCTGCACACTGCAGGAAAAGATGAGGAAGGAGCCTTGTGGAGTTAGTGACTCACACAATTAAGGTTTGGCATGGCTAAATGGCAAGATAACAACATGATTTTACCATAAAAGGGGCAAATATGTTACTTCTGTGTTATATGAGATTCAATTAAATGGCAACATCAGTTAAACAGCTTCCAGAGCTTTTGTTTGGAAGCTTGCAAGGCTTTTTTTCCTGCAAAAGCTGTGCATTGAGTATCAACAGTTAGTTCCCCTGCAAATGAGACTGATGGCACAGCAGAGACTGTAACACTGGGCTTCTGTTGAAAAGCTGGGTTCATCCTCTGGTGAGTGTTTAAGTGGAGTAGCTTCAGCAGGAATGTGAATGAATAGCTTGAACAGAGTGTAACCTCGGAAATGCTTGGTGCTCATCAGGCTCGAGGAGAGTGAACACTGCAGGGGTCCTTGGACTCTCATTTGCAGCACTTGTTAGTTATGATGAGGATGGTTTCTTTCAGATTTTGACCAGATTTTTTTTTTTTCCTTTGGCTGGAGAAGGATTTCAATTTAGTGTCAGGAGAGCAGAAAACCTTTAAGTGAACAAGCCTCCCTCCTAACAGGATGATATAGAGACAATTTGCAGTCTGCCTTTCAGAGAATGCCTTGGCCCTGTGTTATTTCATTTGTAGTGTTTCGTACTAATGAGTTCATCAGAACATCTCAATACCATAGGTTTTATTGGCCCCGAGACCACGGCTGTTTCCTGGAAAGCCTCAACCTTCACCCAAGACATTTGACAGCAGTTTTGCCGTACACAAACACTCCATATCCCTCAAGGAAAGCACCTACAAGCAGCACCGATGGCACCACTGTTCAGGCTGGCAGTGAGCCTGCTCAGGGCAGTTTTCCCTGTAGAGATGATGACTTTGCTTAAGCCCAGCTGAAGCTGCTCTTGTGGTCCCAGGCTGCCGTCCATCCCCACATCTCTCTGGCCCTCCATTGCTCCATCCCTCTATCTCTTCCTCCCTCAGTCCCTCTGTCTCTCCTTCCCTCAGTCCCTCCATCCCTTCATTACTCTGTCCTTCCACCCCTCAGTCCCTCTGTCTCTCCTTCCCTCGGTCCTTCCATCCCTCCATTCCTCTGTCCCTTCATCCCTGCATCCTTCCATTCATCTGTCTTTTCATTCCTTATTCCTTCCATCCCCCCCACCTCTCCATCTCTCCTCCCCTCCGTCTTCTCCGTTCTTCCCATCTCCCCGACTCTCCTTCCCTCCATCCTGTCTGTTCTTCCCTCCGCACCTCTCCGTCCCTGAGTCTCTCCATCTCTCCTTCCCTCCTTCCCTCACTCTCCATCTCTCCTTCCCCTCCGTCCTTCTTGTCCCTTCTTCCCTCCATCCCCTCAGTCTGTTTCTCCTTCCCTCCGTCCCTCAGTCTCTCTGTTTCACCTTCCTTCCATCCCTCCATCTGTCTTGTCCCTTCTTCCCTCCACACCTCTGCCCCTCCATCCCTCAGTCTCCGCGTTCCTCNTGAAAAGCTGGGTTCATCCTCTGGTGAGTGTTTAAGTGGAGTAGCTTCAGCAGGAATGTGAATGAATAGCTTGAACAGAGTGTAACCTCGGAAATGCTTGGTGCTCATCAGGCTCGAGGAGAGTGAACACTGCAGGGGTCCTTGGACTCTCATTTGCAGCACTTGTTAGTTATGATGAGGATGGTTTCTTTCAGATTTTGACCAGATTTTTTTTTTTTCCTTTGGCTGGAGAAGGATTTCAATTTAGTGTCAGGAGAGCAGAAAACCTTTAAGTGAACAAGCCTCCCTCTAACAGGATGACACAGAGACAATTTGCAGTCTGCCTTTCAGAGAATGCCTTGGCCCTGTGTTATTTCATTTGTAGTGTTTCGTACTATTGAGTTCATCAGAACATCTCAATACCATAGGTTTTATTGGCCCCGACACCATGGATGTTTCCTGGAAAGCCTCAACCTTCACCCAAGACATTTGACAGCAGTTTTGCCGTACACAAACACTCCATATCCCTCAAGGAAAGCACCTACAAGCAGCACCGATGGCACCACTGTTCAGGCTGGCAGTGAGCCTGCTCAGGGCAGTTTTCCCTGTAGAGATGATGACTTTGCTTAAGCCCAGCTGAAGCTGCTCTTGTGGTCCCAGGCTGCCGTCCATCCCCACATCTCTCTGGCCCTCCATTGCTCCATCCCTCTATCTCTTCCTCCCTCAGTCCCTCCATCCCTTCATTCCTCTGTCCTTCCACCCCTCAGTCCCTCTGTCTCTCCTTCCCTCGGTCCTTCCATCCCTCCATTCCTCTGTCCCTTCATCCCTGCATCCTTCCATTCATCTGTCTTTTCATTCCTTATTCCTTCCATCCCCCCCAACTCTCCATCTCTCCTCCCCTCCGTCTTCTCCGTTCTTCCCATCTCCCCGACTCTCCTTCCCTCCATCCTGTCTGTTCTTCCCTCCGCACCTCTCCGTCCCTGAGTCTCTCCATCTCTCCTTCCCTCCTTCCCTCACTCTCCATCTCTCCTTCCCCTCCGTCCTTCTTGTCCCTTCTTCCCTCCATCCCCTCAGTCTGTTTCTCCTTCCCTCCGTCCCTCAGTCTCTCTGTTTCACCTTCCTTCCATCCCTCCATCTGTCTTGTCCCTTCTTCCCTCCACACCTCTGCCCCTCCATCCCTCAGTCTCCGCGTTCCTCNCTCTCGGGGCCGGAGCGGGTGGAGGAACCGGCCCTCGGGCTCTCGGGGCCGGAGCGGGTGGAGGAACCGGCCCTCGGGCTCTCGGGGCCGGAGCGGGTGGAGGAACCGGCCCTCGGGCTCTCGGGGCCGGAGCGGGTGGAGGAACCGGCCCTCGGGCTCTCGGGGCCGGAGCGGGTGGAGGAACCGGCCCTCGGGCTCTCGGGGCCGGAGCGGGTGGAGGAGCGGGCCCCCGGGTTGCCCCCGTAACCCCGGGCCAGCCCGAATCCTCAGCGTGCAGGCTTGCCGGCCGTCGGGGGAACGTGTTCTATGCGAATGTTTGTTTTTGCTGCGTAGGGAAGCGATGAGAGTATGTCAGTGTAAGGAAAGTGTTTGTCAGCAGTGGAGTTTTTAGCTTTGGTAATAAGCTGGAGGTCATCTTACTCTTCTGTGGGTAAGTGTTGATAGAAGGGTTTCTGGTTTCCACAGGGAAATTTTGAATGCAGTTACGCCCTCCACACTGACAGTCCTTAAGGCAAACGCTAGTAAAGGAAAAGAATTCGGATGTTTTTCCTTTTTTAAGCTACCTGAAATGCTGCCTAAATGTATGGCAATACATGAGCAGCCAGAAGTGCTGTTGGCTGCCCATAGCTGTCAGAGGATAAGATCATTTTTCCCCCATTTCCACTTTTTTTTTTTCCCCCTAAGAAAAACACACATATTTGTGTTTCAAAGCCCTAAAGACTCATGCCTTTGAATTAGGATATCTTTGAAAGTCAGTCAGAAGGGTATTGCCTGGCTTGGGTGCTTGCTTCAGCATAAAATAATGCAGTCAGCCGGGCAGAGTCAGTGAGAACTGGTGGAAGCACACCCAGAACCGAGCTGAACGTGGTGTTTTGTAAGCACAGCGCCTGTTCTAGCAGGTCAGGTTCAGGGAGACCCTCCCAAGTGCATAAACCTTCACAAGCCCTCTCTTCTTAAAGGTCTTTTAGGGGTAGGTCTGTGAAGGCAAAGCTTTGGTGTAGTGGCTCTATGTTCTGTCACTGCCCTTATTCCAACTTTCTTAGTTAAGAAGTGAGAAATTATTTTTAAATAGAGGAAGAAGACCTAATAAAAAGGAACTTGGAGTAGTAAGCTGTTAAATTTATTTGGTGTACTTCCCTTTCTCTCCCAGTCTGTAGGATTTGTCATTTTCCTGGACTTGTAGTTACTTTAAAAATAAAAAGGAACTTGGCAAGTTTTAATGCACTGTCATATGGCATATGCATGTGTAACTAATATTAGATATTTAATAATTATGCAGTAATACACTGAAAAATGTATTTGCTCCCTATTATATACTGCTTGTAAAACAGTAGCAGGGAAAAGTCTGAAGATTGTTTTTAATTTTGTTCGTGAGCTTAGACTGGCAGAATCATTACGTTGTTTTGAATACTCTCATTTTTTTTTTGCAGCCAACAAATGCATACTTAAAGACTTTATTGCTTCCAAACAATACACTTACTCAGTTCTTGCAAAGTAATCAGCCTCTGTTTGGAACAAGTTCTTGTCCTGTTTCAGACATATATATTGTGACTTTTTTGTGTGTGTAACTTCTCTTATTTATTTCAGAAATGAGGGTTCATTAACATCAACTTTAAGAACGCTTCTGTTCTTCACAGCTCTAATGATTACATTACCTGTTGGGCTATATTTTTCATCAAAGGCTTATGTATTTGAAGGTAATTTTGTTTCTGCCAATTAGCGTTATTATTACAAAAACAGAGGAAAAGCACAATCCTCTAATAGCATCTTTGTTCTTCCTGTTTTGAATATTTGTTTCTGTATGTAGACAAAAGGTCTTGTAATGTCTAATTATCACAGAAAATTATATAAATTGTCAATGTATGCTTCCCTGCATTGTGGTCTGCAGTCCAAAATTTGCTGTTTATTAGAGTGGTTTAAATTGTGTACAGGTGCATTGTTCCCCTTGCCTAAAGGGTACTTAACACCACCCTGCAGCAGACTTCTGTCAGTGTCATCAGAGAGAAGTTTCCTGCAGGTATTGCAAGCTGTTCGAGACAGAATAATGTTGTTTATGAGGTTTCTATTTTGCCTTTTGAAACATATGTGCCTTTAAACAAGTTATTTGCACTTTCAGATACTGAATGTGGTTCCTTGTGGAGCTTTCTTTTAATTAACGAAAAAAAAGGGGGAGAGAGATTATGGGTGTTTGTTTGAACAAGCAGGCATGTTGTAGTCCTGATTCTGCAAGGTTTTAATACTTATCTCCTGCAGTTCTAGGAGGTTATCTCCTTCAGAAGTGGGGAGGAGGAAGGGAGAAAGCGTATTTCAACTGTTAAACTCTTAAAGCTTTTAAGAGCAGTTTGTGAGTGTGTAACTGAGTTGTCCTGAGACGATTCTCCTTTGGTGTCTACTGCTGGATGTAGTACATAAAGGGCTCAAAGCTTGTTAAGTAACTTCAAAGATCCTTTTTAGCCTTTTTTTATTTTTAATTTGAGGTGTAGCAAGCTGAGCTTTAACTTTGCCGTGTCAGTTAATGGCAAGATCTGTCAGCACTGAAAGAATTGTCTTTGCAGGGTGATGGTTTTGGAGTGGTATAATGTGTATTTGCTTGCTTTTGGAGAGACTTTGTTGGGTTTTTAAAATTAATTAAGGGAAAAAATATTCCAGTGTTTGGTCTTCTGATATTTGAAGGCTTATTTTATCTGAGATGCATTAATGTATCTTAATTGGTGGGGCATTATTGTTCTACAGTCTGAATATAGAAGGTAATAGTCTTCTAAATTTAATTGTTCTACTCTTTTCTGCTGTTTTAGTGGCAAATTATTACAGAATTCCTCCCCTTCTTCCTCCCACCTCCCTTCCCCATATTTTGCCCCACAGAGAGAGCTACATTTAGGAAAAAAGGATGTTGAGGTTTGTTTGGTGCAGGAAGGTACTAACAGAAAAAGTGAATGTTGTAGAACTCTAAGCTGTTGACATCAAATCTAGGGTGTTTTATCTTAAATATTGAATACTGCAGCGTTGCTTTGTTCCAGAAAAAGTTTCAAGGAAAACTGTTGTTTAACTATCACGGTGAATTCTTTCCTGTGAATCATTTTGAGCTCAGACTTTTGTTAGAGGAGCAAACATAACTTCGTTTTTCAGGAGAATTGTGACTTGCCGTGTCGGAGTTCCTAGCTCACAACTAACGTGCTTTACTTTCTTTGTTTCCTCAGGTTCCTTGGGGATGTCTGACAGAGACAGCTATTTTTATGCTGCCATAGTTGCTGTGGTCACTGTCCACGTGGTGCTTGCTCTCTTTGTTTATGTGGCCTGGAGCGAGGGCTCGCGGCAGTGGCGCGAAGGCAAACAGGACTGAAAGGAAGATCAGCCATGTCTGATGGCCACAGACTGTAAAGCAGATTTTTTTTTGTGAGCTGAAGGAAAAGCATTCTTCCAAATGTGTAATACACGTGCACAAAGAGGAGGCTGATGTCTCAGTTGTGGTTAAAATAAGACTTGTGCTCATCTTGACTGTGTACTGGTGTTTTCTGTAATGGTGATGAAAGTTGTTCTCTAGCCAGCTTCTACTATGTTGAGCTGAGGAGGCCTTCACTTGCAGTCAAAGTAGAATAATTACATACTTCTGAAAACTCCTAGAGCTACTTTTGCTGTGTCTAGTATTTTTTTGGCTTGCTCTGAAAATAATATTGGCATGAAGCAAGCATTACATTTTCAAGGAATTAAATTGCTGCTTTAAAAAGCTACGTTACTTACTATCCAGCTCGAGTGGAAAAGATGGAATTTCACTTTGCTGTGAATAGTTTCCTGATTTATGTGTGTTGTGGTTTAACCCCAGCCACCAACTGAGCTCCAGGCAGCTGCTCACTCACTGTGGCCCCTCAGTGGGATGAGTGAGGGACTCAGAAAAGCAAAGTGAGAAAACTCATAGATCAAGATAAAGACAGTTTAATAGGTAAAGCAAAAGCTGCACACGTAAGTGTGTTGGTTTTCAGTACAAATTCAAACTGAAGCTGCACACATAAGTGTGCTGGTTTTCAGTACAAATTCAAGCTATAACCCTGTGGTAGCTGTTATGAAGAAAACTACCTCTATCCCAGCCCAAACCAACACAGTGGGATAGGTGTAATTAATCTATTTCTGTGTTTAGAAGTAATTTCCAAAACAGAATTGTGTCGAAACTCAGGTGATGTCTTTCTAATGTGTAGTACAATTTTTTTTCAATTATATTATTTTATTGCAGTATAGAATTCAATCTTTCATTTCCTTTGGGGAGGACTGTGGTATTACACATTGCTCATCTTTCTCCTCTTCTACAGTTTATCCTGGCAGTACAAAGGAAAGGGCACAGCATATTTTTTTGTGTATCTTTGGACAGATATGTGTCTCTTTGATATTTGCTCAAGTGTGCAGTTGGATTTCCTGTGGTAAAGCAGTGTCAGTAACAGTCATAAGCTGCTGTAATGGCTGGTAGGAGGAGCAAGAGAAAAGAAGCTGTGGTTGTCTGCAAATGATGTCCTTTATGAAGCAGAGGACACAAAAATGACCTCATGGAATAACTACTTACATGTACACTGTGAAACACAATATGTTGATTGTTTTCTTTTTTCCTTGGTTGTGGGTAGTCAAACCTTAGTGAGATTTTTGTGTTGTAAAATACCATGAATTTCATTCCACTCTTGCTGTTGTTAGCAAGCTTTTTAATCTCTAGCTAAATCATTTTTCCTAAAGTTCCAGCAAGACAAACTTTCTTAACCCTGATGATGGCTGTTAAGCTGTTGTGCTTGAGGTCATTCTGTTAATTTGAATTTTCCAGTTGATTACATTAGTTTAGCCTTTCTTGGAAGTTTTTTGCTTAATACGGGGCTTGGCGTGGTTTTGATGCTGCATGTGTCTGTGGTAAAACTTACATATAAATGAGGCAAAAATTGGTTATCTGTGCCCAGTGTCTTGAGAATTACATCCCCAAGCCTCAGTCCTGTCTTGTCCACCCCAGTCCCAGGTGTGCACAAGCATATTCACTGTGGCACACTAATGCAAATCGGTTTTTACGCTCAGTTCCTGCCCGTTACCTTTTCTCATCCAGAGCCCCACTGTCAGGTTTCTGCTGGCAAACTGGAGAATCTCCTCAGAGTACTTGAAGTGCAAAGTTAGTTTATACGTGGGCATTTTGGCTTCTTGTTCTCCAGTGTGTGAAGTGTACCTTGTGGAACAAATGCTGCCTTTTAATAAAGACCTACCCCGCAGTACAAGATCCAGTAAACAACGTGTGCTGAACACTTTCTGAATAATGTCTTTAATATTACACGTGTAGAGTACAGCTTAAAGCAAATATATAGCCCCGCTCAATAGCTTAGCTTTTTTTTTTTTTTTAATTTATTCACAGTGGAGAATAAATGAAGAGTTACACTCATGAAATGAAGAAGTTGATTTGGTACTAGAAGACAGTGGCAGAAAAAAATGAATGTTACAGGAGTCTAAGATGCTGACTCCAAGGGGAACACATCTGCTATGCTCTATTAGCTGGGTCCTGTGCTGGATCTGTTTTATGTGTCATGTAGCAGAATCCCTAGACACAAAAGTGAATTTCCTAGGAATAACAGGAAAATAATTCCTTGTTATACCTGTTTGGTTCAGAAAATCTGACAAGTTTGGCCTCTGCTGTATGTGCAGGCACAGTAATGTCTCGGCGGTTGGGGGTAACGAGCTGAGCATTAATCCATCCACTGGAAGATCTTTGAATGTCGTGCTTTGATCCACAACAGCATTCACAGTGAGAAAAGAGTCTGCAGAGCCAGAGCCAGGTGCTGGTGTGATGTTTCTGCGCTGCTGAGTGGGAGCAATCCCTCAGGTAAAGAAAGGGTGTAATGGGAACAGCCTTGAGGAGTTGTCCCCCCGCCGCCCCGGGAGGTGCACGGGGAGCATTTTCCTCCCTCTCTCCTTGCCAGCAGTGAGGGATCCACACTGCAGCAGTTTATTCCTGAAGAGCTGCGCCCTGTGGAAGGGAGCCACACCAGAGCAGTTTGTGAGGAACTCTCCTGAGGAGGAAGGAGAGTGTGTGGAGAACTGACCACTACAACCATTCCCTGTCCCCTTGTGCCACTGAGGGGAGGTGGAGAGCTGGGAGTAAAGTTGAACCTGGGAAGAAGGGACTGCTGGGGGGAAGGTGTTTTATTTCACACCACCCTACTCTGATTTGATGGGTAATAAATTTCTCTCCCCTGTCCAGCTAGAAAGGGGAGTGATTTTAGCATGATTTTGATGGGCATTTGGTGTCCAGCCAAGGTCAAACCCACCACATTTAAACTGATAAAAGCTGTGGAGAGATCAGAATTCTTGTTGGTTTGATTCTTTTATTTTCTATAGAGTGGTGATGTAAAATTTTTAACTGTGTGGTATTTTAAAGTGGTACTGTGAAGTTTGTTATTACTACCAGGAATGGATTTGAGACAACTCTTAAAAATTAAGACAACTGGGAAAACTGCCTAAGTCCTCCAGTACTTCACAGTTGCCTCTCACTTCATGGTCTATCATGTGTTTGCATAGGCTGACAACTAGTTTAGCTAAAGCAAGAAATTGTATCTCACAGTGAGCAAATACCTTGAGACAGATTGTGGCAGAAATTTTCCAGAACATTTTCCAAGAGTGAATAGACAGTGGGGGAATTGGCAAGTGGGAAATCAGTGACTTTTCATTCGTTTTTGTCTTCTGTACTTAACATCTCTGTTTTTTCAATGCCTAGAGGACACTGGTGGCGGGTACCCAGCCTGTGAGAGGGTGCAGGTGAGGGAGCAGCTTTGGTTTGTGCTTAGGGATGCCTGACTAAACTCTTTATTAACTTCCACCACTAAGAAGTGTCCAGAGCAAATAGTGATGGTGATGATCATGCTTTTCACAGAAATTATCATTAATAAGGTAAATGAACTTGAAACCGTCTTTGTAGTACATTTGAATAAAAATAAAACACTGCCTACCTGTTTCTTGCATTGTAAGAAAGGGCCTAGTAATAACACCCAACATTAAAAAACCAAAACAAAACTCCAAGAAAACAGCCAAACACAAGAACAACAACCCTACCCTCCAGAGGGCCCAAGCTCCTGTGTTATTTTCCCTCTCAGGCAGGAGACTGTGGTTTTGCCATGCTGCTAGAGCAGCACAACAAACTAGAGGGCAGGCTGTGCTACCTGCTGGCTCTGATGGGCATGGGGAAGGTGTGGTGCCTGCTGAGACATGTTCTCACCTAGTGCATTGGTGAACAGTAAAATGTTTGATGTTACTGCAGTTTTGGTGGGGTTTAGCATGCTGTGATTACTGTAGTTAAACAAACTCTGCTTCTGGCAGCCCTCCCAGCTGGACAGGGCGGACTGAGAGCATCAGGCAGGGGCTTGGTTGGTTCTAGTTCAAGTGAGCAAGAGATGAGAGAGCAAAGGGCCCTTAAATAACCAGCTGAGCCACACATGTGTTACAAAATGCCATTTTTGGGGTCTGACAAGTGTAGTTAGGGTGCAGCCCATGGGGCAGGAGGAGAAGGGTTCTGTGAAGCAAAGGAGTGACTTGGGGAGATGTGGTGAGGGCTGGAATGTGCTAGCGTGGCTTGATGCATGATGGCAGGGGCACCATGTGTTTTGTTTGGAAGTGTTTATTCCACTCTTTTTCAAGGGATTATGCAGAACCATTGGTCTGAAATATTGAACGTAAATAACACAAAATAGTAAGATAATTCTATTTATACTTCCAGCTAAAGTTGTTCATAGGTTCACAGCTGTGCTGTGTGAGATCTGGGACACATTTATTCACTTTGTCTTGTACAAAGCAGCATTGTTACTGGCTCTGAGTCATCTCATGGGGCATGGTTAAGCCCTTGGAGTGTAAATATTTCTTTAAAAATACCAAAGAGCAACTGCCACTCTAATGTTTCATTAGCTCAAATCAACTGTGAGTTTAAGAGTAATACAGAAGCTGCTTGTTTGAAGGTGACAGAGAGCAGAGCTTGTTGTGTCCCTGCAGGAGGAGGTCCTCAGGTGCTTGAATGGAGCTTGCAAGAAGAAATTCCTGTGTGATTCAGGGCCCCCACAGTCATTCCCTTATCTGAAGATACCCCAGTGTCTGAATTTCTGAGCTGTTGGCATAGAGCTTGAGTCTCTTTGTTAGGAGGAACACAGCCTTGTGTAACAATGCTTAGCTGTAGCTGTGAGACAGGAAATAGAGGTGAACTCTTGGGACTTGAGCTCTATTTGAACCTAAGGCAGGAAGAAAAGGGATGGAGAAAACGCGTGTGGATTCCTGTAGAAAGCAGCTTTTTTAGGTCTCCCAGTTCTGAAACCACGAGACAGAGCCAATCAAGGTCCTGTTTCAAAAAGTCAGGGATACAGACCGGGAAGCTTTGTGGGGAAGGATGCCCAGGGTGAAGAGCTAGCAAAGTTGAGTAGTTAATTTGGTGACTGGCTGGCTGAATGCCTGGGACGGGGATTTTTTTAGGGCTGGTTTGCTGTCATGCTTCACAACCCTTTTGTCCTACCAGCTTTGGATGGGATGTTCTTGCTGAGATGATTCCCCTGTGTGCCCACTGTTTGGAGGGGTGATCAAGTGCTTACCTGGAGCTGTGCTCTTAAAACAGTACAAACTGCTCTCAGGCCTAAAAGAAAAAAAAAAAAAAAAAAGCTGTTGCAGCTTTTAGTTGGCACATGAGACACTGTGGTTTAATAGCTTTGGTGGAAATGGTCCAGAGCATAGGCACAGGGGATGTGTTATTAATTAAAACTGTTCGTAATTGAAGAATGATTTATGAGTGAGAGTAATAGTAGTCAGAGATTAAGAACAAACACTGCTGTGGGTGTGGGCCCATGCTGAAGGCACCATGGAGGAGATGTTTAATACCTTTGCAGTTCTTCATCCTCGAGATGCAGCGTTTCTTAGCATGTTTGAGTCATTAATGTGGTTCTGCTAATGTTAGAGATCAACTGGAAGTTTGGCTTCACAGCTGGAATGCTTCTCATTTCAGGGGAATGAGTCTTTGATGTGTAAGTGGTTTTGTGTCTGACTGAGAAGACAGAAGAACCCACTTTGCTCTCAAACCACGTCGCACTTGGAGCCCTTTCCTAGAATAATTCCTACACAATTAACAAGTGTGTTGGGTGATTCCTAATGTGAAGCATTCTTATAGAGCACGGAGTTTCCTTTACAAACTTGTGTTATGTCTGCAATACAATGCTTTTTTCTTCAAAGTATGCCCTCACCAAAAAATTCAAACCACAGGTATGCTGATGATCTGGGTGTTGGAGCTGTTTTGATGGCTGCTTGTGTTAGGTGCAGCCACCTCTTTTCAGTGTGGAGTGGCTGTAGCTCATCATCTGCAGGTTTTGTTCACCAGCATCCCTGAGACTTGGGCAGACACCAAATCCTGTGTTTAATAGAGATTCCTCTTAATGCTTAGGGGCTTCAACCCAGCTCCCAGTTTTACTTAGTGAAAACTGGACCTTGGGTTTTGTATCTGAATTATAATGGCTTCTTTCTATATGATAATGACTGACTGATCACTAAGCCAGTTCCTTTATTCCTATCTAGCATTAAGCCAGTTCCTTTATTCCTATCTAGCATTTATTTCTAACCTGTTAAAGTTCTGCAAACAGCAGCAAGTCACTCACTTCTTTTAGTACTTCTCCCTCTTAACTTTCCTTATTAAGTGCTTTCCATGGATGCAAATATTCCCCGTGGTGTGATATCTCTTGTGATCCCTAGTTAAGATTATGTTGAACTTTGTAGGGTGAGATGAGGCTTTTATAACACGTGGTGGGTATTTTGCTTTCCTACCCATGTATTTTCAGAATTGTTTGTTCTGTCAGCTCTGATACTTAAGGCACAAAAACAGTGATTTCAAAGGAAAAAAAAAAAAGTAGACAATTGCTGTTTAAGTTACCTATTTGTCATGGCCCTAATTAACAACACCAAAACAGCAGCATGTTTCTGTGTTGTCAGATACTTACTAGGTTCAGAACAGTTGAACTCTGTGGTCAGATGTAGTTTTGGTTTAGCATATTACAGGACTCAAGAACATGTAATACACTGAGTGGCATTGGCAGGGGGATCCAGGCTGCTTTCGTTTCTCCAACCCTAAAAGAAAACTACATTGAGCCTTTTGGTAAGGAAATCTTAGAGACCTCCCTCAAGAATATGTGGTGGCTGCAGCTCTTCAAGATGCCCACCCGTGCCAAAATGCTGTGTTCGCTTTATATCAAGCTCATGCAAGGGCTTAATTGGGAAGGAGAGCTGAGTGGCTTGTGAACTTTCTACCTCAGGTCAGCTGTGCTCTAACTGCATGGTCCAAATTGCTATTTGATGGGATAAATGATTCTTGTGTGCTTTTCATGGACTTTGTGCAAAAAGTGAGCAGGTAATTCATCTCAGCGGGTAATTCTGCAGAGCACCAGAACTAATTTGCTAGAGTGCTATTCAGTAACAGATGAAGCAATGGAGGAATGTGTCTCATTACATAAGCGTGAGTTCAGTTGATCATATCTGTGTGTGGATATTATACGTGAACCGATTGACCAGTAAAGGAGAGAAGTAATTTGTTTTGTGTTGTCTCCTTGAATTCTGACAAGACAGTTTTCCTTCAGTTCAAACTTGGCAGTTTGCTCATCACAGAAATTCCTGTTCAGACTGATTGACCAGTAAGAGGAATTGATGTGTTTGCAGAAGCCGGCGTGCTCCAGATTCCTGTGAAAAGCAGTTGAGGCTTTGAATCATAAGGGAAGTCCCTTTACCTGCAATCCTGGCTTTTGGAGAATTAACAAGGACTGGTCCTGAATGAAAATGAGGCATTGGAGGTAACTATGCCATGACTGCTGTGGTTTGGATGGGTAATTAGACTTATCCATCAGTAACAGGATGTCAAATGACTCTTCTTTCTCTCATTTGCATTCCTAGCACTGGGAAATCAGTATAAAGCCATCATTTACTCTTAACAGGCTTTGAAAAACACAATCTGTTTGTAGTATTTCCTCAGGAAAAAATTCTGCTTTAAACTAGGCTTTCAATACTTGGTACAAATTTAAGCTGCTTTAGCCAAAAAAAGAGCTTTTGGATAAAACTGGTGGTGTTGTTGATGGATTTTCCTCTCCAGAGTACACTGCATATTCCTTTTGTGCTAAAAACAAAGGTGAATATCACAGAATACTATATGTGGCAGCATTGTACAGTATCCAGATACCACTTGCCTTAGATGTGCTGCCTGCTCTTCTTGTAGTTCTTTCCAAAGAGCGAGGTAGGATCCAGCTGCAATCAATCTTTATGAGCACACAGGGAGAGCTGGTCTCTGTCCCAAAGAAATCACCATGCAGCAGGATCAGTCTGCCTGAAGGGATATTGCCAACAAACACAGCAAGAGCGTCCAGGTGGAAGTAGAGAGGTGTTCAGGGCAGTTAGCACAGGATAACTCCTGGAGTCATTGGACCTGGCCTTGGAGATACAGCTCCTCTACCCTCAGAGAGGTGGAGAGATTCACCTGGCTGGCTGTGGCAGACCTCAGGGTCACAACTGGGGAAGGGAAGGGACTGGAGCTTGAATTTTTTACCCACTGCTCTGCCAGCAGTATCTGCTGTTCACTAGCACTCATCCACAGGGATTTTTTCTGGTGAGAACTTGAATCAGTGCATACCTGGACTTTTACCTGATTTTGCATAGCTTAACACTCTTCAAGGTCTGCAGACATCACAGCCCACGCTTTCCTTTCTTGTCAGTTCTTCTGAATATTCCATTAAACCCCTGTTTCAGCACTCTGTTGCCATACTTCAGCTGGCTTTAGACTTTCTGGGTTTCTTTCAAATGTACCTTTTCTCTGAGTCGTCATTTCCTTCCACATTTAAGACTTAAAGTAATCAAAATTGAAATTTGCACAGCACTGGAGGAGGGTGCTGCACTTGAACGGTGCCATTCCATTATCTTTTCAATGCTGTTAGTGCTGGGCTTTTATCTTGCTTCACACTGGAAGAGCACATCCCTTCATGTGGCCACGAGGTTCAGCTGGGAATGAGCGCAGTGGTCAGGATGCAGAATATGCGTATGGTGCTATCCAGGCTAAGGCTTGGCATGAGGCAGGAGAAATACAGCAGTGAGCAAATGATAAAGGAATTAAACTAATATACAGTCCCTGTTTTATCATGGATGCCTTGGGGTACGTGCATGTCTTAGTCTTAGCTCTAAGCAGTGCATTGTTTGGGAAAGTACATTCAAGCATGACTAATCTGCATTTGTCTCCCTCTCCCAAAACATTGTTTCATTTGAAATGTTTTATTTCTTGTATTTAAAGAATATTCTTTCATAATGCAAAAGCTATTTTTCATTTTTCTAGAACAATTGGTTGAAGTGTTTCTATTAATCTTTCTATTATTTAACCACTTCTATCTGCAATACACAATAGAAACAAATGGATTGATTTTTTTTGAGACAGGCTTGCTTTTTATCCTACAGAAACAATGACTCATGAGATTTATCCAACCCTCATCTGTATTCCTCCCCCAACTAATAAGTTAAATGTGAATTTTGTGTTTGTATAAAGACAGCCTGTGTGTACCTCACCAGGGAGCTTGTTTGAACATGGAGTTCACCAGAGGAAAATTCCTTGCCGCAGTCAAACTGCTTCATTGGGCATTAAGGAGCTTTGCAAAGTTTGCTCCTTAAGTGAAGAAAACAGCATTAGATTTAATTCACTGCTCACACTTACAGTGATCCTGGCCTGGTGTGCACATCATCACAATGCCAGGTTTGTGGTTCTGATACACAAAGAGACTGCAGGAGGCAGAAACCTGTCATGCTTTGTCTTTGGGCCTGTTAATCCTGCAGATGGGGAGCATCAGGATGTGTAAGATTCTGCACTGATTTAAGATCAAAACACCCTCTATTTCCATTCTGAAACAGTCCTGCAAGTGGTTGTGCTGGTCTAACTAAGGGAGAGTGAAGGATGGGGTAGGGATTTGTAGTCAGCGTACCTGCTGAAGCCCCTGTGGTGAGGGGACACCCTTAGCTGGAGCTGACTCCACATTCATGCAGAGAAACTCGTTTAAAGCTAAAATGAGGTATGGGCTTGCAGCTCCCCAGTGTGGAAGGACCACGGGGTTTAGCTGGGAGGAAAGAGACCCAATCAGTACAGTTCACTGCGTGAAAAATAGCCAATTTCTGTGCAAAGCTCTGGATTTTGCATTGGGCTTTTTTAACTGAGCAAAATCTGGGCATCCAAGTACTTCTTTTTGGTGAAATCCGGAGAGGATTGCAAAGGAAGCTTTACCGAAAGAAATCTATATCCTGTACATCAACTTGTTCCTGTCTGGACACTGCTCACAAAACGCTGCCTTGCCGATGTTGGGATAACTGGTATTTAATGAAGAAAAGACTAACGAAGATTGATTTTCTAGGAACAATAAAAACTTCACATAATTATCTCCTTCCCTTCACCTTTCCCTAGGGTGGAGGGATGGCCTGTATTTGCAGAGGCTGCACAATAGACATGTCTATTCTCTTTGCCAGCCAGAGCTAAAAGCCTCTTTCTGTACAACTCTAAGGCCAGACTATCTATGGATTCCTGTTAAAAAGGGTTTTGACATTTTGTAGCACTTCCGTTTTCCTGGAACTCTCCAAAGCAAGTGTGCTTCTGTGAACGTGAGTTCTTGATAGGTGAACTTGCAAATGTGCAAGTGGCTCTGATCTGTACAGCGAAGGGTTAAGAGAACATACATCTGCAAAATTGAAAGATGAAAGCAACCTAGACCATTAATTTCACATTTTCTTATGGAGAAGAACACTTTGAGCAGATACAGCGTGTGGAGGGAAGAAGAAAAACACCACCACTGGCAGAATGGGGAAGCTGAACTATGTGTTGAGGCTCAGAGATTGAAGGCTCCAGAGGGTAATTCCTACTCCTGCTTTACAACTTGGTCAGAATTATGGTTGCAGGTGCAGTGAGCACCAGAAGCCTACATAAGAATTCTGCCAGAAGTATGTTGGGCAGCTCTGTGAATAGGCAAGGATCTCTTTAGTTTGACAGGTAATATTTACTTTCTCCTGTCCCATCTCCATGCAACTGCAAGAGAAAATTACAGTGACTCACTGCAGGCCAAGAGAGATTTCTACATTTCTCTGACAGAGTGGATTTCAGTTGGCTTCAATGGACATGGTTTCGCAGGCACTTCAGCGCTAGGACTGACCTAAGTGCAAGTCAGGCAGGGTTTTGAGTGGATTTTTCTTGGCTGTTATTGACAGCTTTCCTTAATTTGATTTTTCATGAGTGATGTGTTGATTTGACATAGCCCTGTGCATGAGCTGAATGTAATATTCCAAATTTAAGACTGCAAGGTAAACAAAATTCCCAATGCAAAAGGCAGTCTCAGAGACTTCCAAAGCCTTCTCATGATAAAAGTAATTTCAAAGTAAAAATCTGTGCGCTGAAAAATATTTAATTTCACAGAAAAGTAATTTAAGCAGCATGTATTTTGCAGTTTGATGGTGTTCCATACAACACAGTATTAGCTTCCTTATTCATTTGTAGGTGTCTGCTCATTAAGTAAGGTCTTTACAAAGTGTAGGGGCTGTTCAAATGCTTTAGGGGATGAGTGTATTTATTATGAGCTGATAATCCTTGTAAGTTGTTACATTAAAATATAAATGGATTATATTCTGATGAGAAGCATGAAAGTGATTACTAAACTGTAGAAATAAATGTGTTAGAACCCTAAATAGTGTAATAATCCTCTAAGAGGAAATTGCGCCTCGTTCATTTATAATGGTATTGTGATTGGCTTTGTTTTAGTTCAACTTTTGAGTCAATGCTTCCATGAAATTCTCATGACTTGCCTTCCAAAATGACATCAAAGACAAAAGGAGAAAAACAGTCTTGACAAAACCAGGTCACTACATCAGCAAGAGCAGAGTGGGCTGAGCAGCTGTGCTTCCTAAATCAAAGCCTTGCTGCAGGAGCGCTGCTGCGCTCCCGCTCGTGTGTCACAAGCGCCGTTCTCAGCAGTGAGGGACCAAAAATTGTCACAACTGCAGAAAAGGGGCTGAAGGCTCTGGCCAAAGCCTGGTGCCCATCTCCTCAGAGGGCTGCTCTGCTGAAAGGAGGATGTGGAGGTCCTCAAGATATCCCTTCTGGGGGATGTCCTGGTCCTAGCTATACTCTGTAGCCGGGAGTGCACAAGGAATGAGGGGGAGTAGTGAGTTCTTTGTGCCTACATCAAGCAAAAATCCCAGCGAGGGATCTGAGGTGTTCTGCCAGCCCTGTCCTTCCCGAGGTTCTTTCACAGTCTTGGCCAGACTCCCAGGTGTGGGACAGACTAAGGGTTTTCTAAAGGATACGCATCTGGACTGCGAGGGAAATGAATTGGCCAGAAGCTTATCTCAGTCTGCCTTCAGAGCAGGGAACTGTCAAGAAACCATCATCTCCCTCTCCTGCCTCAGTTGCTGTGTATCCCCAGAAGAGCTGTCCATCGAGGGACAGAGAGAGGGATCTGAGTACGCACACAGGGCCATGCCCAGTTTTGAAATTGCCATTTTGTCAAAAATAAATCCATGTACAGTTTGGCTGTCTGCAGTGCCGGAGTGGGACATAGAGTACACTCAGGAACAGGAATCTCCTCCTGGATCCTGTGTGGCTGTGTCCAGGCTTTTTTGCCAAGGGCCAATATAGTGTCTATAGCCAAAACTTAATGAAATAATTACAGCTGGCAGGGCTTGGTAATTAATGTCTAGCGCAACCTACTGTAACATATTGCTGCTTTTATATGTGTTTTGTGCAAAATGCTCATTTGCAGCTGTCTGATGGGGAGAGGGTGACAAATCCTACAGGAAGAAGGAAACGTGCTTCCCATCTTTTGAGGTTTTAATTAAATTAACTGCACTGACAGGAATGGCAAAGTGCCAGGGCTTCTCCTGCGACTGAGCAAGCGCTTAGCAGAGAGGGAACAGGAGGCTCATACAGGTGTCTGTGTTCAAGAACAGCATCTCTTTGGCTAACAAGCCTCGTTCTGCTGCTGATTTACTTAGTGGAGACCTTCAGCTGTCTGACCATGTGGGTGCAAGGATTTGGTGTTTCCCCGTGAGGAGCAGTAACAGCACATGGGCTCTGGCAGGTTTCATTCAAGCCATCCAACAGCATATGCAGCGAATGCTAATGAAAGCTTCATGGCACAGGCTTTGCTCTTTCTGCGGAATGCCTCAGAGAAGATTTGGCAGATGCAAAGACCCGTTCTGGGGTTTGGAATGTCACGCTGTGCAATGTCTCCTAACGGAGCTACTACTGCCTGCTGGAACCTGGAGTCTGCTCCTGGCACTTGAGATCCAGAGTTTCCCTGGCTGCGCCTTGTTGGCAGAGACATCCCAATTTCCAGGTGATGCAGCCCACAGAGTGGTTCAGATCAGCTGCCTCTCCCCACAGCCTTCTGATGGCCTGCAAGTGCTGCAGGGGCAGGGAGAGGAGAAACCTGGGTATATGTGAGTCTGTGTCCCAGGGGAGGTTGTGGTGGGACAAAGCAAATGCCGAGCACAAGCTGGCATCTGCCCTGATCCCATTGGTCATCCAGAGGAGGAAACTAGGGAAGGATAAGAGAAACTTGCTCTTTTTTTAATATTAGGAAGACCTGCCTATCTTTTACTCCATGCAAAATAGATGACTTCTATCATCTGGGACTTCTCTGTGTAGGATTTTGAGCAGAGCAAGCTAATAATGACTGAGTCTCACTGGGATTTAAAATGGAATTCTTGCTTCTTGGTGTAAATAAGAAGTGATAGTATAGCGTGTAGGAGGTCTTTAATCTTCTGGATTTATTACCTTTGTAGGATTATATATTTTTTTAAGCTTTTTGTTTCATCCTCAGCACTGACAGAGGCAAGCAGGTAACTGAAGGTACACACAGAGCATTTTAATGGGGATTTTTCCTGAATTCATCTGAAGCCAAGCCCCCTCTGACCACAGCCCCACCCTCTCATCTGCATTTCGTAAGGGCATTACCACTGTAATTAATAGGACTTGTATAACAGTACCTAATTAAACTCCGATCATATAGTGTAAATTTAACTTGATTATCATTAGCCTCAGTGAACTCTGCAGGAGATTAATCCTGGTGATTCACTCAGCACAGAGAGCACCAGCAGCAGCTCTGCGGAGGACCAAAATATTAATGAACAGCGATGCTCTGTGCCCCCAAACCCTGCAAGGTAGGTCTGGGTAGTGACAGCAGCACCGGTGCTGGGGAGGGCTCTGCACTGGCACGGGAGTCTCCCCATTTCCAAATTGCTTAAAAGCCCCTGGAATGCCAGCAGGCTTCTACGGCGCCGCTCTTAAAATCACTGAATAAGGAGTCTGTGAGAGGATTATGGCTTACATAAGAGTTTTATGTCTGTCCTAAAGCTACAGCCCCTATGCATTTGTGCATTGCGTAGGGTGTCTGCCAGTGATTCGTGGGCACCAGGATGTCCTGAATGACTACGAGCCACATTTTGTTTGGGATTATTACAGATACAGGACCTGCTCCCAGTCTTACGAAAGCTGCTGAGGTATAGTCTGTGGGAACAGAGCAGAGGCAATAATGTTATATTTCTTTATATTAATTCCTGCACATTAAAATGTTGTATACTTTGCTTCTGCACATTGTGCTGGAGAATTCTTTGCTTAAAAAAAAAAAAAAAGTCTTTGGTAGAATAATGGGTTTCTGTATGTAGTCCCAAAGTACAGGGCATGGGGTTTGTTCTGTCTTTGGCTGAGCACATCTGTTTGTTTGCTGCTAATAATAGTTTAATCAATGGGACTGATTCCTGCATATTCTCTGTCTGACCGTAGCCCAGATGATAGCAAAAAAGGGTCTTTTGTATATGTCACTTTTTCATTCTTTGTTGTTATTGTTGTTTTTGTTGCTTAATTGAAGGCAAAGAGAAAGTTTTACTCCTGTTTGCATGAATGGTCACATCAAACAGTACAGGAAAATCTAGGCCAAGCTGCTTTCAGTGGGCTAAGGAACATTATATCATTGCACCGCTTCCTTTCATAGTAGCAGTGCCTCCTAATAAACGCCAGGCACCTTTTGAACTTTCTTTGAAACCATTAGTTTTGCTTTCCACAGGTACCCCGTAGCCCACCTTGCCCCCCAGCTCGCCGTGGCATGGCTGTTGTGAGGAGATGTGTCCGTGTGGGATGGGAAGGAGAGGGATGTGCGCGGGGTGCATCCTCGCTGCCTGCAGAAATGGTGCTGGTTATATAACGCCCTCGCTGGGAAACGAGGTGAAACTCTGCCAACTCTTCTGCAGGAGCTTTCGGAGGGTTTGGGGGCTGCTGGCTGGCTGAAGGGTAGGTCAGGGATGTGTTCCTCGGGGGGGCTGTGTGTTGGGGTGTCAGTGTGTGCAGTGCTGGACAGGGGCTGCAGCATTAATGACCGAGATGTCAGTGCAGGCGATGGTGCCTCAAGCAAACACGGCCACTCAGCACCTTACCTGAAATAGATCATTTTAGGCCATTGCTGCTTTGTGGGACAGGTCTGTAATTTGTCTGTGCTGTTTTGCCTGTTTTTGTCTCAAACACAATTAAAAATAAGCCGTGCTTAAGCCACAATGGCTTCCCTTTAATAGTGGTAATAATACTTTGTGAGAGAAGGCTGTGCTCAGGCAGCGAGATGCTTTATATCAAATGATCTGGGATCATTTCTGTCTATCATTACTATTCAGGATGTAACTTGCTGGGGCTTTGCTGTTGTCCTTTGCACTTGCTATTGTTTCTTGCGCTTGCAGACTTGTGCCTGTTTGCAGCACAGTTGCTGTGTTTGCTTGTCCGAGTGCAAATGTTCATGTTGACTGATGAGTGCATGCGGGATGGTTGTGTCCGTGGGTGCTGGATGTCCATGTCTGTTTTAAGACTGGGACTGGAGGTCTGGACGTGCTTGCCACTGTCATGGCAGAGTTATTCATGTGCATAGCACTCTCATGGAGCTACTGTCAAATGTTCATCTCAGAGCAGAAAGTAATCTTGGTTTGCAGCAAGGTGAACAAAAGGAATGCCTGAGCTTTTCAGGGTTATATTGTGGAAGCTGTGTGTGCACTGTAAGTACTGCATGTGCTTCAAATACCTGAGAGCTACTGGGGGAACTTGCAGAGACAGAGGGGCTGTGCATCCACAGCACAGCCAGCTGGGAGCTCAAAAGATTCCAACAGCAAGAAACAGAGCCCAAATGAACCTAAATAAGCAAGGGGTCTGAATTATTCGCAAATAGAAATGCTTGTTCCTGAACAGTCAGATGTCTGAATCCGGAGCAGCCTCAGGCCATGGGACTGGCACTGTGAGGGTGAGCATTGTCCTAAAATGAACTGTGCAACAGAAAAATCAGTTGGTATGAGATACAGGCTCGTACTCCCCTGGGACTGAGAATCTCTTGTACTCAATTTTTAGACTCCTTTTTTGTTACCGTCTAAAAGGCACTTGATGTCACAATTCCTGTCACTTTGGCTTTTGCATTTGTTCCTTGCGATATTCAGCTGGAATAGCAAGCCTGCCAGGGCCCACATCCTCTATCCTATTTCAGCTTTGTTCTCTTTCTCTTGCTGTGCTTGAGTGCAGTGGTCCCATGGATCTGGCTGGTCCCTGGCTGGTTGTGTGGCCTTTGTGTGAGGAGAGGGGTGTGAACACAGGGGCTCAACCCGGGGGCAGCGTCTCGCTCCAGACTCAAGGGAGCTGCACAAGGACTGCTTGCCACGCTGGGTTTCTGGGGTCATGGGTGGCCAGATGTGTGGTGGGCGCTTCTTTGGCATCTCCCCATTTCTAGGGCTTCTGGTGTGTTGTTAAAGTTCTGCAGGGAGCAGCTCCCCGATGTTTTGTACCCCCATGCGGGCACTCAGGAGGGGTGGGGCAGGGGCAGCCAGGGCTGTTGGCCACAGTGTCCAGGACTGGGACCCCAGGAGGGGAAATGAGCTGATGAAATCTCATCTTGGTGGCAGGTGTGACATCTTTGCATCAGAGGAGGTGGCTTCTCTGTGCTGCAGAAACACCCTTGGGAGAAGATCGCTGGTTCCCTCAGCAAACAAAGACAGCAATGGGGTTAGGCCATCCAGTGCTGCAAGCTCCCGAGCATTGCATGCATCAGTGAAGAGAGGTAGATTGCCATAAGTGACCATAGGTAGAGAAATATCACACAGCTGCCTAGCTTTTCATACACCATCACTGCGGTGCTGGTGGCTTTGTAACTTTTGCAGCCCCACAGCTGGGCCTGCAAGGTCCCAGTTGCTGCCTACAGATGGTAAGCCTTGCCCTATATATCGAGCTGACTTCTCTGTGCACACACCTGTGTTTAATTACTGTTGTGAAATGGTAATAAAAAATATAAAATGTCATTACAACATGGTGTGGGGCTGGGATTTGCAGCCTAACTGCAAGCCTCCTGTTGGCAAAACCACTCCAGGTTTGTCTGAACTCCACCACTGGACAGTTGTTGTCTTCTGTGAGCTGCTCTCTGAGCAGGCTGATGTGGCTTGTTTTGTTTGTCACTGACTGGCCAGGATATGTTGGTGTCAGCACCTCCCCTAAGTCTTTCCGATGGTGGAAATTCTGCCTGGTTAAAGCTCCTGCCAGCCAGATCCTCAGCAGGCACAGTGCTAGGCATGCTTTGCCCAAGAAGTAACTTTCTTCTTGAAGGAGATTTATTCTGCTGTAGACAAGGGTCACTAGGACTGCACTGACCCCCTGATGTTGGTACCCATTCTGAGAATGGGTGCTGATCCCACTTTACCAACGTAAAGCCATTCAATGCAGTCTGCAGTAAAATGATTTCTGGTGCTTATAAACATTTCAGGGCATTCAAATGGCCTTAAACCCTATTGTGCTTCTTGCTTTAGCTTGGAGTTGGCCCAGAGCTGGGTTTGACTGGCAACTCAGCTTGCAATTTCAGTTCCTTGGGATGGGGTGATGGATCCCTGCCCTCCCCCAGTCCTGTCCCCCTGCTACCTGTGGTGCAGGCTGAGCCCTCAGAGTTTAGCTCCAAGCTGCAGCCAGTGACAGTCTCCACATGCAAACCTCAGCAGCAGGATCAGAGCCACGTTTCTCAAATTGACAAGGAAAATAAAGGCTTTTATGCTGTGGGGAGGGGAGGAGAGGACGAGAATTATTTCAAACATTCTAATAAGCCCCTAAAGTAAATAACTAAATGTTCTTCCATCTCAGTGTAGCTCTTGGAAAATTTCCCAGGATGCCTTTAAAGAGCTCATTGTAGAATAGTGGGATGTTCTTTTCCCACAGGTGTATGTTAAAACAAAAACATTTCACTTGGAATTATTACAGAATTACCTGGTCTTGGGATTACTGTGAGGAGCTTTGGGAAATCATTCACCTGGGCTGCGTTACATGGGAAGTGCTGCTGCCATGCAGGTCCGTGGTTTGTATGGCAGGGGAGGCAGAGGTTCAGAACATGATCTTGCCTGCCTGGCTTTAAATGGGAAATTGTAGGGGTTCTTTTTCAGCAGTGAAACTGGTTCTGTTCTTTTAACTTGAACCTTCTAGCATAAAAAGGGAGGCTTTACTACAAAGAGTATTGTTTGCAACAACCTCATGGACTCCACCAATTTTTTTTTTTCTAGATGAAGTATTTTGTTGCAGGAACCAACAGGGAATTACTTCCAAACTTGTTTTAACATTGTGACACAAACACCTGTACACAGGAAGCAGAGGTCTTTCTCTGTTTGCATCCTTCTCTGTCTACCTGGAAGAGCAGTCTGGCCCTTTCCTGCTGCCACAGAGCACCTTGGGGAAGGTGCTGAGCCCTGGCAGGGAGGAGGAGCACTGATCCTGATTCCTTGGGGAGCTGAGCCCCAAGGCAGACCAGTGAATTGCATTGTTTTCATTGACTCAGGTAACCTTTTTATTAGATTATCATTCCCTTCACAGACTCAGGGACTAGAGTAATAAAGGTAATGAAGGACGAGTAATAAAGGCAAGCACAGATGCTTATCTATCCTAGTCCCTCTGACATGCCAGTCCATTGAACCTCTTTGCTGTTTGGACCTCATCTTAGTTAGAATTTGATTTTGAACCTCCGTAGGTGTGTGAATTTATACTCCCCTGCCCAAAGCCCGGCTTCAGCTGTATGGAAAATACTGTGCCAGGCTGCATGGTTATTAATAAGCTGATTTTGTTAGAATGGAGTACCACATCCGAGCTCTTGTGGCAGGCAGGCTAATGATATTGGACAGCAAGCAACTGTCACTTTTGCTAAATCTGTCATATTGCGAGTAATCTGCTTACAGCATGCAGTGAAGGTGGGCAGAAAGACAGGCTAATCCACCTTAGGGCTCTTCCCAAAGTGAAATTTGGAGTCTGCTTTTCTCCAGGAAACAGTTATCCCTTGGAAATTGTTGTCTCAGAAGCACAGAGAAAGCTAAAACCTGAACAAGCATCAATTTAGCCGAATAAACTCCATCTGTGTGTCTGCTTCAAGTGTTCTAGACCCTCATCCCTGAGCAGTGACAAAATAGGACTCCTGAGGAGCAGAAGTGACATGGAATTTGTCAGAAAACATGTCCTTGCACACTGCTTAAAAATGCAGCACAGATTTGGAAGCGAACCTGGGGATTTTCTTATATAGAAAAGGGGAATGAGGCTTGGCCAGCAGTCCTGGACTCTCAGCAAAGCTTCCATGGGTGGGGGCTGTGGAAGTAGCACACAAAGAGGCTCCTGGTTCTCTCTTTCTGTTTCCAGTGCAGCCAGATGCCAATTGCTAACCTAGAGACCCCAATGAGACCTCAGCTGCAGCAGTGTGGGTGCAGTCCATGGGCTCTGGGATGGGTTTGGAGAGGCAGGAGGGAGGTGCCAGGCACCCACTCCTGCTGATTGCTTCCTGCACCACCTCCTGCTGATGTTCAGCCCTAGGTTGTTCTTCCCTGTTGCTGTGTTAGGCATGACTGTCTCTTCATGCTTCTGCAGAAAAGCAGTGTATTTCTCCTAGGTTTCTCTCTCTCTTTTCACAAGTGAGACTTCACCCATGCACAACATGTTTTTCAAGAAACAATCCCCCATTTTGGCCTCGTTTGGCCAAAGTGCATAGCAGTTCCTTCAATTTGAGTAGATAAATAATCATATTGATGGAGGTGCTGCTTAATATTAAACTAAGTCTGTTGCTGAACCAGGTCCTTGATCTTAGGCAACCTTTGTGCTACAAAAGTATTTATACGTGTAAACATTAAATTGTAGATGCAGTTTCTTCAGATAACACTGCAGCATATGGGGCACAGGGCTGAATTTTATGGGGCAATAAAGCTCAGTGCTGAACACTGGGAATTGTTTCCTCTTCTCAGGTCTTTATATCCGCTTTTAACAACTGTTCCTCCGTGGCATTTAGTAGTTTTTAAGGACATCTTCGTTCCCCTAAAGTTGCCCTGTCACCTATGCAGTGCTCCAGAGGCAGAAGGTATTTGCGGGTATTATTGTCTTTCCTGTGGTTGCGTGACAAGTTCCACATGAGACTGGAATATTGTATTAAGCTGGGACAGTAGATCATGCCCAGGATTTGAAGGCTGTCAGAATATGCATTTTGCAATGATGAGGCTGTACAAAATATGCTTGCAGTGAGCTTCAGGAGATCCCCAACTTTGTGGCTCCCCACAAGGGGATCCACAAGAGTCAGAGGTAGAGAGGTGCCACATGACTTACAGCTTAGGCAAACAAGACAGGAAAGTAGGTTTGAATGCTATCAGAAAAAGGAGATGGGAGATAAATTAAATAGCTTATTAAAATCATTTCGTGGCAGTGCCCTAGGTTCAGTGTGGATTTCCTGGCTGTCAGCTCACCAATGCTAACAATAATCACAAGCCTCCAGGACGCAGAGCTGAGGTCCCTCCATTTCCTGCAGGTGCCAGGGAGCAGGTGAGACTCACGGATGGCTGTCACAGGCAATAGGTTGTGCCACCAAGGGTGACATTTTTCTTGGGGCGGCTGTATGATACTGTATTCCCCTATTGCCTGTTTTATGCTCAGATATGGGTCCTGGACTTTAAGCTGGACCTAGGGGAAGAGGAGAGAGCTGGGGGAATTCCTCCCGTGGGATTTCACACAGCTCCTCTGGTCTCACACACCTCCCCTGATTTCCCTCACCTCCCCAGTATTTGGCTCTCCAGGGAGGGAGTATCTGCTTTGCTTTCAGCTAGCCTCTTGTTTGTTAGCTGAGGCAAGAACTTTCCTGGGACTGCACACGCCTTTTCTGGGAATTTCTGTGGCTTCTTCTGGAACTGTTCAGCTTAGCTTCAGTCCAAAATTCCAGAACTTCACCAGGGTCCTGGAGGGGGAGGCTGCAGGGACACCATACCCCAGGTCTGGACCTTGGGAGAAGCTGAGCAGGACTCTAAAATCCTCCAGCTTTCTCCACAGCAGGAAGGTTTTAATATCTAACATTATTCATTCATTTTCCCGTGCCTGCATGCACTCTGTGTGTTAAATAAGCTTTTTTTTTCACTTTCCTCCAAGGAACTCCTTTTGTTTGGTGATGGCAGGGAGTGCCGAAACCTTCCTTTTTTTAGAGGAAATGTTCATTGCAGGACATTTTCTCCTAACTTGTCTCAAACTGAAACAAATTCATGAGTAGTTTGTTTAAGACTAAGGAAGGCAGTTCTGTCTTCTGCTCCCTACAATCCCTGCTGCATTGGTACCATAGCTGAAAGCTGATCTTTATAAAATGTCTCACCAAATATTAGCTTTTAACCATGCAAGCCTGATTTTTCACACAGAGGAGGCCGGGAGTGGCAGAAGTGCCTTTCCAAGGGTGAGATTTGCTTGAGCTGGTCATGAAATTGCACCCCGAGGGCTGCTGAATCAGGTTGCTTGTAAAAGTCAAGAGCATTTTGATGTGCAAGATATTTATGTTCCCTCTTAAAGTGTTATAATGAGGGTAGAGTGATAGCATCAGGGAAACGGGGTCACAGAGCAGAGCCCTGGGAAAGCGTGTGCTTGGCTCCTCTGGTGCTTACCTGGGGATGTGTTTTGGTTATTGACTGCTAAACATAGCAAAGCTGGAGCTGCATTATCATTCTCCTGAATGTCTAAAAGTTTGTTGTGTCTTACTGGAGAACACCTCACTGTAGCCATCACCAGGTGTAATATAGAGGTTGTTGAAAGGCACAGCTCTGTTGCTATCACTTTTTATTTAATTTTACCTTCAGGGGGATGTATTTGTTGAAATTAAATTTTAGTTCCCAAAGATGAAGACGTTTTTAGCTGGTATCTATGAGTACATGTAACTTTTTTTGAGGAGGGAAAGTTGTTTTCTGGTAGGGTTGTGCATGTGGTTTGTGTGTTCTCTGCAGTCTTCACCACCACAGAACTGGGAGAGGGGTTTCAGATGGTTTTAACAATTACTTAGGAGGTGATGGACAGTCTCAGGTTTTGGACACTCTTTAGATGATGCTTTGGTATGAGGCCTGTGAGGGTGAGAATGCTGCGCTGCCACTGGAGAGAGCCAATGAGGCATTTATGCCTGGCAAGCACTCCCCAAATTAGCCCACCTACCAGACAGGGGCTCCACCTTGAAGGCATTGTTGGGGAACCCAGGAAAAGTGCTGGAAAGCATCCCAAGCAAGTGATTTCCTGGAAACTGGACCCTTTTCAGGCATTTCAGTTTGGATGTCCTGAGCCACTTGTCAGAAGTTTAATAGTATTTATCTCAAGTTCATCCGGCCCTGCGTGTTGGGGATTTTTGAGGAAATTAGTTTTAAATAACATTTCCCCTGTCTAGATCTTTATCACTGTTGGAAGGGATCTCACTCTGCATGTGAGTTATTGCTGGCTCTCCCAGGCATGGCTGTTTTTACACAAGTCAGGATTTTTCCCTGGAAGGTGGAAAGGTAGGCATTGCTCCACTGGCACATTATGGGGGACAGTTCTGCCGTCCAGCTTTGTCTTGCTCACTTACTTGTAAGTTCTCATTGGGCTCTGCCAGAAGGTATTTCTGCAGTTCTGACAATCTGACACACTCCATGTCAGGCTAAAGCTGTTAATTTTGTTTGGGGTGGTTTTGTTTGGTTGGTTTTGGGGAGGAGATCTGGGGCGGGTTTGATCTTTTTGAGCTGGACACTGGGGTTAAGGCTTCTTCCTAAAGGTGCTAACCAAGGAAACTGAGCCATTTTAGAAATAACACAGGTACCACTTGCCCTCTTGCTTCTGGTGAGGGATAACTACTGGGACACAAAACCTGTGATTGAATTTTTCAGTTGTGCAGCAGCACTTTGTTGAACAGAGATGAACCTAAGCACGAGTTGAGTTTCGCTACAGCACTTGCTGAATAAGGGTTGAAGTTAATAACATCAAGTAATAGGTGGTGCCAGAACTGCCTTCAGCTATGTAGGAAATCCAAGGTAATATTTCTCAAACACACGAGCCCATTGCCCTGCAATGCCAAGAGGAAGAATTCACTTTGCCCTCACCAAAGCTGAAATTTGGTGGTTGCGATGGGTCTGCTTTGCAGTAACAATGCACTGGGTGGCAGTGCTGTAGGAACAGAAGCTACCATTGGTGTTTGGAAACAGCTCTGGTATGGAAGGAAAAAAAGGCTATTAAGACATTCTTCTGTGAAATAGCTCCAGACAAAGCACTGAGCGCACAGCAGTGTGTAGGAGAAGAAAAATATGCATTAAGTCTTCTTTATCTGTTGCATGAGTAATCAAAACTTATGTAAATATGCCTTCTTATAAACTGTATTTATCTTATTCTTATAGAGGAAGCAATGGTAATGCCTCTGTCTTTCAGGTGCAGGTATGGAGTGTAGATAAGTAGCATTACATGTCCATTATCCCTGTGGATCACAAAAGAAAAGAAACCAACTAAAAGCAATTCACCATGACCGTTACTTGGAAACTTTAACAAAGTCCCCGACCCTCTAATCCAGGATGATAATGCTAGTCAAGTCTGTATTTGAAAGACAGGTATGAGAGTGTGAATAACCTGTCAGTTTAAGATGATCTTCCTTTTTTGTTTTTTTTTAATGATACGTTCTGCATGTGCTTCAGTAGGGAGATGATGTGAAGGTTAGGAGGCTTTGCTAGTACAGTTGCAATTCTCTTGAAATGCATCTGAACTGGCCAGGGAGGAAAGGATCCCAGATTGTGTTGGTTCAAGTTCAGAAAAGTGCTGTGACAGCCTGCCAGCATGAGTCACGTATTTTGGGAGTGTTTGTGCTTCATAGGCTGTTCCCCAATAGAAGACACTTCTCTTTTGGACAACTTTCAGCCTTGTGCAATCAGTCCATCTGCCTTTAAGATAAATATTGTATATTAATGATGAGAGGATGAGAGGGATACTAACAGATTGACATTTCATGGGATTTTAGGGATGAACTTGTCTGCTGAAGTCAGAGGCAGCTTTGCCATTAGCGAGTGTGTTTGTTCACCGCACAGTCTAACAGTGCAATTGCCTTTATAGACTAGAGTTACCTAAAGGCATTCTGTAAATGTCAAACAACATTCGACTGGGGCTCCTTGTGCATTATTTTGTGAGTTACTTGGGTTTGGAAACTAGATCTATCCATATGTGGAATACTTTAGAAATTCACCTAAAGGTAAATGAGTAACAGACCCGATATTCCCAGGTTTCCAGTGCCCGGATTTTGACAGCTGAAGTCTTTTAAAGGGCTGGCATCTCCGAAGAAAAGAGGATTTTTTTACTGTGATGTACACTGAGCTTTGGAGATGGTTTTGTATTTGGACCATTCTTTCAACCACTGACATACCCCTGTGCTACAACCTATAAATCACCCAGGGAAAAGCATGAGGTCTTTGATGTTGTACCAAAGTTCTCTGGTGCCACAGAGCCTGACATCAGGCTTGTGAGTTTTATCCCAGCTGTCTCCTTCGTGCTGTTTGCCTGATGTTTGAGCTCTGTGTAAGTTGACTCAGAGGATCCTGGAGTTTCAGCTCTGGAGTCCAGGAGAGCAGAAAGGATGTTCTTGGCTCCAGTGCCCTAACTGGCTTGTCCTTTGTCTAGGACTGCGCAATTTATTCTTTCCAAGCAAATATTTACTAAGTAAACAGCAGGGGGGAGTTCATATACAATTTGTTGGCATTACGTCAATAAAGATTTATTCTGTTGTGTGTTTTAGAAGTTTAATTAACATGAGCTTTGCAATATGTGCTGGAAAGTAAATAACAGGCACATCTTTATTTACTTGGCAGAGGAGTAATGCTTCTTCAGGGGAAGATATGAAAGCTTTTCCTAGTGCAGGCAGCTCTGTTCACTGGTACCATGCCGGCCATTCCTCAGCGCACACACTTCTTGAATCCCCTGTATATCAGGCTTAGGGGTGACTGAAATGCCGTACAGATCTGACGGCGAGCCTTTGCACAGGGAATGAGTTTTATCCCACTACCTGAACACCACGCAAACAAGCAGTGAGACCTGAGGCTGGAGGAGATGATCAACTCCATTGGTTTGGCTGTTGCGCAGAGCTGTTTAAGGAAAACATATCAGATGCACAGGCTGAGGCTACTTTGTGGGTTTTATCATGTCAGTGATCAAAAAAATCCACCATAAGCAGAATCACCACGACTGAGCTGTTTTCATTTGGAAGGACTTCTTGGCTGGGAGCTTGGCTGTCCACTGAATTATAAATCCCAGCCAGCAGCATTTTACAATAGAGTCCTGATACAACCTTTGGCAGAGAACCACAGATGGCAACCATGTGAGAAGGTTCCTGTGCTTTTGGTGCTGTCTGCCCTGTAATCGCCCCCATAACCAATGTCTTCTATCCTATAAGTGATACGTCATTCTCTGATGTCTCATCCATTGTCTGGTTCTGGGGCCTTGCAGGTTATTTACATGTGAGTTTTCCATTGGGGATTCCAAGGTAGAGGCTGGTCAGTGGTGAAAAGTCACTGCCAGCAACGGGAGCTCGAGTTAGAGGTAAGAAATCACACCTTACAGGAGCTGTCAGCCCTGTGAGTGCTGCCCTGGGAGCTTTTAGCTATCTGACCAGGGTCCCTGGAACTGCCTGCATGCTGAGGGCCTGCATGTCTGCAGGACTTGGGCTCAGCTGGAGAGAACAGTCCTGTCCTCAGAGAGGTCTCTCCAGCATGATCATATCCTGGGCTCACAGACAAGGCCTCTTCTTGCTAGACTGGAAATGTTCTCATGCTTCTTCTGGTCCTTTTGATGTAACATCTCACATCTGGAATAACGATTTCTTTGAACTCCTTTTTTTCCAAGACAACTTTCATCTTTTCATAAGCAGCTAAAATAGGCATAGGCACTAGCTTCCCTATTAACACAACATTTATGACAGGCTTGACAACAAGGAACAGATTTCTTGTTCATGGCCAGCCCTGTTTGGCTAAACTGAACCCAACAGTCAAACTTCTCTTACTTTTCTCAATACTTCTATTAGTGTGTAACCTTTCCCCCTCCTTCATTCCAATTCCTCTTCCTGTTTTGTTCTTCAAATATCATTAAAATTATGTTAAGTTAAATTCTATAGAAATGCTATTGATTGCGCTTCTGTTCAGATTTGTCCACTCTGTTATTCTAAAGCGTCAGATTGATAAACAGGTTTCTAACACCCTGCGGCAATAACTATTTCTCCAGGTTGACATTGTAGAAGAGTAGAGTAGAAGTATATTCTTTCCAAGGTTGTGCAAGAACAGCCACAGTGTTTGTTAATTGTCCCTCATTTCCCCATACATCTTTATTGCTCTGCCACTGTGACCAGGCTGTTATTGCTTGGTTTGTTTGTAGCCATCCCCTGCACTTTGACAGAGAAATTGCAGTGGGTGATAGTTTTTTTCCTCTGGACCTCTTTAAAACTCTTCTTTCATCTGCCTCCTGATTTTACTCTGCCTATTGAGATTTCATGTATTCTGGGGGGCTGGCAGTCCAGATGTTTTCATGACAATGGTGTCTTTATCATCAGGATTTCATAATTAGGCAATTTTTTTTTTTACAATACAGTCATTCTGAGATTTTTGTGTAATAAGCAGTTAGATACTATAATTTGCTAGAAATGCCTTGTTTTGTGTAAGTATGGATTAGAATAGATTTTAATTTTACAATTTCAGAGATCTAAATTAGACATTGTAGTGAAGAAAAATTACTTCTTATGTCTATTAGAACATTTACGTTTGTGTTGTGCTTATGCCAGTCAGAGTAAAATAGTTCCATATGTTTTTAATCTTAGGTTAAGTTAAAACTGCTGGTAGAAGAGATGGTGGGAAAAAAAGATTGTGATGATGCAAGAAAATGTAGCTAGCATTTTTAAGATACTGCAGTGCCCTGTCCCCTCCTGCCCTACAATGGGAAGTCCAAGTGTCAACAGAAATAGGATCATAGTTTGAGCCAGATGGAAGGTGGAGTAACTTCAAGACACTTTGTTCTGATTATTTCAACCACTTCTTTTTGCATGGAGCTGGAATATTCAACCAAAACTAATTTCATTTCTACCTCTTCCTATTTTGTGTGTGTTTCAGCTGAGAGACGCAGTGGAAGCAATTGCCTGCAAAAATGGGCATATTTTGGTAAAGAATCATTTCCCATCATTTCCCTAAAGAGCTCCCTTCGTAATGTCTCTCACTCTGTCTTACCACTCATTTCTTTTCCCTGATGTGCAGTAAAATATTAATCCTTTCAAATGTTAAGCCTGAGTTTAGTCTTAGTTTATGTTTTACTTCTTAGTGGCAAGTGTTAAACACTGGTTTCTAAGGATGTTCACAGTGGCAGACAGAGTTGCAAAGAGCACTGGATGAGTATGATTTCTGTTTCTGTACTTACTTTGTTTGCAGAAAACTGCCTGAAAACTTTATCCCTAGGCCATCTCCATTTGTGTTTTGATGGGAAGACTCCTGATGGCTTTAGGCAAAGAAAATGCTTTGAAGAAGTAGATGTTTTGCTGAACTTAAGCAACTGTTAAGCTGAACTCCTAAGCTTAACCATTTCTTAAGCAGGATGCCTGAGCATGCCAAGTGCCTCAGGTTTCTCCTCTGCAGGCTAGCAACTCTCTGTCCAGGTGCATTTCAACCAGTGATGCCACTCCTGTCAGTGAAAAAGAAAGAAGATAAACGATGTAAAAGTTGCAGGAGAAAATCCCTGGTAGCCCATGAGTTGTCCTGGAGAAAAGGGATGCTGCACATCCTTGAGAACGTATCTTTTTCTGCCATATTTAGCATTCCCAAAAATCCTTTACTAACCTCATTAGAGGTAAAAAACTGTGTGAGCATGGAGTCAGCTTTGCTGATTGAAGACTGTGATGAGGGAGAAATCTGGGGCAGCAAAGAGTGGAAGGGGAAGATAGATGCCGTCCTAGAGGGGGTGGGTGTTGATGGCTGCTGCTGCTGCCCTGTTGAAGGGAGAACAGGTATGGAGAGCTGGTTTTGGCTGGTCACAGGGGTCCTTAAGTCTTTTCTCCCTTTAAAAACTAAGCTGTGTGCTCTCTGGACGCCACATCCGTCAGACTGAGGGAGTTGGAAGGGAAAAGCAGCTAAAGCAGCACTGCAGAGGTAAAACCGGGGTCCTTCATGGGGTTCCCTTGGACAATCTCTTTGCCTGTGGCTGTGAAGCTGATGGTGGCACTCGTGCTGTAGACAGAATTCAAGGCTGTTCTGCGTCAGCGTGAGGGACTCCAAGGCCCAGACTCTGCTGCCTGGAACATGTGTGCTCAGGTGGCGGCTGCGAACGACCTGAGGTTAGAAACCACTCGCTCTGCCTCTTCCTGTCTCAGCTAAACAGATCTTTGTGGTCAGCGTGAAGTAAACGATGACCACGTCTGCTCTAACTCTTTCCAGCCAGCCCCACTGCTTGCCTCTGAGAAGTTAAGTAAGAGGTGACGTCGCAGTCTGAGCTAGGGGTGGCTTTCATGTTACGTGGTGCTCAAAAAGTAGGTTACTGGGTCAGGAACAGCAAGTTCTGACTGTTTGCCAGCTCGGCCCTTTTTTTTTTTTCCCCGTGATGTTTATACTGCTGTGACCTGCCAGGCTCAAATGAGTCTAAAATGAACAGGAGCACTGCTTCAGAGCAGGAGATGGGCTTGATTGAACTCGTCCTTCTGTACCTGCATCCGATCGTCAGCCTGCAGGATGCCTGCTGCATGGGGGCTCCCTTTCTGAACAGAAAAGTTAAGCTAATTGGAATCCCGTGGCTAGAAAAAAAAGACAGCCGTTTGTAAATTATTAGCTTGAAGTCAAAAAAACTTTCTAAACTCGCTGGAGAGTGAAGAGATGTGGGCTCACAAATTCAGTACTAGGAGAATTTACTCCCAGATCCAGGATTGTGTTAGAGAAGATCCTTTGGGACATCTGGAAAATTTAAATCTAGCTCACAGTGGTGAATCTTGGGATAGCTGAGATTTGATTCCAGTTATGATCAGTTTGAAGTCCCTCTGGCTGTTTGCACTGCTTTGTCCAAAACTGGTTCCTCCCTCCCTCACACCCCACCCCATGTCCTGTCCTTTTAAAGGACAAAGCCAGAGCTCAGGACCTGCTGCAGGGCATGGGGACAGAGGGCAGCTGCTGCCAGTCCCTGCGAGGGCCTGGAGTGCCAGGCTGAGGGTGGGAAACCTGACAGAGAATTGCAGCTCCTTCCCAGACAGAGCACAGGGGCAGGAGGATGATGGTTGGACTCGGTGATTTTAAAGGTCTGGAGCAGCATCCTAAACACTGCCATGATTTTGTATTTCCGTGACTGCAGAGGCGAGGCTGACTCAGGCTGCACGTGGGTGTTGACCTGCCCCAAGCACTGGACCCCACAGCCCTCCTGGGCTGGGTGATGGAGCAGATCACTCCTCCATCCTGCTGCTGCCCTGGGCTCCATCACTCCACGAGTGGAGCACGAAGGCAGCAGCAGTGGCTCCTTCTTTTTTCTGGGCTGGCATGAGCCCTCTCTAGTCCTGGTCACATCCAGCTGCCATTGACGCCAGCTGCACGCAGCTGCACGCTCCAGCCTTGCAGCTGGACATACACTCTTGTATCCAAAGGGAAATTCCTTTGGGTTGGAGGCAAGTTTCCCTCTTGCTCAAGGCCTTTGTGCCCAGATTTCTAGAGCATGGTACTGCAGCTCTCCTCCCCCTGCTTGAGTGCAAAGAGTGGGGTACACAAGGAATGGGTGACCTGGCTTCAAATGTTTGAATAATCTCACCAATGAAAATATTACTCAAAGCAAAGCCTCAAGATGTGTTCAGTGGCTCTCTGCCAAAGCTGACTTAAGAGGAAACTATGTGGGCCATTCAGTCAAGTGATTCATCAAGCTTTCAGTGCTTCCGAAAACTCATCTAGAAGAAATTAGTTTTCTCAAA
>WBMY01004375.1:574567-605186 GCA_013397315.1 Donacobius atricapilla
AAAAAAGGGCAGGATTCAAAGACAGATTGCACCTCACAAAATCTCTGTCTTAAATCACAGAGAGCTTTCTGCTGCCAGAGCAGATGTAGCAGGACAGAGACAGAACAGCATCAGTTAATGTTCATTGCCGAGTTAAAATGGCATCTAATCACTATGCATCAGCAGCACTCCCAGAAAATGGTCTGTGCAGCCTGCAGAAGCCACCCTCAGCACTCTGGTTTGCACATACCCCTTTGTGTTCCTTGCCCACGACTTGAAAATATCTGCAACTGGAGGAAAACCGTGTTGTTCCAACAGGGGCGAGGTGGGTAACGCAGCTAATAAACACACAAATCTCCGTATTTTGAAGCCAGGATCAGCTCGCCTCCTTGCTTTTTAATGAAGTGCAGTCAGACTGCAGTATCTCATAGAAGAACTTGTTATTTATGAGACTATCAGCCTCTCAGAGCTGCAAAGGTTCCCCACTGGTGACAGCTCAGCAGGGCCCTGGTTATCACTGCTGACTTACAGTTCTCTCTCTGCTGGCTACCAGCTCAGCCACTACCAGAGAATATGTGTCAAACCTCACCCCAAAGAGCCCAGTCCTGCCAGGTGCCCAGTGTTTGGTGTGGGAAGCAGCATTACAAGAGGCAGGGAGGAGGTGGACATCTCACCCCCTGCGTGCCCCCTCTTTCTTAGAAGGCTGGATCAGCTGATAAAAGTAGACACGGCTCTGCTGCCTTCAGCAGGGCTGCACTGATGTGTGCTGGTGCAGAATATGGCCAGGTGTCTGTTTAGAAGCTAAAGGTTTAGGGAGAGGCGTGCATTTAAAATGCAAATTAAGTCCTTGCTGGCCTTGTTTCTTAGTGGATTGTGTTGATATTAAATTCTCCTGGAAGTTGACTGGTATGAAAATCTTTCTCTGGTGTGCCATCCTTGGTGGGTTTGCAGGCACTGCACAGCTCGATCTTGCCTTTCCCTTCCCAGTGTGGGCTTAGCAAAGGAAGTGATGGTCTCTGGGTTAGAGAGAGCTGCCACATCACATGTGCTCACTTCTGCTTCTGCCCTTGCGCCGCTTTGGGGTGTGATCTTATGCAAAGCCTGTAGCTGTGCCTCACCTCGATTTCTCTCTCTCCGAAAAACAATGATGACAGCACTATCTGAATGCTTTTACCTGCCCCCTTTTTTTTTTTTTTTTTTGAGAGTAAAGTGATGCAAAAGACCAGAAATCTGTGTCTGCTCTTCATTCCCTGCTGCACAAATAGCTTTCCAGCCCAGTTTTGTCACTTCAACAGCTGTAGCATTAAAGCAAAAATGAAGCCTGATATTTGGCTTCTGCTTTGGAACTCACAAATCATTATTACAATGGAATACCCTAATAATACTCTGCTTCCAGTCAAAGAACTGATAGAACCAGATGAGCTTTAAGTTTCCTTCCAACCCAAACTCTTATATGGTTCCATGATACTCTCTGTGCACGGGGATTCTGATCTATGAATCTATAGTTACACTTAATAAGATGTAACAGTTGCTCAGGGGACTGATAATAGGATACAGAGTCCTTTATCTCTGTGTCATGTGTTGAAATCCAGACCAGGCCATTAGCAATTAAAAGGTCTTACCATCTGATATCTGTCCAGTGACCTGTGCAAAAGGAGCCTCAGCTCAGCAGTCGCTGCATAAACTTCAGGTTTTAGATTGCTGGATTCTTTCTTTCTCTCTTTTTTTTCTTTTGAAAGGAGGAAAGTGTCTTTTTCAATCCCATCCCTCCCTTCTTTAGCACCATGACCAGCTGTTTGCAGGCAGGCAAGCAGCCAGGCAGACGTGGGGCTGTGGTGTTTTCCCTCCCTAAGGATGGTTTTCCAAACCAAAGCTGAAGTATGTTAGACCAAGACCCTTGGGAGAGCAGCCAGCACTGGCCCTGCTCATACTGAGTTTCTTTTGGGACTAAATACACAGTTGCTTTTTTTGGACATCTTAATACAGCAGCTATTTAGGCATATAAAAATAATAGCTCATAAAGTAATATTCATGGGTTTCCGCTCTTTCTGTCTATATGAAAAATACCCCAAATATTTATTTTCAAGTGTATTTGAAAAATGGAAAAGAAAGATGAAAACCTTTACTTATTGCTGCATTTTCATTCAGACACAGACATGCTTGTACTCCAATTATTTATGGTGAGACTTTATATTATATATTTATTTATTTCCCATTTATTTATACCTGCTAAGAATTTTTTTTCCATCTGAAAACCGATGACAAGTGTGAAAGATTCGGTAGTTACCATTCATTGTAAAATGTGTTGTGGGAAAGGAGGTTATTTTCTTTTTCTGCCCTCAAAATAAGGCCATGCCAATGTTCATACACAGGTGTTTGTGTCTGAGAGAGGTTTATGGCAGGAAAGACCATTGTTACAATGGCCGGCCAAGCACAGAATTCAAATTCTCTGTGATCTGAAGGCAGATCTGTGACTTGCAGCTGGGGTTTGAGCAGTCCCATGTCAGTGACGGGGGCTGGGGCCTCTCAGGGGCTGGGCAGCCCCACCTTGGTGCTCATGTGTGACCAGGTGAAGGTGGCTGGTCCCTCTGCCACCTCCCTTCGCCCCGCTGGGAGCACCAAGCAGGATTTGTGGCTGCCCTCCCCTGTGGGACTCAGAGCCTGGCACTGACCTCCCCAGACCACAGCCCCCCAGGAGCCAGCCTGGCCCCCACCAGCTCCAGAGGAAGGTCCCACACCCCCCACACCTTCAGGCTCTTGGGAAACATCACCAGTTTGGGAGGAAAATGGAAAGCAGAGGAGAGGACACAACTGAACCCTAACAGCCTGGGATATTTTAGCAAAGACTGCCACTTCCAAGCTGCTCTTGAGCCATGTCTTTCTTGGTGGGGATCTGAGCCCTGGAAAAGTCCCTCTGATGGGAAATGTTGCAGTGGTAGGACATCGCTCCTCTTTCCTCTGATCTGAAGAATGCACCTACTCCCAAATATAGGTCCTAAGGAATGATTACCAAAAGGCATGCCAGAAGAGCAGGGGTAGAAATCTCCCACTTCCCTTTTCTCACTATCTCTGAGAGCTTTGAATTCTTTGCTCAGAGTTTGCCCCTCTTGGACAACCATATCCACCAGCACAGCCTTTATCTTGTGGGGAGGGAATGCAGACTCAGTGAGCCTGGCTGCTGGCTGAGGTGTGTTGCTGTTGCTCTGCTGCTGGTGCTTCACACCAACAGCAGTCCCTGCAGCAGTCCAGTAAGCTCCACAATTATTTAAATGTTACCTTTTAGTCATCCCAGGATCTAAACTTTTGGCCCAGAACCTTTAGTCTCATGAAAACCAAGCAGGAGAACTGGGGATTTCTCCATTTCCCATGCACTTACAACACACTGTGATGTTCCAAAAATCGGCAAGTGTTTTCCTTCTGTTTCAGTAAGGAGGATCCCTGTTTTACCAAGAGGAGGCTGGTAGTACAATCTCCCTAAGTTGGTAGAAGGCAGTTTGTAACAAATTCCTTCAGGTCATCTCTTTATGTAAGTTCTGACCTGGTGCACCTTCCTGAGCTCCCAGATCCAGGTGGAAAGATTAGCTCATGCGCAGAGGTGACTGCTGGAGCTACGTGAGCTGTTCTCATGTGAAGAAACCCTGCCCTGCATTAGACTCCCAGAAGGAATCGTGGGCTCACTTGGAAACTTGTGCAGAAATCAAGCTTGGATCCAGCCTTGCTTATCAAGCTCAGTGGTGGCCACATCAAATCTATGCAGCTTCTATGCCCAGCACCTCCCTTATCTCTGCACTGCACCCACTCCCGAGCCCTGTTCCACCACCCTGTCTGTTCCCCAGGACTCTGCACTTGGTGTAGCTGAACTCTTTCAAGAAGCTAAGCTGAACCTGATCCAAACGTCCCAGGCAGACACCAGCTCTGCTGCCTCCATCACCACGGCGTGGCTGATCCCAAACTCGGAGGTACCCAAGGTGATGCTCCTGGAGGCAGGAATGGTGCTGCTGGACTTCCTTACTCAGAGCCCAGCGGTGTCAGTGGTCCCACTCTGTCCACTCCCTCCCTGGAGTTTGAAATGCAAGTCAGCTAACACCTCTAGTCTGTGACATGGGAGGTGGTTTGCAGAATTTACATCAGGATATGGTTAGTATCTCCGCAGGGAGAATTCTTCACTGAATGTTTTCGTTTCAGATTTTGCAACTCGCCAGAGGAGAGGAAAAGGAGAATCTCCGCTAGAATGAAGTGGAGATTTGAATTTTCTTCCTTTGTGGATTTGCTGTCCACCCATCCATACAGACTCTTCTTAGACTCTTCCTGTGTTTTTCCCTTTTTGTACTGAACAGTCTGAGCTGCTGATGGACAGAGATGCCATTGAGATAAGCACATGTGCTGTACATAGCAGGATCACAAGCATCCCCTTGGACACCCTTAATAAAATGCTCAGCTTTTGAAGGTCAAGGAAGGCTGTGATAGAGATCAAATCCTTAGATCAGCTCTTGGCATGCTCATTTCTCAGCAGCTTCCCAGATGCTCAGTGGTGCTACTCCAGGTGAATTAAGTGGACAAAGTAAAGCTTGTGCATAAGCCACATTTTCTTAATTGCAGTAAAATAAGGTAGGTTCGTGTTTTCATTTTTTGTTATGAATAGGAACTGATCAAGGCAAATTAATTCTAGAGTAGGCTTTTTTTTTGCATTTTTTTGACCACCACAGGGAGTAATTAACCTTTTAAATAGTAGACTCATAGAAAAGTCTTAAGAGCTCACCACGGGCTATCTTTACGCCTTTGCTTCTGGCCGTTTGATTGTCCCCCATGAAGCTCCACGTTAGGTAGGTTAGCTGGAAGTAGGGAAAATAAGCCATTTTCATGGAGAGTTTGAACATGGTTGCAGCATTTAGTCACCTTGCCCCCAGATTTGCCAAAGCCCACGGTGAATGAGTAGTGGATGAGTTCAGTGAGCCCTGAACAGCCTCTTCCCTGGGCTGTGTGGCAACAAAAATTGGTCTTATCTGTATTTCACCTGAAATCACATAAATGATTCTCTCTCCTGCTCCTTGTTCTCACCTCTTTCACCTTTGTGTTCCCTGCTAGCAAGGTCTGAAATGGGGCTGGCCTTGCAGGAGGGGTGTCCAAGGAGGCTGCCCAGCTCTGGGGCTGCTTTTGGAGCCCAGCTGGCGAGCAGCAGCTCAGGCTCTCTCACTGCCTGTGGGGTCTGATGGCTGGGGAAGTGGCACTAATTCCAGCCCCACGTCGGAATCCCAACAGGAATAATTGCACAATACCCACCTGTAGAGCCCCCTGTGACTTTGCTGGGCTCTGCTGCCCCTCCTGCCCTAGGTCAGCGTGTCCTGCACTTCTGCTGCTTCCCTGTTTCATTTTGCCCCAGGCTTGGCTGGGCTTACCTTGGTGACCTGTGGTTGTCCATCCATCCGGATTTTTCATTGCCCTCTGGGTGTCCCTCAGATGAAAGGCTCTGCTTCAGTCTTTTAGGACTTTATTTCATTCCTCTGTGGCTTGGAGCTTTTTTGCAGGCAGGGCACTTGCCACTTGTGCTCTGACACAAGCAGGCAGGGGCTACTTAACTACCCACATCCTCTCAAAATAGAAATTCACAGCCCTGCAGTATTTAGACACGTTTTCATTAGTGTATACAGTGAGCTTTCTTCCAGCTATCCCAGTCTATTAATAACAGCTCCAAACCTTTGGTTTGCCCAGGCATTTAGGAAAATTCACTTTTTCCAGACAGAGGCTGTTGGTATTTCTGTACTCTTGAGATCAGAGATGCCATCCTGTTCAAATGCTTGGTGATGGAGAGAAGGGTACATGGCTCAGTCACCCAGTTCTTTCTTTCCTGTGATCTGCTCTTTCCCAAGGAGCACAAAAATACATGCCTTTTACTTATCCTTTAACTAAGAACTGGCCACAGAAAGGGACAGAGAGGATTCAAAAATTTGGATATACATTAAAAACTAGGAAATGGCAGGGAGATTGAAAAAATAGCAGAGAGACAAAAAGGTGGAAAGAAGGTGCCTTTTGAAAAAATAGCAGAGAGACAAAAAGGTGGAAAGAAGGTGCCTTTTGAAAAAATAGCAGAGAGACAAAAAGGTGGAAAGAAGGTGCCTTTTGAAAAAATAGCAGAGAGACAAAAAGGTGGAAAGAAGGTGCCTTTTTGTTGTGAAGGGATTAGCTGAGAGTCAGCTTTTCAGATGCTTTTGAAATAAGGCATTCTCCTGGAAAATACAGGTCCTGATCGATTCCAAAAGCCTCAGGGATTTTTGAGGTCAGAGCTCCCCTGGGAAAGGGGACAAATTAAACTGAGCAGCAGCGCCATTTGCAAATGGACTTATTACTTTTCAGTGAGAAATGCAACTTAAAGGTTTCATAGAGTTCAGCTTGACGTTTCAAGTAAAAATGTTCCCTTATTATTTTCCCCATGAGTAAGGAGAGGTTCTTCAAGGGTGGATAAAGAGGCTTGCCTTGGGTGGTTTAATGCAGAGAGAAATGCATGGATGATGCAGGGAGGACCAGCTCTGCAGGGAGTGTGATTCACATGGCCCCTTCTGCTGCACACTGGCCAGGGGCTGTTCTGAGCACCCTGTGCCCCCACGGTGCCTGAGGGTCATTTGTCCCTTCTGCCTTTCTATGAGGTTCAGCCCTGAGCACGGCCATTTTTCATTTCCCTGTTGTTTCACTGACACTTTCAGAGAATCACAGAGTGATTTGGGTTCTAATTCACCTTAAAGATCGCCTTGTTCCAACCCCCCAGCCACGGGCAGGGCCACCTTCCACTAGACCGGGCTGCTCAGGGTCTCATCCAAGCTGGCCTTGGACACCTCGAGGGATGGGGCAGCCACAGCTTCTCTGGGCAGCTTGTTCCAGTGCCTTACCACCCTCACAGGGAAGAAATTCTTCCAATACCCAATCTAACCCTGCTTGTTTTCAGTTTAAAGCCATTCCCCCTCACCCAGTCACTCCAACTTCTCAAAAGTTCCTGTTCAGCTCTCTTGTATGCCTGCTGGGAGGTGTTGTATTCCTCTGCCTGCTTCCTAGCACTTGCCATAACCCAGCCCTGAGATGTTTGCAGCCTGTGAGGTTCCCTCCCTCTCCAGCCTTTATTTCTTTACTCACAGCTGGAAAAGTTTAGTTCACACACAGGTTGATCCCTGACAATCCAAGAAAAAGCTGCCCTATCCATTTGCCTCAGAGTCACAGTTCAAGCACTGATCTGACTCGGTGGTAAGAGCCAGATGAGCATAATAAAGAGCCAAATAAGCATGATAAAATGCTTATTTGCATTTTTCTGTACATGGTTTTTCCATTTCCCCACATTAATCTTCCTTTTTTAAGACTCTACCCCATGCTGAACAGAGGAGGCGTGGATGGCTTGATGCAGGTTTAGTTTTGGGGTTTTTCTACTCTTTAGTTTCTGCAGTCCATTGAACAGGAGCTAAGTTTAGGTTATATAAATATTAAGTATATTATTTTCAATGGAAAGTGCACCTGCTAAGCCTGACCCTCCCTAGCCTAACCCTAACTACTTGCCTAGTGCTCAAGAACATTTCACCTTTATTTTCAGGTGTAGCAGTTGGTTGTGCTGAGGAAGGGACAGCACTCATTCTCTGCTCTGGAAATCACCTCAGGCTGCTTGGTTCATCTCAGATGGTTCCCCTGGCAATTGGGCCTGTTCCATTACATTTTAAAAAGCTGGTTAGAGGCCTGGTTTATAAAACACAAATCTGTCACACTGACAATGTAGATTTTTAATATGCTCAAGCTTTGAAGTCGTCTGTTTTGACTTTTTCTAAAGTTTTCTTTTTGGCAGCTCAATGGCAGTGCTCCCTACTGGGACTGACTTATGGGGAAGCAAGCACATAATGTACTTACAAGTGTGAATGGTGTATGTTTATTCCCCTGAATGGAATAAGTGACAAACCCAGAGGTTGAGTAAGTTCATCAGCTATGTACTTGTAACTTTCTTTACACTAATTATGATGGACTTTTGTACTTTTGTGTCAGTTATGACATATAATATTAGAGGGTAGTCATGCAGCTTTTATGCTAACTGCAGAGAGTGGGGGCACTTATCCCAGCTCTGAAATACAGAGCTCATTAAAATGCAGGCATTTAATATCAATTGTTGTATTTTCTATTTGTATTCAAAATGGCCAGCTTCATTATATGGCACAGGTAGTTCTGCTGAAGTCATGAAGCCCAAATTTACACCCTCAGAAACACAAAAATCAGTCTCTCCTAAGTGTTCTTGGAAAACCATCTTGTTTCTAGATGAGGTCACTTACATTATTTCAGAAGAAATTTTTTACAAATACAGAAAAAAGAGAGAGAGGGAAGGAGAATTCTTCTTTCCTACCTCATAACCCCAAGAGACTGAACAAGTGTGGGCCCAGAGTCAGACAGAGCCCACATTACACAGGATGGGTCAGGATGCAGAGAGATACAGGGACTGGGCACTGGCACGGCCCAAGGTCGCAGTGGAAGTCCCAGCGCTGCCTTCATCAGTCCCTCTGTGCTGCTCATCCATCCAATCTCCAGCTCTGCAGAGAGGTTTCATGAGGAACCAGCTGTGTTTAATCCACTGCCTGATCCTCTGGCCACTGCAGGGCTGCTCTGGCTCCATCCCACCTTCCGTTCCTCCTGGTGCTCATCTCAGCCGTTGTGGCACAGTCTCTGCCAGCTTGAACTCTGCTTGTACCCTTTCCCTTCGGAGCTTAGAGAGCCATGTTTTGGCACATCCTCTTGAACAGCTTCGACCAAGCATGAAGGGAGGCAATCTGCAGTGCTGCAGTGCTGAGGGACTCGTGGCAGCAGCAGTGACCCTGCAGGTTCCCAGACAGTTGGGTTTGCATCAGCTGCTCAATTCCCCCTTTTTGAAGACTCCTATACAGTTGAGTTTGCATCAACTGTTCCATTCCCCCTTTTGAAGACTCCCATACAGTTGGGTTTGCATTAACTGTTCCATTCCCCCATTTGAAGATTCTCATACAGTTGGGTTTACCCATCAGCTGCTCAATTCCCCTTTTTGAAGACTCCCTTACAGTTGAGTTTGCATTAACTGTTCCATTCCCCCTTTTGAAGACTCCCTTACAGTTGAGTTTGCATTAACTGTTCCATTCCCCCTTTTGAAGACTCCCATACAGTTGGGTTTGCATTAACTGTTCCATTCCCCCATTTGAAGATTCTCATACAGTTGGGTTTACCCATCAGCTGCTCAATTCCCCTTTTTGAAGACTCCCTTACAGTTGAGTTTGCATTAACTGTTCCATTCCCCCTTTTGAAGACTCCCTTACAGTTGAGTTTGCATTAACTGTTCCATTCCCCCTTTTGAAGACTCCCATACAGTTGGGTTTGCATTAACTGTTCCATTCCCCCATTTGAAGATTCTCATACAGTTGGGTTTACCCATCAGCTGCTCAATTCCCCTTTTTGAAGACTCCCTTACAGTTGAGTTTGCATTAACTGTTCCATTCCCCCTTTTGAAGACTCCCTTACAGTTGAGTTTGCATTAACTGTTCCATTCCCCCTTTTGAAGACTCCCATACAGTTGGGTTTGCATTAACTGTTCCATTCCCCCATTTGAAGATTCCCATACAGTTGGGTTTACCCGTCAGCTGCTCAATTCCCCCTTTAGCTGAGCACTGGAGTCCCTCAGCTGCTGGGGGATGCTGGCTGTGTGTAGTCCAGGCTTGCCTGGGACATGATGAACTTCCCAGCTGGTTTGTAACTGGTCACTGAGATCTGCACTCCCTCCTGGCAGTTTGCAGGAGGTTGTTTTTTTCTCTGAGTGACCAGCTTATGGACCCTCTTGTCTGGTTTTGGTTGCAGTGCTGAAGGTTTCTCATCGGTCCCTGGTTATAAGAATTGCAGTCATCAGGCTCAGGGCTGTATTTTCCCTTCTGCCCTGCCATGAACACAGAAAATGCAGTGCCAGGGCATAGGGAAGGTGATAACACTGAATCCAAACCGTGCATCCTCCTCCCATTCCCTGACCTGTCCCAGCTACTCTGTGCAAGAGCAGGATAGGAGTTAGTGGGTGCAAGTGGCTGGCAGAAGGGACTGCATCTGTGAGGCACAGGGGGACATTCCTCTGAATTTCCCAGCATGACATTTAACCCTGCAGTGATACAACTCCAGTCCTTACAGCTCTCCCATTGCTGGAAGAAGTCAGAGTTATGGGTTATAATTAAAAGGCTCCTGACCTTGGAGTCAATGCTGGCAGAGTCCAGGTGTCCCTCCAAAGGCTGTTCTTGGGGCCTGCCATCAGCATGGCCACTCATCCAGCCCTCAGGTGGATTAACCATCAAAAATAATTACAAAAAAGGCTCCTAGAGCCTTCATAGGTGCAGTCCCAAGGGTGCTGGAGGTGGCACAGGGTTGCCCAGGAATGGCTTTTGCTCCCATTTCCAGCTCTGTGGGACATTTGGGTTGGCTGTTACTATCAGCAGCTGGGAAAAATCTGCTGGGGCTTGCTTGAGACTTCTTTCATCTTCATGGTTGCAGCTAATAGACACTTTTAACTGTATAACTCACCGAGGATTTGATTAACCAAAGACATACTTTGCTGCCAGACCATCAGAGGGAAACAAAAATTAAGATGTTGCCAGTGTATTCATTTCTTGTCTCTATGAGAGTGAATGCCTGGGCTGTGCTGAAGCCCACACATTGCTTAGTTCTTTTACCTGCCTGCCTGAAGACCTGTCTCTACTCTGAAAAGACAGCCCAGAAGAGGGACACAATTTGTCCTTCGCCTGCTCAAGCCCAGCAACAGTCTTGTCCTTTGGTGAAGAATACTTGAGAGGTTCAAAGGTCTGCATGCAAACTCCTTTGAAATTACTGGGCTTAAAAGTTCATGAACAGGAATTCAGTTCTTTCCTCGCTTTGTTGCTTATGTTATATTTTCCTCACTTCATAATATATGTTATGTGAACGTGGAGAATTGTGGTTAAAAACATATCCTAAACACCAAAAATTGAATAAATGTAATCCAAGAAGGAAAGATCACAGCATTCAGCTGGAGCTGAATCATGCCCCCTTTCCCAGTTGCATTTTTAAGTCACCAATACTAGGTGACCATAGTCACCATACTAGGCTGTTCATTAGTCAGATGGCTTTTCTTTTTCTAGGAAGACGATGCAGGAAAATAAGATGTTTCTTCCTTTTCCAAGTTACAGAAGAGGAACATGCTGCCTTTATGCAAGCTGAGTAGGAAAGTTTTGCAAGGCTGCTACTGCTCAAAAAGGGNGTTCATTACCATTTAAACACGCAAGTGCAATACGCATTTCAAAATAAAATGCACCATCAAAGAACAATTTCCTGCCCATTGTGGAGGGTCTGTGAAGATAATGGAATAAGCCCACTTGCAATTGTTGTTTTGCAGCAAGTGCTGGTACATTTTTTAAGCTAGTGACAAGCCTGTTAAATAACTGGCCATCTTTTAAGCTCAGGCACCCTGGAGTGTAGGAGGCGAATAATTCTCAGGGGGGATTTAACACAGTTATGTAAAATAATCTGAAGCCATCCTGGTTGCTCCAGAAAGATTATAATTAAGCATGGGCTTGTTTTTTAAATGTCTGCTGTCATCCGTTGATTCTTCTTTGCCACAAAGCAAAACAAAAGTCTTTTCCTCATTTGTTTGAGAAGCAGTTTCTCTTCCTGTCCTAAGAGGAAGATGATTCGGACATGCTGCTGAATGCTCTGCTGTCAGTCTGGGTATTTGTGTCACAGAATATCTTTTGAATAGTAATTTTTAACATCTGATTAATCTTCCATCCCGTTTGAGCAGAGAAGCACCGTCATGCTGGGCTAGATGCAGAAGGCCCCTGGCACTCACAGCCAGTGTCACCCTCTGGAAGGGCTTGCCAGCAAAATCCCTGGGGTTGCTGCTCAGCCTTGCCAGGCAGGGGCTTGGCAGCTGCTTAGTTTAAAGTTGGGGGAACAGATTTTTTTTTTCCACAGGAGCCCATGGCAAGTAGATTTTTACAGCAGTCCTCTGGTTTGCTGGCATGTACCTAGGATACACGGAGAACAACCCGTGTTCCCTCATGCACCGTGTCCCCGTGCAGGGTGAGGAGGGGAGCCATGGACCACGCTCTACCTCGGGCATTTTGTCACCTTCTGGTTCAACCTATTTCTCTCCTGTGTCCCCTCACTCTTGTGTCTTCTGCCTCCTTGTTCACATTACCCTGCCCTCCACATTACAAGTTTATTTTATATCCTGGGTAAAATAGCTTTGGAATGAACCTGGACGTGTCATGACTTAAAGAGAAAATCCATCTCCATGCCAGCTGGCTGGGCTGGGAGTTTGGCTCTGTGTCATTGCATCAGCTGTGCCACACATCTGAGAAGGGAACCCTCAGCTTGTGTTTGATAAGTTCCTAGCCAAGGTAGACAAGTCACCGTGCTGCTCACAGCCTCCCACAGCTGCATGGTTTAACCACAGTGGCCAGAGTGGAGGGAGGATTGTGGAAGTTATTAACTGGTACTCAGGGGGTTTTTTTAATGATGCTATCATTTTTTAATTTCACCATAACTAAAGCAGAACTTCTCAGAGATGACTGTGTTTAGGGTCGTTTGGGTGCCCTGCAATATGTTCACATATTTTCCACTGCTGAATGAAAAGGAGAAGATGAATGTGATACTTGTTGTAGGTGTCTGTCTTGCTTGCGGATGGTCTAGATTTCTGCACAGCTCCTTCTCCGTTACATGGGGCTTTCAGATTTCTCTATTGATTAGAGTGGTTGCTTTTCTGATTAAAAGAATTCCCAAGTCTAACTATTGACTTGGACAGTAAATGTGCCGGGTTATTAAAGATAAGAGGCTTTAGTCAGAAAATATCCTACCCTCTCTGACAAAAGAGGTCAGTGTAACTCGAGCAAAAGAGTGTCCTAAAAATCAGAAAACAAGCAAAGGAAACGAGAAAGTAGGAGCCAGGCCAATGCTGCTTATGTAATCACAGCAAAGCAAGTAGGACAGAGGAGAGAGCTGGCAGCCAAGCTCAGCTTTCGCCCGCCTGCTGCTCAGGGCAAGGCAGGGCTGCGTGTGTGCCTGCTGCTCCTTCTGCAGAAGGGGGCTGAGAGAGCCCGCACGGCCAAACAGACAGGGCGTGCACCTGCCCAGGGTGAAGGGACAGTGATGGGAAAGTGTCTCCTTTGGGGATGAACTTCCACAGAGCGCAGCGTCTTGTGGTCGGTCCAGGGGGTTCTGAAGGTACATTTCAACCCCTTGTGTAAAATGTTTCTGCTCAGCTTTTGACGCACCTCCCCAAGATATTACAACAGCGCAGCTGTTTCCAGAAAACAGAATTTCCCGCAATGAGGTTGAAGTCACTGGGCAGCCTCCCATACCTTGCCCAACAAGCTGCTACGGCAAGAGAAGTTGCGTGCAAAGTTCGTGCCTCTGAGTCAAAGTCTTTGAAGAAGCCTTTCTCCCTCCACTGTTCCTAGAAACAAGTCAGCACAATTACCTGGGAGTAAGCATTGAGCTCTTAAATAATTCAGTTTGGTTGAGATGAATCCTGCCCTGGGGAGCCTGAATTCCTTGAGGTAATGCATGATTACCTTTGCTGGAAGTTACTCACACCTCTGGCCACAGGTCTTGTATGTGGTTCTCAGTGTCTCGTGGTAGTTACAGGACTTGCAACATTTTATTTGTAAACCCACATCATCCATCACCTGGGGACATGAAATTCCTGCTTAGAAGGGTCAATAGACAGGTGTTTGCTTCTGGGCAAAATTCATGCAGCAGCAATGATGATTCCATCATTCTATCACGCTATTCTGTCATCCTTGGCACTGGGGGTGTGATTTGGAGCTCTGCTTGGCCCCGGGCACATGGAGGCACTGGGCCCTTTTGGTGCTGCACAAGCACAGAGGAGAGCGGCAGGCAGGACCCACGGGGGTGTAGGATGGTGCTGGAGGCAGTGATGGATCCAGCGAGCGATGGGAGAAAAGCAGGATGAGCAGGAGGTGCTGCCAGGGTGGCTCCGAAGGCTCTCTGAGCTTTTGCGATGCGGCTGCTTCTGACACATTCCTTCACAGTGACAGCGGGGTTGCAGACAGTGAGGTTTTAGTAAACACACACCCATACATGTAGGAACCAAATGTGGTTTTGGTCCTGCTCTCTTCATATCATTAACTGGTCTTTCTTTCCATTTTGCACCTCAAATTTTTCGATTTTCCTGTGCTTTTAGAGAGCTTTACCTTACATCAGATGATTTTTTCCACTTGCCTGTATAAATTTTACCCTTGTCTCTGGTCCTGAAGTATTTATAGCTCAATGGCACACATAACCATTTGGCATACAGTAATTTCTCTTTGAATACTTTCCATATCTCTCCTGTGTGCTTTTCCACCCACACGTGTTCCATTCCCTTATCCCAAAGGATGTCTTTATTCCTCCTTTATGCCTCTGGTATCTCTATTGTTTTTTTCATGTCTTTCTTCTTGATGGGTTGGGTGTTTTTGCACTTCACACAGCTTGAAAAAAAATTTCCCTTCAGACTCTTTCATTGAACCAAATCTTACTCATCTGATATGCACACAGACTGAAATTCAATCTGAGTAAAAGAGCAACCTAGCTGCTGCAGAGAACCTATTTTAGAAGACTTTTTGTGACAAAGGCCTCAGATTGGCCTCTGCACAGGGAGTAACTTCACCCACGAGAGTCCCACTGGCCACAGTACTATTGTGACCTTGAGGGTTGTAATTATACCTTGATTTTCTTGTTGGCATTTTCTTTCCTGTGGTATTTTTGCCCCAAAGCAGAAAAATTAATTTAGTTTTCCTTTTTTTAATGTTGACAAATTTTTTTCTGATGGGAAAGCAAGTATAATGGTGATTCAAATTGTGCAGTTTGGGTTTTTTTTTTTCTGTTTTTATTTAGCCCTGTAAGGTAATACATAGGGAATAGCTGCCTATGGCAAGCACGTGGGTGTGGGCTGATGGAGAATCATGCATCAAAAGACACAGATGGGAAGGCAGGCTCACAGGATTGAAAGTAATGACTCTGGACGAGACTTTAAGAGTCACAATTAAATAGTCACAGTGCATTAGTTAGAAGGACTACAGGCAGGGATATTAAGTGATATTACTTCTGTTCATACCAGCCTTCCTCTAATTCAAGAAGGATGATGAAAGTCTGCAGAGGAGCAAGAGTGACAGAGGGATTGGAAAATGCGTAAGTTGGTAAAGCATCCACAACTTCCACCAGCTGCTCTTGCCAAAGACAAGGCTTAGGGCTGATTTGACTGCAGTCTAGAAAGTGCTAACATTCCATGGGAGTATCCAGGGCTCTGTGTGTGCTCAAGCACTCGCTCAAGGAGGAGTCACTGCAGACTGCATCAATGCCCAGAGCCCTCGTGAGATGGCCAAAATAGATTCAGCTTATAAGAGCAATATTCTCTTTATGAAGAAATGCTGCAAGAAATATAACACCCTTTGGCCTTATTTTTCAAAGATAAATAGTGCCAAGAATGAGTTGAAATTTCCTTTTTTTCTGAAAAGCCATAACTAATTAACCCCTGCAAGCCATTGGGCCTAATTTTTTTTTTCACTTGATTTAAAAGAGGAAAAGAAAAACTTTGGACTTCTCAAAACTTTGCAGCGACTTCGTGGTCAGAACTTGGAAGATTCTGAATTATCACCCCGTCACCACTTCTTCCTCCTTTCTACTTGAATGTGTTTTTACCATCCCCAGTGCAACTTACTGTATAGCATAGACCATATAAGCTACAGGACAAACTCCAGGAATACCCCTGACTGCATTCCCATTCAGAGCTGGGATATGCCAGCCAGGAGCACATCCTGCCTTTAATTACAAAGAAGAGGTCTTGGTGATTTGGTGTCCTACATCAGTATTAGGAAGCTTGGGCATTGAATTGCTATAAATCAGGAGCTTTGCTGCTCTCACAACAAGCCCAGTGGGAGCCTGACTTCCTCAAAGAGCTTAATTAAAGAGTGCTTATTGTCAGCTCACCCCTGTAGCCCATTAGAGCTCCACAGAGGTTTCTGTTCTCCAACATCATTGTGAAAAGTGGGACAAGTCCTTGCTTCTGAGGAGGCTCTGTGTTCATAATCACTTCCTCACATGTCAATACAGTCCTGGTGATCTTATATTCATGTTGCAATTAGTTGGTGATAGGTGTGAACAGGGCATATCTGAATAACTGTTTATGGAGATCCTATTGGCCAGGGATTTATTCAACAGAGTCATGATTTTCCTCCTAGATACTACTTTCTCTGGCTGTAGCTCAGTGTGCTTGAAAAAGCAAAAGTAATGCGTGACATTTCCAAAAAGCAATGATTTTCTTTCTTCGGAAGCACGTACAACCCTGGCCTCTGAAGGACACAGCCCCCTGTGATTTACAGAGAAAACACAAGTTCCCCTGTCAGTAAGGCCCTTCAAAACATTACTTACTTTTGGCTTGAAATCCGTGTCATGGTAGAGCTGCACTGTAGTTAAATGAATTATTCAGACCGTAACCTCTGCTGCTTGGTAGAACCAGCTTCAGGGTTTTTTCTGTGCGTAGGGCTAGTGTACTTGGGCCCTCATCAGCCTCATCCACCTCCAACAGGCTATTTGTATGTGATTTATTACTGAAAAAAGAGCTGCTGTCAGACATCAGGACACACAGTTGCACAGTCAGGGGAATGGGTGAGAGGAGAGGGGTCAGTTCCTTCCTGGGCTTGTCCCACCCGCTTCCCAAGCTGAGGCCATCAGGCACAGTCATCATCATGCATGTCCCAGGAGTGCTGAGGAAGAGTTTTTAAATTTGATTCAGAATGGACACTTCCCCCCATTGCAGAGGCACAAACAGCCACCTCCCTGCCTGCTGGACTTGGGCAGTGCTGCAGCCAGGCGATCCAGGGATTGCACAATTTCTGGCTCTGCTGGCCAACCCACATCCCAGAGGAGCTGAGAGGACACATTGGTTCAGGTTTGTCCATTACTAAGTATGATTTCCCAATGCATTTATGGAGCCATCCTTCCTCCAAATTTCAGGCTGGAGAGGTCAGAGATATTTCAAGGCTTCAAAAGAAATTTTGGACAGCAAAAAATGAAAGGAAATCTCATGGGTTTAGACTTTGCAAGTAGTTCTTAGAACTTTCACATCCTTCATGACTGCAGCTATAAATACATCTAGTATTAATTAAACCCTGGCCAAGTAAATGTGCCAATAAGATTAAGGAGCAAAATGTAGGCTGTCATCCTGCCAGTGGCTGTTCCCAGTGCAAAACTGACTTAAACAGAGGCATCTGACAGACAGGAAGCGTTTTGCAGTGATACCACAAGGAAAAGACTCCTCTGGCTGATGTTTGTTTTTACAGTAGTGTTTCAAACTTGCTGAGTTCTTGTGTCCTTCACTCCGCGCTAAGCAATCCCTAAATTGTTTCCATTATCTTGTGTCATCCCTGATGTCTGCTTCCCCACCCAGGAAGTGTTTACAGAATCCTCACGGAGGACAGGAGTTTATCCTAGAGAATAAGTGGTCCTGGGAGGGAAGTTTTGCCTGTCAGTAAGTGATATATTATAATACGTAAAGCTGGCAGTCACTTGCTCATGGCTCATGTGGTGGTTTGCCCCCAGTCCCTCACCCTGCTGTTTCATGGTGCAGACACAGATCTGTTCAAAGCCAAACTCCTCCACTGCCTTTTGGCACACTGCAAACCCCACCTGCACACTGTGCCTTAAATGCCTGCGAGAAAAATCGACTTTCTGGCATGAAGCAAACCCTTTCCCTCCCTGGCACCCTGCACACAGATGCTGTGCCACAGGTTTCAGGGGGCAGCTGAGCCGGCCAGGTTTGGGGAGCCAGCTCAGGGCGTGGAGGAAGGGAAGTGCCACCCCTGGGCAGGGACACCTGCCTGTGGCAGGGGCAGGGCCTGAGCAGGGATGCCCAGGGAGGCAGGATTTCCCCGTGCAGCATAATCATTTTTCTCAGTGGAACTGGGGAGCGAGTTTGACTCATCAGGCACAGGGAGATAGATGGGAGAGCCCTGGCAGGCAGAAAGGAAATGCAGCTCCAGTCGTCCTGGCGTGAAGGTGGTCTGGTCTTGCAGAAGAGGTGGGCTCCTGGCTTTGGAGAAGGGATGTTAAGCAGCAGAAGTTCCCAAGCTGGGTCTGGTGCAGCATCACCTGGGAGGGTGCCCAGTGACAGAAGGGAGCAACTTCTGAGCAATGCATGTGATGAGTGATGAAAATGTAACTGCCAGCTCACTTGGGCATAATAATATATTTAGGTATAGAGCCGGCCAAACCAAGCCAGCCCATTTTATCAGGCCAAACCTCAACCTATTCTCTGTTACCAGAGGAAAGGATATTCCCCGGCTTCGTTTTTAAATGTTCAGTGGTGCCTATTCTCTGCCAGATACTACAGTTCTGATTTGCCATAGCACTGCCTGCTCCATGGTATTTTTGCATTCAGTCTATTAATTTTATTCTGGAGCCACCCAGTAACTAGAAAATATGTGTTCTCTTCTGAATATATGCTATGTTGCCCACAGAGGTTGTGGTGTCTCATTCTCTGGTGATATTTAAAACCCTCCTGGATGGGGCCCTGTGCAAACTGCTCTGGGTGAACCTGCTTTAGCAGGGGAGTTGGACTCTGTGAGCTCCAAAGGTCCCTCCCTCCCCAGCCAGCCCATGATTCTCTAATTTACTCTGCTCTAGTATCCTCTGCATCTTGTCATTTTCACCAGATGAATTTAGGACTCAACTTGTCCTTTTGGAGAAGGATAGGGACAGGCTGCTCCAGGCTGTCTACATTAGACTTCTCAAACTAGGCCAGTTGCGTCCCATCTTGAAGGATATTGATTAATTTTGATGGTGCCTGAATATGTTCCAGCATTAGCACTGATCTACGGACTTGGCAAACCTGTGGTGCTGTAGCAACACCTGGAAATGTGTTCTTAGGACAAGCCCTCCACTTGGCATGGTGGTAACAGCAGGCAGCAGTGGTGTGGTACATGGGAAGCAATGTGAGGGGTTGATGAGCACACCCCAATATCCTGTCAGACTTATGCAAAGTTCATCTTGACTGGGCCACAGTGCAGATTATTCCAAAACACTCTCCAAGGCCACTCTTTTCAGCTTTAGAAGTCATGGTGAAATGAGCCACCATGACGAGGTTGGGTCCCACCCAGGCAGTTTTGTTCTGTGAAAAAAATCCGTATTTGTTTCTAGCATTTGCATCTGGGCTCTTGTGCGTTAGGTCTGGCAAAATGCTCATTTGCTTACACTCATCTGAATGAGGAAAGGTCAGGATACAGAGACATTAAGTCATAGGATCACTGAATCATGGAACAGTTTGGGTTGGAGAAGATTTTTAAAGGTCATCTGGTGCAACCCCCTTGTACTGAGCAGGGACATCTCCAACTAGATCAGTTTACTCAGAGCCCTGTCCAACCTGGCCTTAAATGTTCCTTGGGACAGGGTATCCACCACCTCTCTGGGAAACCTGTCAGTGTTTCACCACTCCTTTTGTAAAAAAAAAAAAAATTGTAGTCTAAATCAACATTTTTTTAGTTTAAAGCCCTTACACCCTGTTCCGTCACAACAGGCATGCTGAAAGGGCCATTCCTTTGTCGCTGTGAACAGCAGAAAAGCTGCATAGAAGAGGAAATTAGTCTTCCAAGGATGACAAATTAGCACTATCTGGAATTCCTCGGCTCTGCCAACCAGCCTCAGGCTGAGGAGTCTGTGCTGTGGATACCCACATTTCCAGCACCCACTGCACAGGCTGCAAATGCTTTTGCATCTTATCTCTGTTTACTGGGCAGTGTGTCGATGCTGCAGCCACTGCGGGCAGGGGAATCTGCTCATCAAACCCCTGCTTTGGCCCGGGCAGAGGAGAGCTTGCATTACTCCTGGTAAAGGGGCAGCTCTTCAAGTCCACCCTCTAGATGATTTGGTACAGGAAAGACCCATGTTCAAAAGAATGGCCTCCATCTTCTGGTCCAGAAAAGCAAACAGACCTTCTTTCATTCTTCTTATAATTAATTGATGGGCAGAAGCCAGTACACGAAGGTCTCTGGGTCAGGAAATCTGAACAACAAAAAGCAAGCTATTGTCATAGAGAGCAGAAGTTCTCCCAGCTCCCTCTCTTCCCCAGCCTGTCAGCACAACCTCAGACTTATCTGGGTTGGGTCACAGCCAGCTTGCCCTCATTCAAGCCCTGATCCTGGCAAGACAGTAGGTAAGCTGATCAAGTGCTCCAGCCAGCTCCAGCAGCCCAGACCTGAAATAGAAATGTGCAGCTGAATGTTGGCCGTGCACAGGGAGATCTGCCGGCCTTCATGGAGGAGGAGATGCTCCTCAGAGATCATTTCACTGCTCCCTGGCCCCTGTGTGTTCTGGTCAGTGATAGCAAAGCACCCGATGTTCACGTGGACAGTGGGGTTTGCCTGTGCCTAGCAGGAAATCGCCAAGACAGTCGGTTCAGCACCTCCAATTGCAAGTCCTTCTTTTAGAGGAAACCTGCTGAAAAGTTGAGGTTTGCCCATCTTCACCATCTGCTGTAACTCTAACCTGTACTGAGTATGAAGATTAAAAAAAAAACAAACCAAAAAACAAAACCTAAGCTCTAGTCCCACAGTCACTAATCTGTGATGAAAGCTGCTTTTCAAAAAGGACTGATCTGACTTTAGTGAAATGAAGAAATGTTCTCCTAGCTCTTAGGGGCTGTGAAAAGACCCCGAGACATGTGATGAGAAGTGCAGGAGCTGCATGAGACCATGGGCTGCCTCTTCCCACCAGGAGGGCAGGAGCTGCAGGCCTGGATGAATTAGAGGGCTTTTGCTCCTGTCCTGGCACCAGCAGTGAATCCCAGGCCATACACAGGCAGGAAGCGAAAATCTTGGGCTTCATCATGGCTGGGAAAAACTCTTTGTTCCCTCCTAACAGAAAGGTCGTATTTTCAGTCTTTCCTCTCCTTTGGTCCCATCCCTGAGGCCCCTGAGCTCTCAGGACCATCTCCAGATGCAGTGAGCAGCCACTGCAGTGCCCATGCAGCATCACCCGGGAGCACAGCAGGATGGTGAGAGACAGAGAGTGCTTGCTGAGGGTTTGTGAAGGGCACGTGCAACAGGAACAGCCCGTTCCTTTCTCACCTTCGTAGATGGAAGTGTAATCTGGCCCCTAGAATGAAATACTGATTTTTAGTGAAAAAAAAAAAAAATCATTGGGGCTTCTTATCACTTTAAGTATTTCAACCCATCTGCAGCTTTGTTTGAGCTAGTTCTCATGCCTCCACCATTCTTAAGAGGCTTCTTCAGTCTGGTAAGACTTTGTTCACAAGCAGCTACACATTTATCTGCTGAGGAGAAGAGAGCCAGAAGCGTTTCTGAGCAGATACAAATGCATGAAGGGCTAGGCAGAGACTCTGAGATCTGCTTGTGTAACAGCATGACTGATGGACAGGTAACATTGAGTCAGCCACCTGCCTGGCGAGTTGGGACGGAGAGCACTTCATCCAGCACTTCCCGAGGCATGGAAGTCACACAGGCTGCTCCTGCCAGGCTTTATGGGTGCCCAAAAGTATTTGTCCTGTCATCTTTCCTCTTTAGTGCAAAGCTGGTCTGTCCAGGCAGTACAGGTTGAAGAAAATACACAGAGCTGGGGACAGCCATTATGTAAAAGTGCTCAGCGTGGAGATGGAAAAAACCCAACCCTTTAATCTGAACAAAGGCCTGAAGTCACTGGTAATTCCTTGCAGAATTTACCACCCATGCAAGCAGGAAGGGTTAAAGACACCAATCAGGCAAAACTTTCTTGGCCATCAAGGCCACCATAATCAACCATCAATCATCTCCAGGTGATTTATGTGGTCCTGTTACTCATTCAGGGCTGCACATGAGCAGTGTTTCCTAAGATGCCATTAAAGAGTATGTTGGCTCCTTGCAGTATGGATTGGAGTCCAAATATTAAGAAACAATTTAAAGTAAAATATATATATATACAAAAAAAGTAAACTATTGCCTCCATACTCGAATGGAAATTAATTTAATTATGAAACATAACTTCTATGCAGCACTGCCAAAAGGGCAAAAAAACTGAGAACTAAACTAAAAGGAGAAAATTGTCAGTCTTTCAGCACAAAATCATTTTGATCTGAACAGCAATAATTATGAAAATGGGCAGAAGACTGTTTCACTGATGATAAATGTACAACATGTCAAGCAATATTTGAAGATTCATATTTAATTACTGTGACTATGCAAATTAACCAGTGGAAAAAAGTTGTCAATGCTGTTTTTTAAAGCAGGGAAATAGATCCAAAGCCAAAAGCAACATCGGTAACTCAAAGAGAGATTTTCCCTCTAGGCTAAATCTTGTGATAAAGGAGAGATGTCACTTTTTATGCAATTTTGAATGTGTCTGGCAAGGTTAAGAGGTAAATAGCCAGAATAATCATCATCTGGGCTGGTAATGGTTTCCTCAGTCACTTACTTACTCCAAGCACATTCTCGGTGTTCCAGGTTACTCATAACTCCTGATCGCCATTTGTTGTTTTCTTTGGGGTTTTTTTTCCCCTCCAGAAATTACTTTAAGGCAAATAATTCTAGAAAACTCCATGCTCCACAGGCATGGCAGGGCTCCAGTGGGCTCTTAGGATAAAGTAAAGGCGAGCTGGCCACCCAGACTGGCGGCGTTGGCTCGCCCCGCGTCGCCGGCTGTGCCTGTTGGGGAGCAGCACCAGGTCTGGCAGGAGGAAGCTCCCATTCATACATTCTACAAAATTCTGTGTCCTTGAGACCAATTCAGTCGGTGTTTTTCAGGCACAGTGGTTAATCTGCATTTTACTGTGGCATATTTCCTTGTGTCTAATACTATTTATGACTTGGTTCTTACATACCCGTTTCGGTAATACATCTGAAAACACTTCGCAAAGGTAATCTCTACAAAAAAAACTTCTCTATTTTACAGATGAGCAATTCAGGGAAAAAAAATAAATAAAAAAATCACAAGTCCCCACAGAAGGGCAGGATCAGGACTGCCCAACAGAGCTGCAGGCTGGGCAGGATGATCACAGCAAAGACAGCGTGTGCTTCACCGCAGTGTGCACAGCTCCTCTGTGTGAGCGGGGAAAAATGTTTCCAGAAGGATCTTCCAGAACAAAATGCTACAGGGAGCACAATCCTTTCTCTGCGGTGGTGTGGCTGGCGCGGGGATGCCTTCCGTGCCCAAACTCCTGCGGTGTCCAGCAGCCGTGCAGCCACCCTGGTGCACCCCAAAGCAGGGTCAGGGAGATCACTGTGGCGTGCTGTTCCTGTCTGACCAGAGGTACAGATGCCCCGGCCTCGCTGAAGTTTTCCCCAGCAGCTGCTGCAGATTTTGGCTGCAGAGCTCATCCCACCTTCTTGCCATGAGATCCATGCTCCTGTTATGATGTGGGTGCAAACACCAGTCCTGATCCTGCCCTTCTGTGGGGACTTGTGATTTTTTTATTTATTTTTTTTCCCTGAATTGCTCATCTGTAAAATAGAGAAGTTTTTTTTTGTAGAGATTACCTTTGCAAAGTGTTTTCAGATGTATTACCGAAACGGGTATGTAAGAACCAAGTCATAAATAGTATTAGACACAAGGAAATATGCCACAGTAAAATGCAGATTAACCACTGTGCCTGAAAAACACCGACTGAATTGGTCTCAAGGACACAGAATTTTGTAGAATGTATGAATGGGAGCGGTTGCTTTCGAAGATGCTCTGTGCGAAGTGGATTTTGTGCCACATTCTGCTGCAGTTGTCATGGCAAGTATTCATATTTCCCATGGCAACAGAACCATCAACTTTTTATGCAGTAAATAATTGCATAAAAAGCTACATTTAGTGACCAGGGCACAAGTTAATTCTCTCACCAACATCCTTAGCTGCAGCCCTCGTATGGAGATTAAACACTCCACTGAAAAGCAAGTGTTTCCTTCAGCTTGTGGCAGGTTTCCTCTTCATGGTTTCATTATGATTCACCCACCAGTTGCTGCGCTAGTGACACTATCTGTGCTGGGTATGTGGTACTGCACGGTGTCTGAATTCACTGAAGGAGATGATGACAGGGCAGCAAACCCACAGTGAGTGCTGCTTTTGTCGTGCTCCGTGCAAGTGCTGTCTAAGGCAGGTCAGCCAAAGTGCTGCTGCTGAAATGACTGAAGCTCCGGATGAAACAATATATTTTTAAAAAAAAATTTTTGAGTCTCTTGCTCATGTTTTTCCTCAGATGAGATGACTCATTCTGCAAACTAGCACCACCACCAGGGTTAAGGGTAGGCATTTGTATTAAATGGACAAGGGAAGGATGAAAACTCAGAGGAGCTAGGTGTCACCATGACAGCAATGATGGTCCAAAAAAGGACAGCCTTTTGCTTTATTGAAATGAAGTTTGTTGTAAGCTAACATTTTCCTAAAAGTGGTTTCCAGTGCTCTGAAAACCCTCAGGCTCTGTTTTGCAGAACTACATTGTTTGCATATTGTGCTGAAATTAAAAAAAAAAAAAACAAAAACCCACAAACACACCCCCCCCCAAAAAAAAACCCAAAAAACCAAACAAACAACAACAACAAAAAAAGAAGAGACAAAAAATTTTTTTAAAAAATTAGATCCACACCAAAAAACTCATCAGGCTCATCTGGCTGCCTGCAAAAGTGCAGGGAAGGTGCTGCTTGGCTTGGCAGACAAGATGGATGCTGTCCTGGAATAAGAAGTGAGAGGGGGTTTCTAAATGAGGCAAGAACCAAAAACTGTTTCTAAGACATTCAGGGGTGCAGTGAAGGTTTGAGGTCAGAACCCATTCTGTGTGGTAGAACATAACTGCCCTCATGATCACCACCAGATCTGGGCCAAGTAAAGAGCCAAGTCCAAAGACCAAAAATGCAATCTGTTTTTCACGGGTCTTACTTCTGCAAAACACTTCCTGAGTTTCATGAAAACACGCTCACTAGATAGCTCTCCAATCCCAGTCTCTCATTCACAAGCCCTCACCAAAACTGAGCTTGATATTCCCATTTAGATGAGGAGATTCCAACTGTCTCATATACTAATTTTCTTTAGACACACGAAAATGCCATTCCTTAGAGCTGCATAATGAACCTGATTTCCCCAGGTTAGTCAGAGGTTCATTTCCTCTAATTAGGGATGACTTTTTGCAACACTGCTTGTAGACAAAACCTGTCATGTAATTCTAGTTTTCAGTACCATGATCAATTCACTGATGGTGTTCAGCACCTCCCCTGTGCCCAGAAAAACCATGTGCTTTTCTGCGAGTAAAGAGTGCAGTAACATCCCACACAGTTCTGAATATGTTTTTGCACATTTCAGTATCATTCTGTGGCAAAACAGTGATAAAATCTCATAGACTTGCAATTTAACTTGCTTTTGTTTAGGTACGAGCTGAGTGACACAGCCTCAGCAACACGTGAGGCTTTCAGTCCACCCTGCTCTCTGGGCAAAATCCCTGTTGAATAACTGCCCACCTGCTTTATGCGTTCAGGAAATTATTTAAAAAGTTTCAGCGTTTTTAAAGGAAGGCAGAAGGAAAACAGTGGAAATTACCCAGGAACCCTGTTGACTTTGGTGCACCTGGGATGAAGGACACACATTTTCTTTTCTGTGTTTCCTAAAAGACCATTAAGGGAGGCATTTGGAGAGCTCTGCCCTGGGGCTTGTGCTTCAGGCTTCTGTCCTTTCCGGTGTCTGGGTTGTGTTGTCAGTGGTCCCTGGAGACCACCAGGCTGTTTAGTTCTAAAGAACCACTGGCACAGCTTATGCCTAAAAAGCCACTGCCTGACATTTATAATCTGACTGTGAAACTATGCCTGGCCTTTAGTGGTTGTTTGAGGTGAGTGAGTTTGCATGGTATCAGGTCCATACACAGATATTTTTGTATTGTTTTTTCAGGGTTTGCCAATCAGGGTGTGGTAGAAGTGTCAACCCCACTGTCCTCACCGTAGCAGCTTCCTGCTGCATCCTTATCCATCATCAACAATCTTGATTTTTATGTCTTCTTGTGCAGAGCTGGGAAAGGGCCACACAGGTCACTTGGGCATGAAAAGGAAGATTTTGCTTTCCTTACAAAGTGAAATCAGCAGTAGCTTCTCTCAGCACCCCACTGCAGGTGGTTCTGCAGAGGGAAGGTTTTCCCACCAGCACGGGGGGCAAGTGGGGCCTCTGGGACTGCCTGCAAGTCACAGCCACCCTCATGCCACCTTCTGACCCAGTTACCCAGTTTTGTGAGAAGATTAGGATATAGCTGGGAGCCCTCTGGCCACAGCCCAGCGCAGGCAGAGCAGAGGAGGAGAACGACAGTAGCTCTGAGAAAGATGGGGAGGGACAGACAGAGGTGGCTCCTGTACCAGCACAGCCTTCCCAACAAGGGGGTCCTTTGTCCCCCCCATGGACATCCTGGGGGTCTGGGCAGCCCCTGGGTTGTAGCAGGAAGTCCAGGTGACAAGGGGAACTTCCCATCTTGTTTGGCCAGAGGCCCATTGGGCTTTGTCCTGGAGCAGCAGTTGCTGCTCTAATCCAATATGTTGAAAAGTGTAAGATGATAATGCTACCCTTGCATGTGCCCTAAGTAAAGGTCCAAGAGGGAAAATGGAAACCTTCAGTGCAAGGAATAGTTGGCCAGCACAATTCCCAACTGCTGCGTATGGGATCAGGCAACTAAGAATGGACAAGTACCAGAGAGAAGCTTTAAAGCTCAGCATAAGTATTAATAGGAAATATCCAGGTTTATCAATATGGATTCAATGTGCTAAGCAGTAACCACCATGATTTATTAGGAAGGATGCACTTGCAGATGATGGACAGTAACTCTGCACTGACTTGTCTGTTCTTCCTCTGTGCTTCATCCAAGGGCAATACTGCAGCTGCTGCTGTTGCCTGCTGCTCCCTCTGCTCATTTGTGCTCTGCCTGCTGAATTCAGGGGGATTTGTGCCTTTAACATAATTATTATTAAGTTTCTATTTCATGTCCCTGTTCAAGAGGCTCCTTGGTAGCTGATTATACTAATCAGAGGTGACTTAACCCATATTTAAATGCAGCAGTCTGAATTTGTCTTCAGCACAGTCTCCAGAAGATATGAACCAAGCATCAAAGAAAATTAATTCATAGGTACATTATCCTGTGGGATCAAGCTAAAATGTGGTCAAAAAGCTTTAGTTTTAGCTTGTATGTTCCCATGTAAGGATAAGGGCAGGAGAAGGCAGCCATGCTCTTGTTTGTGCAAGTTCCCCCCCGCTCCCTTCTTTGAGTTAGGCAGAATAAAAGATCACAAGAATACTTATCAGAGACTATTTTACTGCAGTTAAGACAGAACACTTTTCTCCTTTACAAAAATAATAATTATTTTTGGAAGTGTGATCAGCCATATGAAAAGTATTCTTTAATCTTTTCCTGGGCCAAAAATATTACTTGGGAAGTTCTCAGCTTTTCAAATAAATACATTCATTTATCTGGCCAAAGTATTATTTCAGCACAAGGCAATACAGGGCCTTAAATACACACAAAATTTGGGTACTACTGTTGCCTCCATAAGAACCACCTTAAACCATTTTCTACAAAATAAGGTCCTGGATGATGGAAATGAAAATATTCCAGTTGGTTCTCCAAGCACTTTCAGGGAAACTTCAGGCTTCACAAAGATAAGGCTAGATAAGGAATTTCAGGGACAGAGTTCACACGGGTAAACTCTCAGGCAGTATGTTTTTATGTTGTAGGTAAGTGAGACTAGAATATCCCATAAACTTTCACTGTATTCTTTGCATTAAATCCAATAATTAGTCATTCATCTGCCGGCTTTGATTTTGTTAAATAACCAATACCCTAATTCAGAGGCAAGAATTTAATCCATAGAAAATTCTGTCCTGGGAGAAGATCAAAGTGAGTCCCGTGGTGTTAAGCACACACCTACAGCACTTGATCCTGAAAAAAAAAAAAATTAGGTGCGTGTTTCAATCAGCCTATCCCTTCTTACTGGTTCCCATGCAACCTAAGCCTCTGTTGGAGCGTTTTTGGTGCCAGGATCAAGGAGATAGCCACGCTGGGAGAGCAGGGCTCTGAAAAGGTAGCCAGCAAACAGGTCAGAACCCCAGCAGGCTGCGCTGGCAATGCCTCCTCATTCCTCTGCATCTACCAACGCTACAGGAAGAGATTGAAAGTCTCTTGGGCGACATAAATACGCGCGATAAGCGCGTACAGAAAACACAAAGGTGAAACGGCCCTGCTTATCAGGCACAATTAAAACGAATAGGGGGGGTGACTAATAAAGAGGCAGTTTAAAATCTTTACATGACACAGTGTCAAGGCAACAGCGTTGTGCAATAGCAGTGACACAATTAACGCCGGGTGCCTGCCCTGGGCAGAGCCGGGATCGGGTCTGCCGCCCTCACCTGCCCATGGGAGCGCGGGGTGGGCTCTGCCGCAGCCCCCGCGGGACCTGCGCCACCACGGCCGCTCCGGAGCCAGGCAAGGCTGCTTCCTCCTCTTTGCCACCTCTCCTCCTCCCTTTCCTTTCCCTCTGCGCCGTCCCCAAGCCTCGCGGTTGTGAAAAGGGAAAAACGTCCCGCTCCGGAGGGAGCCGGGGCTGGGGCTTGACTTAGCGCTGAGCGATGCAAGCATTTCCTGGGTNTCTTATTTTCTCTCCAAAACCAGCTATCTCTTGGTTTTATTGCTCATGGCATGTCTTTGCAAGGCAGCACTGTCAAAAACTAACAATATAAACAAATTTGAGGCTATGCCAACCATCGCTGAGCACAGCTAAAACTGCCCAGCGCCACAACTCGCTGAACAATGTGTGAATTTTGCAGCGGCAGAAATGTCTGCTTCCCTGTTCTTTCTTAACTTTTGGAAAGATCTTGGCAGAAAGTATGTTATTCTAAATGAGATAATTAAAGTAATTGATGTGAAAACTCCTTCACCATTGCTGCGGGAGGAGGGGCCCCTGTAATTGCCCAGCCTGCTAGCTCTACCTGCCAGGGGCTGCAGGGGAGTTGATTGGAACACTTCAAATAAAACATGATCCCTGGTCAGCAAATAATGGTTTTTAATGAGGTACAGTGGTATTTCTGAACAGTTTGCTGTATTAGAAAGCAGTGTTGATGCTGTTTCCTGTGCCTCCCAGGCCTGTGGGGTGGTGGGTGGCCATGGAAGCGTCCCAGCAGTGCCAGCAGCCTTGGCCAGCTGCTAGCACAACTCAGGGCAATCAGTGGCTGTGGCACTTGTACCTCGAGGGGAAACCTGCCCCAGCCTCTTCGGGGCCACATCCTGCCTGCCCGTGCTTCCCACCCATCCGTCTGTGGGTGCTTCAAGTGCCTCAGTCACAGAGTTCTATGTTCTCATCGTGCCTCCCCTCCTTCCCCAAATGTCCATCTGCATGTCCATGTAGGGAGGCAGGGACACTCCACTGTCACAGGCGATGGTCACTGCTGTGACAGGGCTGCACTGCAGGCTGCAGAGACACACCTTAACCCAGGTAAAAAGTGGAGAGAAATGCTGCATTTGATACCTGCTCGTATCTCGCCTGAAAGTGAGCAGGAAGGATTTTTACCACATGAAGGAGGGAAGGGTTGCTGTGTCTCGCACGATGAGGCCTCATGCCTCAAAAACCCACTCCAAGTGAGAAAAAGAGATTTGCCACTTGTGGCAGGCAGCACAACCAATCTATTTTCTTTGCCTCTGATAGGAAAGTAAATAAGAAATATTAACTGCGTGCAAAGGTGCCCTTTTACTTGTCCTCATCAATAACAGCTGATGTTCCTCATGGTTATTGCTGTAACAACATCACTTCCCTTTCCTCACTGCCATCAGGTTCATATTAGAAACCTCATGGCAAAGTCTTTTTGCCCCTGTCCCATATGCGGTTCTGCTTTTGTCCCTCGTGTTGTGTGCTTTGGGGCACTGGCACGTGTGGGGATGGGGCCGTGCAGGCTGCCTGTCCCTTTCCTGCAGCACAACCAGAGCTGGGAGAGGAACAGGAATCTTGGCTGAGCAAAGAAAATCAGAGGTGAGGAGGATGCCAGCTGTGGGAAAGGGCTACTAGGCAGTAACGTGCCCCCAGAGGGAGCAGATCTCCCAGCATTGCATAGGTTAAGGAGCCGCTTTCCAAGAGGAGCTGAAGTGGAGAGGGGAAAAAAGCACCCCCAAAAAATTTACTTGTTGGTAAGGGAGTGCACTCAGTTTTGGAAGCTGCCTGGAGCAGCTCGGGGCCGGAGTCAGGGACCCAGCGATGCTCTCCCAAGTCGTCCCAACTGCGCCTTCCCACCGCAGCGCTGGTCCCCGCGCGGCAGTGCCTGGAGGAGAGAGAGGAAGAGACTTCAGAACAGCCTTAATGCCCCAGCTTTGGGGCATTCCAGATACAAAGGAGCATCACGCAAACTGTGGCGATGGGCAGGAGCAGCACACGGGCGGACCGAGCAGCGGCCGCGCTGTCCGGCAGCACCGGCGGGACCCGCCGCCGCGGGGGCTCCGCGGGCAGGGAACGGCGCTGTCCTCGGAGAGGAGGGCGAGGAGTACAGGGGAGAAAGAGAATGAAAAAAAACCACCAAAACACCAAAAAACCTCATGGAAGGAAGCGGCAAATGTTAAACGGGTGACTCACGGCACGGGATGATTAATCCCGTCAGGGCGCAGCTCGGCGCTGCCCAT